>CM019715.1:18341080-18763580 GCA_009760885.1 Achatina immaculata
CATAGGACACAGAATGCTACAAGTGAGAATGAGGTATGTATTTCATCATGTATTTTATCTTTCATCTAAATATCACAATGAGTAACAGTTACATTACTTTCACCACTTACATTCTAATACTTTTATTCAAACCAGTTTGGAAAGTTGCAAGTAACAATCCAAAATGGAAAAAATTAGCAGTAGAGGAAAGAACCAAGCAAAACAGATTACAATACAATTTTGTTATCCTTGTAGGAAACCATACATGCAAACATGCAAAAAAGAAAAAAACTCCAAATTTACAAAACTGGCCACATCAAAAATTGTCACAAACATTTCTGGGAAAAAAAAGACCACATTTTTATGACTCTGATAAAGACTATCCAAAGGAAAAAAAAAAATATACCACAATGCACAATGTAAAGACAATTAATGCTTGTGTACATTGTATTTTATTGTACAGTCCTCAATAAAGTTTGTGTTTAACAATAATATACAGAGACTATCCAATATGTGAAGTTTAGATAATAAAATAACAAAAATAATTCCCCACAATATTTGGAAGGTTATCTCCTACTATGAAGTGATTTATTCTAGTCTGTTACATAAAGGCTAGTATGACCCTCTGGCAAAAAGGAAAGCATTAGTCAGTTGACAAAACTTGTACCCTGTGCTTTCAGCATTATAATATGGTCTACTATAACAAAGGACACTTAAAACATTCACTCAAGGCTACAGCCATTTATAGCTATTAAATGAGACTACTAACTGTCTCTCACAGACAACTGACCATGCTACGTGTATTAGATTTATTATATTAAGGCCATAAAACATCTTTTGTTGCTGATTAGGGAGGTTGTATTTTCAATCTAAACTGCAGAGTTTAGAAGAAATATATAAATATGTCTTATTGCCGTGAAGATCAACTCATTACCTAATATAAAGTTCTTTTTTTTTTAATAACAGTTCAGACATTTTAAATGGCAGTGGATTTTATTCTTGCGCAAATTACTGATTCCAGAGATACATTGTGGAGAATTTTAAAACTATATGAAATACCACCTAAAATTGTCAACATCATTAAGGATCTCTATAATGGATATGTTTGTGAGTCAACAAAGTAGAATGAATAAGTGAATGGTTCCAGATTGAAACAGGCATGAAACAAGGATGTATATTATCTACCTTGCTTTTTGGAATTGCCACAGACTTCATAATGAAAAAATGTTGCACTGGTAAAATGGGCACTGATTGGGTAAATGAGACCCAACTAGAAGATCTTGATTTTGTAGATGACATAACCCTTATCAGTGACAATGTGAATTTGATGCAAGGAAAAACAGATAGCCTGTCTTCACTGGCTAGCAAAATATGACTTGAAATTAACAAGGAAAAAACAAAAAGAATGAAATTTCCCAATAATCAAGAAGGAAAAATATACATAAAAGGGACAGCTGTAGAAGAAGTAAACCAATTTGCATATCTCAGCAGCTACATAGACCAGGATGGTGACACCAGAAAGGAAGTTAGAATTAGAACTGCAAAAGCAGCACTGACCTTACAGAATCTTGAGAACATATGACATTCAAAAGTTATAACCATAAAAACCAAGTTAAGACTATTCAATTCAAATGTAATATCCACCCTCATTTATGCATGTGAAGGCTGGAAAAAACTAAAGAAACAGACAAGAAATTAGACTCTTTTGAAAACAAATGCCTAAGAAAAATACTCTGTATAAACTGGAACGAATTCAATAGCAACACAGAGATAAAACAGATGAGCAAACAACAACCTATTTCATAGGTGATCAGATAAAGGATATGGACATATCTCGTTCATGTGATGAGAAGAAACAATCAGAGAATCCCAAAACAAGCTATCAAGTGGAACACAACAGACCAAAGAAAAAGAGATCAACCACATTAAACTCTAAAAAGGACATTGTTAAGAGAGGCCAAATTTGTAAGCATAAAATCCCTTCATGAGGATGAAAAACTTACAGAGAACAGGAAAACTTAGCGAACTACCATGCAAGCCCTGTGTGACATTTAACAGCACAGGAAGAATTAAGAATTATTGACTCAGTGAGATTCAGAGATTTAGAGTGAAAAAAGTGAAAAAGAGAGAGGAAGAGAGAGAGAGAGAAAAGAAAATGTAGGCAAAATGGTATAAAGTATGAACATAATGAAAACCGTAGTCTCAGAGAATAATGAGACACAAATAAATCTGCATACCGGAGATTACTGAGACAAAGAAATACATCTGTACATTGGAGATACTGACTGATGAGACATAGAAATACATCTGTACATTGGAGATTACTGACTGATGAGACATAGAAATACATCTGTACACTGGAGATTACTGACTGATGAGACATAGAAATACATCTGTACACTGGAGATTATCAACAGAAGAGATGCAGAAACTCATCTGCACATCTGAGATCATCAAATGATGAGACAAATAAATCTGTTCACTGGAAGTTATCAAATGATGTAAGTTAAAAAAGGTAAAGGTAATCCTGTCATGCCTTGGATACACATAGGGATAAGGTGTTAGTCCCCATATTTTCCTTGACCTGTCAGCACACTAGAGGGTGATATGGTCAGCATCACGCCTGGCCGCCTTTCCTTCCCCAACTCCACAAAAAGTCAGGCACCCATTTCTACAGCTGGGTGACTGGGGTGCCTCCGGCCAGATTGAAACCCCTGACCTTTGCCATGAGAGACCAGTGCACTAACCACTTCGCCACTAAGACATGATGAGACACAAATAAATCTGTACAATGGAGGTTATCAAAAGATGAGACACAGACTTAATTCTGTACACTGGAGGTTATCAACTGATGAGATGCAGAAATGCATGTGTGCATTTGAGATTGTCAACTGATGAGATGCAGAAATACGTCTATATACTGGTGGTCATCAAGAGATGTGACACAAAATTAAAACTGTATACTAGAGATTATCTACCACAAATTGTCCAAATCCACAATGGAAGTTTCTACATCAGCAAGTAGTCCAACTCCACAATGGAAGTTTCTATACCAACTAGTCCAACTCCACAATGGAAGTTTCTATATCAGCCTGTAGGCCAACTCCACAATGGAAGTTTCTATATCAACTAGTCCAACTCCACAATGGAAGTTTCTACATCAGCTCCACAACAGAAGTTTTTACATCAACAATCTAAATTGCCAAGATCAGAGATTTGTATAATGACAAAAGTTAAATCACTGACAGCAATAATTAGAACCAGAACAAAAATAAAAATAAATAAATAGGCTAGCACCAAACTTTCAGCCAGACATGGGTTAACTAGCCCTCTGAAAGGAATGTCACATCACATGTGGCTATTCTGTGACAAGTCTCTGCTTGGAGACTGGACCTTTTTTTTTTTTTTTCATAAAAATAAAAAAACAAGTGCTAGAAAAATGACAAGAGTGGTGAACTAGAGCAAGACCCTCTTCTACTATCATGTGGTTACCAGCTTACCAACAGGGCATGAATCTATGTGTTTCATCTGACTGTTTCCTCTGATAGTTGAACTAGCTAAGAAGGCAACTTTAAATGATTGTAGAAAACCACCATATGCCACTGTTCATCAAACATGTCTGCATTCCATGCAGATCACCAGAGTGCCAGCTACCAAGAGTTACAAGTTCTCAGCTTCTCAGTTTCTAGGAGATAAGATCTCCCTCAAATGAATTCAAACCACTACCTGATAACTTACGAACAGAGACAAAAGGTAAAACACTAATCCTACTATAAGAACAGACACAATGACCATAAAGCTGCTGTATTTGTATGGCAATTAAACAGTAAAGTTTGTGATAAAGAGAGATCTGATCCATTTACATAACACACAAAGTAGTAAAAGGACAGTTCTGGAGCACACGTCAGGCCCTTATGTTAGGAGAACGAAAACAGGACAGGGAAAAATGGAAATATGCAGGTCTATTCAATCCTAACTTGGGCTACTGTGCAAGAAAGTAACAAAGTAAATCTACTACTTGAACCAAGATCTGGTAAATGAACAAAGATCAAGTATGTGAACCAAGATCTAGCATGTGAACCAAGATCTAGCAGGTTAACCAAGATCTAGCATGTGAACAAAGATCTAGCATGTGAACCAAGATCTAGAATGTGAACCAAGATCTAGCAAGTGAACCACGATCTAGCATATAAACCAAGATCAAGTATGTGAACTAACATCTAGTATTTGAACCATGATCTATACTGTTCAAAAAAAGAAACGCAACACTACTGTAATTATAATGGACACCAAATTTCAAACTTGTATCAAAATTTTATTTTATGGAATTAATGTTTCAATCATGGTATGAAGAAACTTTAAGACTTTAACAATGAAACGGTGTTCATTAAATTTGATTTGGACTTTTATTCTTTGCAACTGTGGCCTCCGTTTCAGTAAGGTGTATGGCCTTCTCTGGCCTGTATCAGAGAACGACATCATCTTGACATGGATCTGATTAGCTATTGGATCTGTTGTTGTGGGATGGCTGCCCACTCTTCCCATGGTGCAAGAGACAACTGTCGGAGATCGGTTGGTGCCACGTCTCACTGGCGGACTTGTCTGTTGAGTTCATCCCATGAGTGTTCTAGTGGAGTCTGATGATATGGATGGCCATGGAATGGTCTGGACATTGTTGTCAGCGAGGAAGTGGGTGGTGAGTTGTGCTACATGAGGTCGAGCATTATCCTGCTGAAAAATCGACCCTGATGCAGCAAGAAATGGAAGGACGTGAGGATGAAGAATTTCAGCACGTATCACTGGGCATTCAGGCATCCTTCAATTTGCAGCAGGTCACTTCTTCCCATGAAGCTGATCATCCCCCACACCAGTACACCTCCACCACCATGTGGAGGAGCCTCAGCCACACAGTTCTGGACACAGCGTTCATGGACTCTGCGGTAAACTCTTCTCCATCTATCATGTCGCTGGAGCAGAAAGAATGATTCATCACTAAACCAAACCCTTTTCCAATCATTCACAAAGGTCCACTGACGATGCTGGTTTGCCCACTGCAGTTGGTTCTGGCGATGCCGATCCATAAGAACAGAACCTCTGTTGGGTCTTCTAGCCCAAAGACCAGCGTCGTGAAGCCAGTTCCTGACTGTTTGATCTGAAATTCGACGAGCTGCTGTCATTGACTGAACTATTTAGAACACAAATGCAAATTGATTCCTGAGGCAGCGCAGCCATATGAAGCGGTCTTCGGCAGGAGTTGTGACTATGGGTCTTCCACTGCACTGCCAGTCTGCAACTGAACCAGTTTCTTGAAATCATCTCCAAAGGCAACTAATGGTGCTTCTAACCGCATTAAACTGTCTGGCCACTACATTTTGTGACTGTCCAGTCTGTAAACGTCTAATGATGATGAGTCATTGTTCTGTCTTGAGATGAGCCATACTTGCGCATTGAATTTTCAAATGAATTGATTCAAGGAGTGTCAATCTTTTATAGGCATTCAATAACACTGTCAGCGAGTTTTGTGATCAATAAGTTTCAAGGGATTCTCGTGAACATGTCATGAGTTATTGTCAAAAATGCTGTTTTGACTAGTGTCGCTTTTCTGTGCTCATGAATCATCTGCTGAGTACAATTCAGGTCAGCATGTGAAGTTGATGTCGAAGTGAATGTTTCAGGCAATTTGTCCTTGTCTGAGCAGCAAACTTCAGTTTAAATCGCAACATCATATTTGTTGTGTTTCGTTTTTTTTAACACTATAGTACCTGAACCAAGATCTGGAACTTGAATGAAGATCTAGTACCTGAACCAAGTTCTTGTATTTGAAGCATGATCTACAACTTGAACCATGATCTATTACTTGAACCATGATCTAGTACCTGAACCAAGATCTAATACCTGAACTATGATCTAATACTTGAACCATGATCTAGTACCTGAAACATGATCTAGTACCTGAAACAAGATCTAATACCTGAACCAAAATCTAGCACTCGAACCAAGATCTAATACTTGACCCATGATCAAGGTCTTGAACCATGATCAAGGTCTTGAATCAAGATCTAGTACCTGAACCAAGTTCTTGTATTTGAAGCATGATCTAGTACTTGAACCAAGATCTAGTACTTGAATCAAGATCTAGTAAATGAACCACAATCTAGTAAATGAACCAAAATCTAGTACTTAAACCAACTTGAACAATGATTGAGTACCTGAACCAAGATCTAATACTTGAACTATGACCTAGTACTTGAACCATGATCTAGTACTTGAACCACATTCTAGTACTTGAACCAAGATGTAGTACTTGAACCAAGACCTATTACTTGAACCAAGATCTAATACTTGAACCAAGATCTAATACTTGAACCAAGCAAGACTTAAGTTCAAAGTGGAGAGAGAGATCACCCTGAAAAACAAAACTTTGAAAACCTTCTACAGATGGAATTTTACATGAATTCCAAATAGATTCCTATGTCTTAATTTTTTTTTTTAATGCTGCTTCTCATGAAAGTATTGGGCTATTTAACATGCTTTCTAAAATGTTATTCTGCACTAAGATTTAGAACATGTTTTTTTTTGTTTCTAACAAAACTCAACATTTCAGTTCCAAGCTTAGTTCTGCATGACTGTTGATATTTATAAAATACCTTATAAAGTGATTACTTTATTTGAAAAGCAAAAAAAAAAAAAACTCAAAAAAAAAAAAAAAAGGCAGAAAAATATGAGCCAACAGAGATCAGCTTTATATCTTTTAACCTATCGCAGATGCTGATTTCCTTCAGCAAACAAGTAAGTATCAAGATGGTAAGCTTTCCATAAATCAGGAATAATAACTTCAGATTAGTCCATTTCAAACTGAAAAAAAAATTTTTTTTAAAGTGTAAAGAAAATGTGTCACTGTGCATGAAACAGAACTTTGTTAGCATTTTTAACAGTTTAAATAGTGCTCAAATATTTAGTAACCAGTTTTACATTTTAGTTTTTTACCTGTATGAATTGTTTCCTGTTTAGTGTGTATTTTTATGTTCATTTAGGTTCAAGACACTCTAATTTATACCTGAAGTATTCACCCTGGAAGGGAACAAACAATACACACATGACAAGCGGTTCTGGCAATGACTCTCAACTACCTGCCCGGCTTCGCTTCCCTGCCTCGCCCGCACTGCTGTCAGACCTGGCATGACCGAGCCCGTGCAGCTTCTCCGTAAGACCATGCAGTTTCTCGGCCAAGATGCTGTGGTGTCTGCCGCCGCCGCCGTCTTTATCTCCGGAAGCTGTGGAAGATCCTTTGCTGTCAAAATGGAGCTCAGTGGATAAAGGTGCACATATGGTCTGTGAAGCTACCACGGCCATGTCCTTCACGTTGAAATCCTTACCCGAAGCAGATAAAGCTGCAGCTGGTCCCACTGTTGGCTTCTTCATGAAGGACAGAAACAGATGTTTGCACAGGTCCTCAGGAATCTCAGCCTCCAGATAGGTCTCCATAAACAGCTTGAAACCAGCATAGTCAATAGGCTGAGGAAAAGAGAAAATTCTGAAATGGTTCACTGTAGTATTCATAAATATAAACATGTGATAAGGTCACATGGGGCTTACTAAAGCATACAAACTGTACATGCCACACCTCTTCTCTGTTAGTTATAATAAAAATCAACATAGAAACATTAAAACTCTGAGTTCTGTGCCTAAGTATTCACTGAAAACCAGAAAATACTGAGGGTTGGAGAAGTCATTTTCACCCACTAGAACTTCACCTAAGAGTTGACTTTACAACTTTAGATACACCTATACTTAAAGTGTGAGTAGGGCTGTAGCATGAAATAAGGACAGCTGTATCGAACCATTTATTTAATTGTTCTCTCTCTCTCTCTCAAGGTCTCTGCTGACAGACTTAGGATATCATGTCCTTCCATAACCCTTTATCCCTTAAGCATCTCACTAAGGATTCCTGTGCCATAATTCCAAACCATCAAACATCTCTCTCTGTCTACCTCTGTCTCTTCTACCTTCCATCTTCCCCACTGCCATTAAGTGCGTCTAGCCTGCCTCTCCTCCAAACACCTCCCACAAAGATGGATTGTTGTTTTAACTATTATATACTAATTTATTTAGAGAGGAAATGGCTGAATGGAATGTGCTTTGTGAGAATGAATACACCAGATTCTTATCATGCTGCATTGCCTTGCAGCCAATCCAGCGTAAAAATATATACTCAACATGTGTTTCTGAGGACAATTCCTCCTAGAAGGCAGAGAATATCTGTCCAAATACAAGGGCACAATGGACTGTTACACAACTGACATGGCCGTCAGTGGGTGAAGTGAAAATACGACATGATGTGAAATTCAGCTTCAAGAATATCAGACTTTGCCCAAGTAACAGCAAATACATTTTCTTTTTAAATTTAAAAACTAATGAAACTGAAATAGAATAACAAACAAACAAACAAACAAAAACTACACACACTTAAATGAATGATAAAAACAAGAAATATAAAACAAAAAGTTCACAAAAGGCATCTGCAGGACAACAGAAAGATAGCAGTAATTCATGATTAATGAAAGGAGGATGAGGATAACATGTTCAATATCAATATAACAGCCATCAGTCAAGTCAATAGCTAAATTGTAAGATTCAAAACCAGACAGTGATATACAGATAAAAAGAATATACATGGGAGATGAACAGAATATTCAATTCGAGTACTGTGCAGCGTGGCGTAGGTAATCATTTCTCTCCACAATTCCCTGTCTTTTGCATTGATTATTAGATCCACCGGTGACTTTCTTCCCAGCCACACTGACAGCCCATCCAGTAACTTCTCTCTCTGTCTTCCTCTGTCTCTTCTTCCTTCAATTTTTCCAGTTGCCACAGTGTGTTCCAATTTTCCTCTTCTCAGGAAATGTCCTATAAATCTTGCATGTTTGCCTCTGATCTTTGCTATAATTTGCTTTTTAACACCAGCCTCTCTTAAGACATCTTCACTGGTTTTCTTGGCTGTCCATGGTACCTTCAACATCCTTCTTATAAACCACATCTCCATGGCATCCTTTTCTCGCTGTAGTCTCTTATTCATAGACCATGCTTCACATCTATAAAACAAAATTGCCTTGATGTAACATTTAAGTACTTGGAATCTTGTTTCCACTGATATGGATCTGTTGCACAAGATGCATCTCATTGTCTGGAATGCTGACTTGACCTGAGCACGTCTGCATCAGTTGTTATAATCGTTCCTAAGTACTTGAATCTATCAACTTTTTTCAGTTCTGTGCCATCAATGGTAATGCCATTTTGGTGGTATTCTTTTCTTTGATATGACCATCACTTCAGTCTTCTTTTTGTTCAGACTGAGACCTTTATTTTTACTTTCACGAACCACGATGTCCAGAAGGGCTTGTAGCTCCCCTTCATTTTCAGCAATAAGAACTGTGTCATCTGCATCTCTTAAGTTGTTACGGTTGTATCCGCCAATTGATATTCCTGGCATGTTCTCTATATTTCTCATTATGTTTCCACTGTACAAGGAGAAGAGGTCAGGAGATAAAACATATCCTTGTCTCACTCCCAATGTATGTCTTGGAGTGTTCCTATTTGGTTCTCAACCCTCACTGCTGCTGACTGTTGCCAGAATATACATAGGAGATAAACAGAACATACATGGGAGATAAACAGAACATACATGGGAGATAAACAGAACATACATGGGAGATAAACAGAACATACATGGGAGAATCAACCCCAAAAAAACAGAATTTTACTACTAACCTCTTCAGGGTTGTACTTTCTAAGCACACCTTCTCCGCTGAATTCTTCCAAGACATCCTTCAGTTTCTTGGAGGAGTCTGAAATATAAACAGAAAAAAAAAAGACTTTTAAAATACATAATGGACTCACTGATATGATTTATACGTATGAACACATAAAATGATGAACACACTTAAGATATTAGGAAAGACGAAGGCAACTCATTAAAAGAACACACGCAGCGTTAACTCATTAAATTATATGATTTGTATCATAGGGAGGGGAGCTGAGAGGATGACTGTTGTTGTATGCGGAACAGCTAAGACACCACATCTAAGAGAAAAATGACCACAAAATGAAATAATACAGCTGCTCAAAGTTCCTAGGGCATGCATTTATTAGATGAAACCCATGCAACAGGGATTACAAGAAGAAGAGTTTATCCTGGGAGCAGAGTTTGTGAACCTAACTTCTTCAGAAAATGGCTATGCCACACTCTGAGTGAATGACGTTAGGGGTCACTACATGATTCTCGTTCAGACAATGCTTCCACACATAACTACCACTGCAACTTTGTGCGAGAGCATAGTGCCATCTTCTTCTGTACATCACGTAAATGAGGAAAGTCATCACAGCCAACGTGACAGATAGCCATTACGGCAGTCAGACATCATGACAGATAACCACCATCATGGCATTCAGATATCATGGCAATTATACATCACTACAGATATCCATCATGACATGCGGACATTATAACAGACATTCATAAACAGTCAGGCATCATGACACTGATCCATCATAACAGCCAGGACATACGACAGGACTATCATGTCATTCATACATTTACAACACTGACATTCAGCCATCACAACCGTCACACACCACGACATCCAGCCATCGCTACTGTCATATAACCACTGCCTGTGGGCCGAACAATTATGAGTAACGCTCAGCAGTGTTCTAAACGCCAGAGAGCACTTCCACATACTCCTAGCCTTAGTTCTCACATCATTATACAATATATATGTCTATTGATATCTGCATGGTCAATCTCTTCGTTCATAATTAATGACAAATGAAAGCACAAACAAATCATATGCAAGCTCCATTCTTCTGTAATCTCAAGACAGGTGAAAGAAAACAGTTATTATAATAGTCTGCTTGTCTTTAAACGAAAAATATCACAGAAAAAAGAGATGTTAATAGCCTTTGCTAAACTGGAAACTGCAAATAAAGAGATGTTGATCAGTGTCGCAGAAAACTGGCTGGTAAACACTATCAAAGTTAGAAAGATGTGATATTCAGGCCACATCAGGAGGCATGATGGTTTGGTGAGGTTAACAGCAGAAGCCATAGTACCAGGCAAAAGGGAAAAGGTGGGACCTTGCCCCAGGTGGACGGTCTGAATATGTCACTTGCGAAGATTCTTGATCAACTTGTTCAAGGCCGCACTGCATTCTGGGAGGAAGTTAGAAGAACGACGTTTTTGGGAAACGCACGTCACGTGACAAGTTACACCGATATTAACAAAAACGAAATGTCATAGCAACTCTAAACATCAACACAGGTCTTGGCGATATTTCTCTTGGGGGGGGGGGGGGGGGAATTAGCAGAAAAAGCAGATAACTGATCTAAATTATTAGTGAATTTCGTTCTTCCTGTTTCACACTGAAGTTCCAGACCGTAGCAACATGGAAACACAAGAGCACGACAAATACGGGAAGCGAAGGACAAAACACTGAAACCAAGAAGATACATATTCTTCCTTTCCTCCCCTCTCCCCTCCAGTATATAAATACTGCTTCCTCCTCCTGTGTTCTTTGGTAGAATAATTTGTATAAGAGCATCAATAACAGTCTCTGTCTGTCTGTCTCTCTCTCTCTGTCTCTCTCTCTCCCCCCTCCCCTCCCTCTCTCTCTCCCAACCTCCCTCTCTCTTCACATTAAGATCAATGCACACTGACAACCAAAGAATAACGTTGCTTAACGCGGCACAATGAAAGAAATTAGCGCAATTAGCGGCTCAATTCCCACTAGACTCTGCCAGCGGCCCTAAGAGGGGCACATCTTCTGGTGTGGCTGGATGATTACACAATGCCTACAGCGAAATGCACACAGTTCCTCCTTGCTGCTCATTACCTGTAATGTATTCGTGCGCGCAGACATTTGGACCAGCCGAGCTACAGATATTTCCCCAGGTCTGAGAAGTGGGAAGTGAAATCCCGGCCGACAGCGCGGGAAAATGAATGAACGTATAAATGTAAAATGCCAAACTCTCTCAGCATTAATGGATATAAATGGCGGGATTCACTGTTTAGAAAAAAAAAAAGAGCCTAATAATGACGCCACAATGGTGAGGACCAGATGTAACACTACATACCCGTCCTTGTGCCTCCTTCATTTGTCCCACTCATTATACGCGTTATCTCAGTTCACAGCATTTTAAAAAAATCGAATGCACTATTTCACTCACTGCAACCAACGGACTTGCGTCAGAAACTTTCCACATACGCAATATCACTCAAATTAACGACATATTTTATACGACTTTCCGGGGACGTTTTACTGTGACGGATTCTATTTCGGGGACCGCTTTCCTTCTAATAGGCAAGAGGACAGTTTAGAAAAATACGACATCACCTATCTCTGCCACCGTGGCCGACCCATGCCTTTAATGAAACCAAAGCTGTATATAGTAAGAACGCTTGTAAACACTGCTAGAAAGAAAAACAACAACAACGCTTAAAGAGCGGTTTCACGTTAATCACATGCTATTACTGGACATGGTGGTATTTTGCCTACGTGTTTCCTTCCCTCTGTGATCTATTGTTAGGCAGGACGGATGAAACTCACGGAATCTAAACTCGGTGTCGGGGAAGGCTGTAATAAAAAAAGCGAAAATAACTTTACTACTAGTAAATGCTATAAATACGAGGGGGCGTTCTGAAAGTAATGCACAGCATCGTTTTTCTCTGGAGCTGTTTATTTAAAAAAGCAAGAAATGTATACACAATATACATGGATATGTCATATAAACATCGGTATTATTCAACATAACCCCAATTAACTTGTACGGCTTTACGCCAGCACGAAACAACTGCATGATTACTAGCCGGTACCAGATTTTCTCTTTATTATGTAGCCATTTCTTCGCTGCATGAATCATACCTTCGTCATCTTCAAATCTTACCCCTCGGAGTGCATGTTTAAGTGAACCAAACAGATGGAAATCAGAGGGTGCCAAACTGGGACTATAGGGTGGATGGGGTAGTACAGTGCAACCCAATTTGGCGATTGCTTCCCGTGTTGCCAGACTTGTGTGAGGGCGCACATTGTCGTGAAGGAGAAGCAGGTCTGCTGGATCCTTGTGCGCCCGTACTCTGCGAAAACGTTGATTGAGTTTTCTCACCGTCTTAATGTAAGCTTGCGAACTGACTGTTTCTCCTCTTGGCATGACATCCACAAGAATCACACGTTTAATGTCCCAAAAGACAGTGATCATGACCTTTCCAGCTGAAGGAGTTGTCTTTCTTCGTGGTGATTGCTGATGATGCCACTCCACTGACTATCTTTCTGTCTCAGGTTCAAAATGATGCGCTCAGGTTTCGTCACCTGTTACGATCTTCGCCAAAAAGTTCTCTCCCTCAGCACTGAAACGCTCCAACAATTCATTGGAAATTGCTAACCTTTGAAATCGATGGTCATTTGTAAGACTCAAGGAACCCATCTTGCGCAAACCTTAGAAAATCAGAGCTTTTATAACTGCATTTGCACTACCATTGCTGACTGACAGCTTTAAGGCCAACTGTTGAAGAGTGACAGCCTATCAGTAAGAATAATACTCTCAGCGCATTTCATCATTTCTGCCTTGGTGGCTGCGGCAGGACGTCCACAGCGCGGCAGATCATGCAACTCCTTATCTCCACTTATTGATTCTTTGATTCTCTGAACCCACCGACTGACTGTACTCCTGTCGACTGCAAAACTTCCATACACATCACATAGACGCTTGTGAAAGTTCACAATAGTTTCCTTCTCTGCAAAGAAAAATTATATCACAATTCGCTGCTTATACCGTTAAGTTGCTAACACGCTCCATTTCAACGGTTAGGGCAGCCATATTCTTTGGCCAGCTGCGGTGCAATTTGGTTCACACAATCGGCACATGCCATATTTAAAGTGTGCAAAATTTCATGCTATCTTCATTGTTAGCTGAAAAAACGATGTGGTGCATTACTTTCTGAACGCCCCTCGTATGTTACGGAATGCTCAGCCTAGCTGCTATGTACTGTTTACATCAATGTATGTGTTCATTATTACGTCAGTTTCGTATTTCTCTAGTATATAAAAGAACATACAAAAGCTCTACAGGAAAATGATATATATATATACACACACACAAAATCGGGGCCTAAGTAAGAGACAGAAAATGAGGTCAATAATAACTGAAAGACAAGTAATGTAAAGTATTACAACCAGACACATCAAATATATTGGGCATTAAAAGAAGCGCAACAATATATTGAAAGAAGAAAAAAACAAAAAAAAAGATGCGAGAACTCGAAAGCAAAACAGCGAGAGTTCAATATATAAGCAGACAGGCGATGGCTTGTCCACGTGTATTATTCTGACAAAAGACCATTACCCACGTGTATCACTCTGACTAAAGACCATTACCCACGTGTATCACTCTGACTAAAGACCATTACCCACGTGTATCACTCTGACTAAAGACCATTACCCACGTGTATCACTCTGACTAAAGACAGTGACACACGTGTATCACTCTGACAACAGATAGTGACTGGAGATCCACTGCAGCCAATCTTCACCCTGGAAACAGCATAGCATAATTTATTTATTTTTTTTTACTAATGAACCAGACGAACTTCATCACACTTTAACCTGTAGTGTTACCAAAAGAGGCTGACTAACATATATCGATAGTGCTGAACAAAGGCTCTTTGATACTGTCTGATCCTGAGATCAAGTCACCAGACCAAACGTACCTGAGCAAATCTCTTTGACCTCTGCCATCGATTAGGACCGGTGGTCAGTTTAAGCGGGAACGGTTTCCGGCCTGGTCAGCTCAAGGGGGAGGCTGCTGTAGGAAACTAGTGTGAAAGTAACCAGTAATATTAGCAAGAATCTCTATTCTTAGTACTGCCACTCAGGAGTTCAAAGTCGGCGTGTTGCTCAATCACTCTACTTCTGGAAGTAACGGAGGGAAACCTACTTTATGATCTACAGGATTGTTCTGATGTCTTACATGTTGCCACTGCAACCAATGAGTACCCGAGTGTAATCAAAGGATATATACCACAAGACCGAGGACATTAACAGAAAGATGATGTTCTAGATCTATGGCAATACTTTCTTATATGATTATATTAACCCCTTTCACTTCTGAATTAATATCCATGCTCTGCCACAATATATTTTAACGAGAACTGGTATAAGGAAAATGAAAGAAAATGACTCTTAGTTTAAAAATAAGGGTTGAGTTAGAAATATGCTACTTTTCATTTTATTTAGAGTCTCTAAATACCGCTCTGAGCTTTTATTAGCGCGCTTGCGTGCGTGTGTGTCATTGTCATTTTGGGGTGACAAAAATTAGATCACTAATTCCGTTGTGGAAAATGTATCAGAAATTCCACAATGCGAAATGGTGCTCTATAAGTTCTATCTCTGACAAGGTTATATAATAAGATGTGTGCTTCTCTGGTAAAGCTGTTCTGTCTTGATTCAAATGAATATTACTTTGGATCAGTCAAGAAACAATAAAAGTTAGAGAACCTGAGAATATTAGAAAACTCGAAGGAAAGAGACAAAAAAAAATCTGCATACGCTGAGAGAATAACACGGGATATGGAAAGTAATGAAACTGACTGCGGACAGCTGTGAACATGCAGCATGAAGAAGCATGATCACCAACCCCTACCAGTAAAAACACAATGCTTGCATAAATAACTTTGCAAATGCGCCGCCCCCCCCCCTTTCCAAAAAAAAAGAGTCTTTTAGACTAAGTAAAGTTCTTCATTTACATACATCAAACGCAGCTAATCCCAACTACCAATAATTTTTGCTTGTAAGAAATGCCATGAAAGGGGAAAAAACTGGGAAATTCCCATGTAATTTATAAGGCCATAAACGATACCGTTATATAAAAATCTAGAAAATTCTAAAGCTACAAATACAGGCGAGGGATGAGAGACGAACTGTCTAGAACTATAGTCGGCTGACAACGTCTTGTCTGATTAGCAGGGAGGAGAAACTCTGAGTGACAGGTCTGTGTCAAGAATACAGATTCGCTCACAATTCCCACTCCCACATTATAACGGCCACACGATCTTCAAGTGCCATTAGCTCCAATTCTTTTGTTAATAAACTTTAGCCGCGATGATCTTGAATCAACGGCGTGTCGGATGGGGAGTGACTTGATTCACGTCCCGATGTAGATCCAGGAGAACTGCACTTCATGGGAGACTGCCATAATTACTGGAACGACGTGGAGTCGCTGCCTGACTGACGAGGCGTCGCAATCCCCCGCGACGAGCTGTGATGTGCAACGGTCTGCAATGGTTCTGGTTCGCTAACCCCGACATATGCCCCATCCTTCACGATCAGTTTGTCTTTGCTTCCAGTACACTTTCACGTTTCGTATCATTTCCTCATATCTGCTACAGACTTTCACTGTTTCGTATATACTTCTGAGCTTATCATTTACTCATAAAGCGGCCGGTAATTGCAGCAATGCTGTCTGAATAGAGAAACCAAACACGTATGGATCAAGTTACCCAATTTGCATAGAGATAATTAGTGTTTTGCAACTTGCTGGGCTTGCAATACGTGGGTGTAAACGGCAACATAATGGTGGCATTGAAGAACCCAGACTATAGGAGTCCATGACAGAGCAACAGCACTTGTTCAAAGCGTGCGCTAGTGCAGACAAATCAGTCAGATATGACATAACTGCCAATACGAATGAAGCTAAATGTGACAGTCGTAAAAAAAAAAAAGAGATTCTGTTGCGGTTTACTGCCAACCCGACTGTCAGAAGCAAAACAATAAAGTATTTTGTAAACACTTTCTGGTATGCAGAAACGGATGAGAAAAGCGCATTAGGTTTGTGGACACTGGAACGCTGTAAATTAAAATCATCAAAATAAACAGAAAACAGAAAAAAAAAAACGCGCGAAAAACCTTAAATCTCACCTGCCCTAAGTGAAGAGACCCTGCGGAATCCAATGTATTAACAGTTTCATGTATGTGTATGTATTGTGTGTATTAGTTAATATTTATATTTGTACGCTGTGTTTTTAACTGCCTTGTAAAATTTATAAAATATAAGTTATTGAATGAACTCGTATAATTTGTTTTTCTTATGCATAATTTGCAATAATTATTTTTTAAACAAATCCACTTACCAAATAAAATTGTAACATAACATTTGAACACCATAACTGATTCGTATAACAAAACTTTCTGATACAGGACAGCTGAGGAGTAAAGTGAGTATCGGTTTACATATACTTGCAAACAGGTTTGAAAGGACCCCATGAATGCGTCCCAGAATTTAGAAATACGCAGCAGAGATCTCAGACTTGGCCAAATCCATTTTTATCTTATTATTATTTTTTTTTAAACATGTGCTCCACATTTACCAGAACAGCATAACTTTGAATGCAATCATAAATGCTATCTACTCGAGCCCGACCGCATTTCTTAGGAAAATATCACACTGGATTATCATGGTAAATATCGCCACTATATATATATATATATATATATATATATATATATATATATATATATATATATATATATATATATATATATGAACACGCTGTCTCCAACACTCCATTGTTCTATCTACCAAGTAAAAGTCAAAGCATCTCTCACAACAGTACACATCATTTCCAGAGCATTCATGCTGTCTCTACGTCACAAGAATCTTGGCTTTTAAAATCTTGGATCCAGCTTTCTGACTGTCAACTACACAAAAAAAAAAAGAACAATTCAAATTCATTTGTTTTCACTGTACTTTACTTCTACATTTTATAAAGCAATCCATTTCTCAACCGACTGTAATAGTGCCAGAGTTTTGTTCCTTGTTTTTCATAAGACATGCCCATACTGTCTACATGAGGATATACTGTATATTTTTTAAAATGCACTTCCGCTGCTGCGAAACAGTAGTGTTCTAGCAATGATAAGTGTAAATGTAAAACAGATTTACACTGATCTAATATAGCTATGTGCCTCTAAGGCATGACAGGATTACCTTTACCTTTTTTTTTTATAACAAGACACCTCATGGCAAATGGATTTATATGGATCTTATATAGCACTGTACTTGACGTAAAATGGATTTATATGAATCTTATACAGCACGGTATCTCATAAAATTTTCATTTATTTAGATCTTGTAAAGCAAAGTACCGCAAGTAAAACATATTTATTTAGATCTTGTATAGCAAAATACCTCAAGTGAAACAGATTTATTTAGATCTTGTATAGCAAAGAGAAACATATAAATGCTTTTGAATATAAAGGCTACAGAAGAGTTCTTCAAATATCATGGACACAAAAAAGAACAAATATATCCATACTACTTACATCTTACATCATTCCCGGGGCGTTAAACGTCACATAGGGCTCGCATAGTTGTTTGCCAAGTTTTCCTGTTCTCGGCGAATTAAACTGGCTTCTCTTAACAATGTCCAGTTTCACGAGGTCGACCTCTTTTTCTTCGACCTCTTGTATTCCACTTTATAGCTTGTTTCGGTATTCTATGAATGTTTCTTCTCATCACATGGCCTACATATGTCCATCTTCTTTTTCTGATCACCCATGAGATAGTTTGTTGTTTGCTCATCTGTCTTATCTCTACACTGTTCTTGAATTCGTTCCACTTTATACCAAGTATTTTTCTTAGGCATTTATTTTAAAAAGAGTTTAATTTCTTGTCTATTTCTTTAGTTGATTTCCGGCTTTCGCATGCATAAATGAGGGTGGATATAACATTTGAACTGAATAATCTTAACCTGGTTTTTGTGCTTATAACTTTTGAATTCCACATGTTCTCAAGATTTTGAAGGACAATGCTGCTTTTGCAATTCTAATTCTAATTTCCTATCTGGTGTCACAATCTTAGTCTATGTAGCTGCCAAGGTATGCAAATTGGTTTACTTCATCAGCAACTGTTCCTTCTACATATATTTTTCTTTCGTGATTAATGAGAAGTTTCATTATTTTTGTTTTGTCTTTGTTAATTTCAAGACCTATTTTGCTAGCCAAGGAAGATAGGGAATCTGTTTTTTCCTGCATCGATTTCACATTGTCACTGGTAAGAGTTATGTCATCAGCAAAATCAAGATCTTCTACAACCAATGCCAGTTTTACCTGTACAGTATCTTTTCATTATAACATCTATGGCAATTCCAAAGAGCAATGAAGATAATATACATCCTTGTTTCACACCTGTTTCAATCTGAAACCATTCACTCATTCCTTCTTCTGTCTTGACTGCACAAATATATCCGTTGTAGAGATCTCTAATGATGCTGACAATTTCATATGGTATTCCATATAGTCTTAAAATTCTCCACAATGAATCTCTGCATGCTATCAAATGTTTTTTTAAGTCTATGAAGTTCAGGATTAATGTTTGTGTTTTACAATTATGTTCTTCTAGTATTACTCTTAGAGTAAAGATCTGGTCGAGACAGCTTCTCCCTTTTCGAAATCCTGCCTGTTCTCTCATTGCAGTATCCATTACATCCTTAATTCTATTCAGAATCACTTTACAAAACACTTTTGACACAACTTATAATAAGGTTACACTCCTCCAGTTATTGCAGTCATTGAGGTTGCCTTTTTTGAGTATTTTAACAATGATTCCCTTTTTCCATTTAGAAGGGACTTTTTCTTTTTTTCCAAATTTTATTAAACACTCTTTGCAATTGACTCATGTTGTCAATGTTAACAGCTTTTAACATCTCGATTGTTATTTCATCTTCACTTGCAGCTTTGTTGTTAGCCATTAGATTCACTGCTGCTTCAATTTCATTATGTATAACTTCATCTAAGTTGACATTTGGTTGTGGGACTGGTAAATTAGTTTCACGGTTTATTAATTCATTTGGGTGTGGTCAATTAGTATTTCTTAGAAGTGTTCAGGCCATCTTTGCTTTTGGTCTTTACTTGATGTTTTGCTAAAGACTGGTCTTTCTCTGGAGATAATAGCTCCTGTTAGCTTCTTCTGTATGTTATATAGAGTTTTGTTGTCTCCTGTTTCTGTTGCATTTTCTGCTTCTTTTGCCATATTGTCCATACATTCTTTTTTGTCTCTTCTAGCTGAACTTTTTACTTTATTGTATAGTTCTTTGTACGTTGCTTTTGCCACAACTTTTCCAAGATCTGTCTTTACATTCAGCATGGCTAATTTGGCTGCTCTTCTTTCATGTATATTTCCATGTGTTATCTGATACCATTGCTTTTCTACTTGTTGACTGCAGTCCAGCACTTTCTTTTGCTGCCGTAATTATGGCTGTGCTGTATAATTCTATAATACATCTATATCTGTTTCGTCTACCTCTTTGAGTGCTGCGAACTACAAGAACTTAATATTGAGGAAGGCTGGATAGTAAAGACGATTACAGAGAGAAAGCTTAAATATTTTGGACACATTAAACGTCATGATAATCTAGAGAAGACCGTCTTGGAAGGGTACCTAATGGGAAAAAGAGAGGAAGACCAAGGCGAAGATGGCTGCAAGACGTTGTTGATGATCTGCAAATGGATGCATCAACAGCAGGCCATCTTGCTCACAACCGAGAGGCCTACAGGAGTGCTGTTGGGGAGGTAAAGTTCCGCAGGGGACATGCAAATGAATGAATGAATAGCAAGATACCTTAAGTAAAACAGATTTATATAGATCGTGTATAGTAAGGTCTTTGCAGAACTTCTCTAACACTCTTCATTATATTCAGTATACAAGTTAAATAAGACAGACCCCTTGTTTTATGTCAAACCAAGTTGTTGCTACACCATTTATTCTTACTGCTGCTTGTTGGTCTAGACATAACAGTGATGTTAATTGTATTAAATGTTTTGGAAATGTCATTTTTTTCCATTATTTCCCAAAGTTTCTGGTGTTGTACACAATCAAATACCTTTGAGTAGTCTATAAAGGTACCTCAAGTAAAACAGATTTATTTAGATCTTCTATAAAAAGATACCTCAAGTAAAACAGATTTATTTAAATTTTCTACAGCACGGTACCTCAAGTAAAACAGATTTATACAGATCTTCTATAGCAAAGTACCTGCAAAAAAAGAGTACACCTATGATCGAACGCAAAATTTTAAAAAATCGACTAAGATATTAAACACGAGAAAACAAAACACAGAAAACATATCCTGGACCTGACTAATCTGGGTATATAAGGTCTCTCAGTGCCCACGGAAGAAGTAAAGTGCATCTGCAAGGTGCTATTATCCCTGTATTCCGCCGCACACAGTAAAATAATGCAAGCATTTGTCATAAATGTCATGTAACAGAGACCATCTAAAGGAAAGTCAAGGATAGCTACCAGAGACGACGACACAATGATGAACGTTAAGCAGCTATTTTGACTTCAGCAATTGGCAGATGGTGATAGAAAAATAAATAAATAAATAAACTGCCTACTAATACGCATAATAAAAAATTTAAAATGCCGCCTGCGACTCATAAAGAGAATGAAATATTCCATGGGGAAGAAACAAAAAACTAGGCGATACACGGGTAAACAATGAAAGACACGTCAAGCTGAACTACGTTAATTATTTACAGAACTACAGCGGCGAGCCGTCATTTATGGAATAACAGCAATATATGCATCAGGCTATTTCTGAACAACACCATATGAGATAACAATAAAGTTCACGTTGCTTCATATTTGTTACCAGGACAGTATAAATATGAATGTAAATTATAAATGCTGTTTGTTTTGCTTGATGCTATATACTCGAGCCTGACCGCATTTCTTAAGAAATATTACTATGACCAACTCTACTCATTTAGTGAATGAAAAAAAATCAGTTCGGAACAATGCACGCAAGCGCACACATACACAAACACATACCTGAACACATCTACCTAATCTACCTGCAGCGGCATACCAGGAAAAAGAGTTTATAACATACCAACTATTTAGGACTATCACCACTGAACTTCTGGGAAGATATCCAAATTTTGTCCATTTTCTTCCTTATCGTATTCTTGTGGTGGTCTCAGATATGCAGAAAACTCTCTGCTACAGAAGGGAAAATAACTATACAACTCCCTACATCAGTGGTTCCCTATTAATAAAAGTCCGTGGACTCCCTTCTGTTTCACAATTCAGGCCACAGACCCCCCCTCCCCCCATTCCCATACTCTGGAAAAGTTTTCATATATGTATGGTAGCTGTGTGCTTTAAATGCAAAAGAACATCTTTTCAGAAAATCCTGGTAACCTTTAATGAGTAAACACTACAGTGCACTAAAAAACACTACATTTTTTAAATTTTCAAAATGACAATATGTGGTTCAGAAAAAATAGAAAGCAATTAGCATTCCTACAAGTTCTGTCTGACAAATGAACAGGAAATGAAGTGTGTGACAGCTAACCATACTATATATGGTGAGTAAAATCATGCATCTTTATTCAGAACAATCGCTTTCACATCTAGTTCAATATGTTCTATTTTTAAACATAAAAAAAATCTTTCTTCCACGCAGGATTCGCCAACACATTGGTTGTTAAACGTTTCACAATGAAATTTTTTTTTAAAAAGGGGGGGGGGGGGCTTTTGTCACGGATCCCCATGGCCGGGTCCACAGACCACCAAGTGGGAACCACTGCCCTAGATCTTCAGAGGATGACCCCCTCCCCCGCCCCAAACCTCTCCCCGATTTGAAAGGGAAAAAATGGGGTAAGGTGGGGCGGGGAGCGGGGAGTGGCGCGTGCTGCTATGCATCATGAAGTTTGTTACGTTGTTGAATTTTTCTTTTTTTTTTCTAACACGCCGTTTGTGGCCCGCATCATCACATTCTACCCCAAGCTCTTTCATCCTAAGCACAGCTAGCCTGCTATCAAGTATGTTAATCACGGTGCGTGTGTGGAAATCTGTCCCCTACTAGTCTCCACCAGGATGTTAACGTTGTCTGCCTGGTCCGATTGTCTTGTCCTCCAACTGGCTACTGGCCTACCTTGTCAATCACCCTGCCTTTCTTTTTTAAATGTTCTGAAGAACATGCATGTCCACTAGACTGTGCTCCCCCCCCCCCCCCGTGGTACCCGGGATCTGCAAAGAATAGGACCACTGTACCCTACCACGCATGATCGTAAAAGGCGACTAAGGAGGGTTCAGCATAGGGCCAGCAACCCTATCTGGTAAAAAAAACTATCAGACTGCTACAGAAACGGAAGCAAGGGAAAAAAGAAATGCAGGTGGAAGGAGAAATGCGTATCAGGAAACTGACCCCATGAAGGTTGTGGATGAAAGCCAGCCACTGGAAGTCCCCAGCCCGACTGCAGACCTCCTGGAACCGAAACACAAGATGCAAATAGGCAGCTGGAATGTAAGAACACTAAACCAGACTGAAAAACTAGCACAAACCATCAAGGAAATGCACAGATACAAACTAGACATACTAGGAATACAAGAAGCAAGATGGACAGGACAAGGCAGAAGGAAATTAACAACACAGCACACAGAAGATACAATAATATGGTCAGGTAAAGAAGATCTTCATGAAGGAGGAGTAGCATTGATTATAACAAAAGAAGCATCAAGAGCATTGCTGAAATGGACCCCAATAAATGAGAGATTATTATATGCACGGTTCAACTCAAGATTCACGAAGCTATCTATTATAGTTTGTTATGCACCAACAGAAGCAGCTGAAGAGGAATTAAAAGAAGATTTTTACAACAGCCTCCAAGCAACAGTAGAAACAATACCCAAGCACGATATGCTACTCATCTTGGGCGACTTCAATGCAAAAGTAGGTGAAGGAAATGAAGATAGAAGAAGAATCATGGGAAGAGAAGGAATCGGAGAAATAAATGAAAATGGAGAAAGACTGTGCAGTTTCTGTGAAGAAAACATGATGACCATCGGAGGGACAATTTTCCAACATAAAAACATCCATAAGGTGACTTGGAGGTCACCAGATAAAACCACAGAAAACCAAATCGATCACATACTAATAAAGAACAAGTGGAAACGGTCACTACAAGATGTGCGAGCAAGGAAAGGAGCAGATGTAGGAAGTGATCACAACCTTCTGGTAGCAAAAATAAAACTAAAATTAAGGAAAGCCAAAATCGGAGAACACAGAAAGATACATTTTGATACAAGAAAACTGATAGACCAGCAAACAAGAAATGAATTCTCAATAGTACTTAAGAACCGCTTCAGTGTCCTACAAGACGAAGCAGAAATGTCCATATTAGAGTTCAATAAAACACTACAGGAAACAGCAAAAGAGGTGCTGGGATATCGGAAAAGGAGAAAAGAGGAATGGATAAGCGAGACCACATGGGAAAAGATAGAGCAAAGAAAAGAAATCAAGAAAAAATTACTGAACACCAAATCACAACGGCTTAAAGAACGAGTTTTAAGTAATTATGCACAAAAAGACAAAGAAGTGAAGGAATCATGCCGTCAAGATAAACGTCAATATTATGACAACTTAGCAGAAACAGCAGAGAAAGCAGCATATACAAATGACATGAAAACCATATATAAAATCACACAGCAGATGACAGGTAACTTCAACACAAAATGTGAAAGTGCAGTAAGAACACAAAATGGACAACTGGTCAGTGGAGAAAGAGAAAAAATTGAAAGATGGAGGGAACACTTTAACACCCTACTAAACAGAACACAAGCAGCACAAACAATAGACATACCTGAAGCAAAAACGGAACTAAACATCAATACAGGACCAATAACAATAAATGAAGTAAATGAGGCGATAAAGAAGCTAAAATCAGACAGGGCACCAGGTGAAGATGAAGTGACTGCTGAGATGTTGAAAGCAGAAGAAACAGAAACACCAAAACAACTTTGCCGGATATTACAACAAATTTGGGATCTAGAAAAAGCCCCAGAGGAGTGGAAAACTGGGCTTATAGTAAAACTACCAAAGGGTGACCTCAGAGATTGTGGGAACTGGAGAGGCATTACCCTACTGCCACTCACCAGTAAAGTATTTTGCAGAATAATCATCAACAGAATTGTACCAACACTTGAGGAAAAACTTCGGAAAGAGCAGGCAGGATTTAGGAAAGGAAGATCATACATAGACCACATATTTGTACTTAGACAAATATTAGAACAGGCAAATGAGTAGCATAGCACAACATATGCATTATTCATAGATTTTGAGAAAGCCTTTGACGGTGTCAACAGAGATGCACTGTGGAAAATCCTAAGATGGCGTGGCCTCCCCCATAAAATAGTTAATGTAACCAAAGCCCTATACGAGGGTTTTCAGTGCAAAGTTATCTGTGGAGAACATACTTCCAGCAGCTTTAGGGTACAAACAGGAGTGAAACAGGAATGTGTACTTTCACCAACATTATTTATCTTGGCAGTAGACTGGTTAATGAAGGAGGCAACATCAGACAAACGCAGAGGATTACAATGGACTCTTGACACAGTGCTGGAGGACCATGACTTTGCGGACGACATTTGTCTATTATCAAGCAGTCACAAAGATACGCAAGACAAAATAAACAAGCTAACTCAGAATGCAAACAACATAGGACTAAAGATCAACGCAGGAAAGACAAACAAAGTTAATGAAGCAAAATGTGAACAACAGAAATGTACTCAGAGTAGATAACAAGTTAGTGGAGGAGGTCAACGAATTTGTATACCTTGGCAGCAGAGTAGTAGAAAATGGAGACAGCACAGAGGAATCAACAGCAGACTTACTAGAGCAAACCAGGCTTTTGCAATGCTGCAGACTATATGGAAATCAAAAAAACTAAGCATAAATATGAAAATCAGGAAATTTAAGAGTAATGTTCTAAGTGATAACCTATGGAAGTGAATGCTGGAAAATCACCAAAACCATAGAAAACAAGTTGAATTCTTTCCAGACTAAATGTTTACGAAGAATTAGAAAAATATTTTGGCCAAACACCATAAGAAATATCTTATTAGCAGAAATGCAGATGAAACCACTGACAACAGTTATTGAGGAAAGACGCTGGCGATGGTTGGGACATGTGCTCCGAATGACTGACAACTAACTACCAAAAATAGCACTAAGATGGACACCACAGAGGAACAGAAGTAAGGGTAGACCAAAAGAGACATGGAGAAGAACAACAGAAAGGATGTTGAGCAATAGAGGGCTCACCTGGGCAAGAGCAGAAAAAACGGCGAAGGACAGGCATTTGTGGAAAACCCTTGCGGAAGCCCCATGTGCCCTGGGCACTTAAGGTTCAGAGAGAGAGATTGTGCTTTCACAAATGGTTGAATTTCCTACTGCCACAGGCCATACCCTCTGAAATATTTCGGACGATATTTTTGTTAGCATATTCAATGTGGCTTGATTCACCGTGCATCTAATCCTATGAATGAAGTCACTCAAAATGAAGGAATGGATTTATTTTTTTTTATATTGACAATAAATCCAGCACCCTTTTCTAAGCCGTTATTTCCATTTTATGAATGCTTGTGGTACCGGCAGAAGCACCGTTGGCCTTCTTAACAATCCTCCATAATCGCTGCCATGAAAGATCATGCACGCTGCCACTGAATAACCTAAAGACACGCAGAGCCACGAGATATTTACCTGATTTTCAAACCATGGATAAGGGATATACGAAAACTCTAGAAATATAATGACCTTCACAGATGGGCCAGCGGTTAGTGGCAGGCAGTGTAAGAACCAAATATTTATTAAAGTAAAAACCATTAACAACAACCAGAAAAACTCCAATGAAAATGGAAGAGTGAAGTAAAGAAAAAAACATCTAAACTGGCCAACCTAGTAGCATGAGAAGAAAGCCATCTATTTAGAAATACCAATATTTGCAGAAAACCTCCTTTCAAAAGATGAAATCCATACTTTGCAATAAGTCACATCTGTGAGAGTCAGGAAGAGAGTGCTACAGTGTTACACTGAACCAATCTTGTTCTATGGATGCGATGCTTTGACTGTCGGTAAAGAGATACAAAGAAGGCTAGAAATGTGGTTCTTAGGAGAATGCTGGAGGTACCATGGACAGGGAGAAAACCAAATGAGAAAGTTCTGAAAGAGGAGCAAGATAAAAAAATGAAAATTATAACGAAAATCAGAAAACGACAAACTAAATTTGTAGGGCATGTTTGGAGGAGACGCAGGTTAGAGCACTTAATGGCAACAGGAAAGATCGAAGGTAGAAGAGACAGAGGTAGACAGAGAAAAAAAGTGTTGACGGTTTGGCATTTTAACATGGGAGTGGCTCAGTGACAAGCTTGTTGAGTTGCACAAGGTATCGAAGGTTATGGAAGGACACGATATCCTATGCCTATCGACAAGAACCCTGAGAGGAGAGAGTGAGAGTGAAAGAGTGACAGAGAGAGGGGGGTGTCTGCAGACAATGCTGGATCATGGTCGCCAACGTCTACTGACTGAGTAGCTGCAACATCAACAAAAGAAATAATTCAAACTCAAATATTAAAACAAAACAAACAAACAAACAAAAAACTGCAACACCAACATGGGAAACATCTCAGCTTGTAATACAGGCGGAAACAAAACCGTTCTGCCTTACGAGCTTGGCTCATTGACAACAACAAATCTGGATACTTACACGAGGTGTACTCCTGAAGCTGATGAAATTCCGTAGGACTCAGCTTTTGCCACTGAAGCAGGGACATCTTGATGGCAGTATGTCTGAGTGGACTCTTAACCGCTGTCGCGATGGAAAAAAAAACCAAAAACACCTTGTTCTCAACAGTCTGGCCTCATGGTTATTATAGTCACATATGTATCTCCAGAAAACGAGATTCCTCTTAATGGAAATTAAGAATAACAATATTTTATTTTTCCAATCAGTTTATTTCTGAGCACAAATAACTGCCAGTTATTCCGCAGGATAAAAAGGAAATAAAATCTGTGGATGCTTGTTCAAGCATGAAAGATTTTCATGTCGAAGTACACATCATGGTTGCTCATTTCACTATCCTTAGAGGATATTCCTGCTCCGTTTGATGGGCATACTCCCAGCTGCACCAGTATTCCTTTACAGAGGCCAAAATACAATTTCTGAAATGGAAGAGTCAGAAATATTTAGATGATAGCATATGGGATAAGAAAAGGCTGATATCTTGCATGCTAAATTAACTCTGTTTCTACATTCCATTAATATCTTATTTATTTATTTATTTATTTATGTAGGTGTGTGCATGAGAGGGATGCCACCAAGAAGGCATATAGCCAATAACAAAATGCAACACTGGAAAACTGCTACGAGATTTTCAGGAAAAAAAAAAAACATCAGAAAACGACCAGCATGTGAAACAACCACACAAGGAACGGCAACTGATCTGATTATATGAAAACAGCGCAAAACTGGGGAGCATGGCCGCCAACGTCCGCACATCAACTAATGAATAAATGAACCGGGAGAATGATCTCGAAAAACAAAACCAAAAAAAAAGACCTGCTGAATAACGGCTTTTCTTTCCAACACATAAGAAAGTGATGAGAATGTTACAATAGACAAAGACGACAGTGCCTTTTTATATGTTGTCTGTATAATTTAACAGCAACACTAACCAATATAGCAATATTTTATTTAACAAATACAATTAATTCTGTGAGCTCTGTAAAGGCAAGTTTCTTTTTTCTTACTACAGCAGTATCAGACAAATTCATTTCTAACTCTCGTATACTGTTACGGATTCGTTCAACTAAATCACTGCTCTGCCTGCATGTACATGGAAATCTGAAAGGTAGAATTTAAACGATGGATAACTAACTCATTACTGTCTGCGAACCGGTGAACTGAAGGCTTACGTTACTGTGAGGGAGGGGAGGGGAGGGGAGGGAAGGAGAGAGTAGGGCAAGGAGAGTGGGTAGGTCAGTAGGTAGAAAGACAAACAGATAGATATAATCCATTATAACCACCTCTAGCATATAATCTTAATGAAAAAAAATGTGTCTGTGTGGTCACGGCGGTGGACTGAACTTAAAGGGCTGCCTTTAAAAGGAAAGTTCCGGCTCGGAAATAATGTATTTGACAGCGCAGATGTGAGTTTCGTGTCTCACTGGCGAAAGCGGCGAGTGGTCCACTTTCTCGTGACAACCAATAACAGAGCTAGTCACAGGGCACTGACCTCACTGACTCAGCATTATAGTCCCATTTCTGTCCAGTGTGAATGTTTTGTATGTGTGTACAGACACACAGACAGAGGTCTTTATTGAAGGCGTAATATGTAATTATGCAGAAACATGCCAGTAGATGTCTCGTTTTGGGCAACGCATACAATGCATATTTTTTCAGAAATAAAGGTAGACTGAAGTGTATGGCTCAGTTTTACAAAAAGAAAGAATGAGGAAAGATGGCAAGAACAAGACTGGCGGAGAATAAAAAATGAACATACAATAATCCAGTACTTCCGCAAAAGCCTTCTTTTTCAAGGATCACATAAAAAAAGTACAACAGATAACGCTAAAAGCAGATGAAATGTTAAACACTTTAGCTCTTCTTCCCCCCCCCCCAAACACCCTCGGCTCCTGAACATCCTTACCGCTGTAACGATTTTTTTTTGGGGGGGGGGGGGAGATGAAAAGGGATCGGACAATATACTGGCACAAAATGGACTTACATGTAATGTAAGCACAAAGAAACACACAATCTTGGAAGCAGGCGATGCTATGTACATATTTTGTTTGTTTTAAAAGCAGGCTATTGTCATAGATAGTCTCAGGACGGACAGCGCGGGTGCGACTCGCACTGCGCCCCACAAAGTGAATCATGCGTTAGTAATCTCGTCCGGTTTAAAAGAGGCACTGGGGCACAGGCATTGGAAAAAAATCGAATGTGAACATATATAACAAAATTGTACGAATGTAAATATAAATATACATTTCAATAATAACAATTTCTCAGGAGTTAAACTCTTTCACTACTGAATTAATTTTCACAGTAAGCCAGAACAAAATTTCCTGAAAAATTCAGGTAGAGAGATATTGAAAGGACGGCCGAGCGGTTACTGGGAGCCAGATCTAAGTCTAGCGATAAAAGAATAGGACCACTGCCACCTTCCACGTAAGTCGTAAGGGGCGGCTAAGAAGGCCAGGAAGAAATTACGGCGTTACAGAAACACGGAGAGGAAAACTTCGTCTTGGATAAATCCAAGAACATGGATGGCTGGAAAGTCTTTATCTGTGGCCTATGCTCCTAAGAGAGTGAAAGGCGATAATGACGATGATGAAAGGAAGTTACTCTATTATCTAAAGACATGTGCTATTTTTCATGTCATTTAGACATATCGTTCTGAGCATAGGTGTGAGAGGTCTACCGAAACTGCCAATGTTGTTCTGGAGTGAAAGCTGACAGATGCTAGGAAAGAAATGTTTTGAAAGCAGTGCTCTGTACAAATGAAAATTAAACATGCTGCAACTGATACGTCCCTCAGTTCTTGCAATGCAGCCGAAGTAAACTGAGCTACACTTCAATGTTTCAATCAATGGCTGCCAGCAAGCTCTACATCATAACCGCTGACAGACAGAAACAGGAACGATAATCCAATGAAATGTAGCACCCGACTAAAGGAACTAGAACTCAGCCTACTAATGTGAATAAATAAAGGTGCTTGTCTTATTGTGCGCGTTGCAGGTTTCCATTTTCGCCTAACGCCTTTTTCTTCTGCTTCTACGGCTCTCCTTATGTCTCCCCCCCCCCCCCATCTTTCCATTCTCATTAAATCTCTTGTGCAATGCTAATCGTCTCTACAATTCAATCAGTTCAGCGTGTATACAACTCACGGCATCAACGCGCTAGCTCTAAGCTCAAGATGAACTTCCAATGTCTTGCAGTGGTTATCTTTTTCTCGTCGTTCTTTTCTTCTGCACTGTAGTTCAAAGCTAACAAGTGATGTACTGTGTTCTGTGAGATATATATATATATATATATATACACATATACATACATATATATATACATATATATACATTTTTGGACAAAAATAATGCTATGCTACAATTTTACAATAGTTGACCAGATTTTTTACGCGGAAGCGGGTCAGTTAAAGGTGGACAGTCGACGCCTGGAGAACTGCGGTTAATGTCGTAAGCATAACTATGTGAAAGTAACAAGTGTGTAGTAAGAACCTCTCTTAGCCAGAACGTCAATTTAATGTTCTCACTCACAGAATAGTATCTCTGCTCAGAGTTATATCCAGTGTGTGATTGTTATGATCTGCGATCGTTATATACAAGTAACAGATTAACCTACTATCGGTTATGTATTAATAATATATTCGGGCGCTTGTCAGTACTTTAAGGAGTGGAAAAATAAGCAAGCAGTGACCCGGTTTTGATTAGAAATCCCACTGGCCAGAGACGGCCAAGTTTTGAATGGAAATCCCCAGACCTTCGAGTCCGGGCTGACCAGGTATATAAGACGAGAAGAGAAGAAAAGGGGGTTAAGTTGAGCACGTGGAAGTCCAGCGACGAGTCGTGGACGAAGGATCATTCGATAGATGGAGGCTGACGTGTATAGTTTAGTATGTGCATTGTAATTCAGGACTGAAATCATATTATTCAAGGAACCTTTTTTATGAATCAATAACGCGTGTGTAAATGTATACTTATATGGACATCATGTGCATAGGATTCGTTGATTTGTGTTGCCTTATGGATCAGAATTTTGTAAATACAAGGATCGTGATTTTATTTAAAAAAGGATTGTTGTTTCGTGTTCCTGTTATTTACATGTAAGGTGTGAACGTATGGTGTAGTCAGCCTTCCACCACTCAGTACGACGGCGGCCAGACAGAATAAAAGATTGAATAATAATTCACGTCAGTAAAAGCAAATATAAAATATTAATATCAGTATAAACTATAAATACATCACATGGATTCAAAACTTGGCCGTCTCTGGCCAGTGGGATTTCTAATCAAAACCGAGTCACTGCTTGCTTATTTTTCCACTCCTTACATAACGAGTTTGAGTATGTTTGCTGATTTTATATGCTGATTTTCATGTCTTACAAGTATCTAATGCTCCCTATCGTTGTGTGACAGAATACGTAATTTAAAAAAAAACTAGTGTATAGACACATATATAAAATAACGTTAGTTCTGACATAAAACAATAAGGTCAATTATATAAATTGTGGGAATATCCACAAGAATTGGGCAGGTGCCTCGTGCCTTTAACAAATTAGCAAATACGAAAATCTCCTACTCCATATGAAACTCAAGATCTCAATCTATAAATCCAGTGCAAGCTTCAGTTAATTATATGTAGCCGAAACATGGAGAACCAATTGGTGAATCGAGAACAGACTGAGAGGACTTGAATGAAATTGGAAATTTCTAGGAATACACTGAGAAGAACTCGTGACAAACAAGGAAATAATCAAATTAACGAGCATTGAGAACATTACTAAAGATGCCAAAAGACAAAGATGGAAATGGCTGGGCCACATATTACTACAGAGAAGAAAAAAAAAGACACCTCTATACCGCCTTGACTTCGGCACCTTGAGGAAAAAGAAAGAGGGGCAGGCCATAAGGAACACAAAGAAACATAATACAGGAAGCATGAAAGACATGGTTTGAGGTATCCTGACTTGCTCACGACAGAATTGGCTGGAGAACCTTTGTTGGTGCCTTATGTTCCACTGGGAGTACAAAGGACTGACTATGACATAAATAAGAACAATAAACAATAATTTCCATCATGAAAACCTCGCATGATGTTTGAAGCTTTACATCATCTTTTTCCAACGAGACACATACAATTTTAAAAGGTCACGGTAACTTATTCTTGTAACTTATTAGCACCAGTTGTTGTGAGTCAACTATATACTTAACGTTATTTCATCGGTCGCTGTCAGCCCAGGTAGAGAACTTTATTACTATAGCTTCCACTGTCGCAAGTACTGTGGGGATCAACTGGCCAAAGTTGAGTAAGACTCCACGTCGTGTCCGCCCTGGACTGGGAAGCTGGCAAATCCTTGCGTGAGAAATAAGCATCAGAGAGCTGAATAATTCCCTAGATTCGCCATTTAAGAGAAAAAGGGGATTGGTGGGGGGGGGGGGGGGGGGGGGGAGAGAAATAGAAGCAGAAAGAGAGAAAAGACTTCTTCTTCTGGCCTCTGAGAAATGCGGTTTTTTAGTTGTGCGCCATTATCTTACTGAAATGATGGTGAAGTTGCGTAGCCGCCTGCAAGAGTGAAACAAGGAGACAGATAAGACCGCTAACAAAATATCATATAAAATGTTAATCTTGTCTTGGACACTGTGTGTTATGCACTCGGCTGAATACAACTACAAAGGTGCCTCGTTCAGTTTTTGGTGTTTAAAAAAAAAAAAGATCTCCGCGTTAATACAGAGACGCAGGATGTGAAGGGCTTGGAGGATAACTTCTGGTTATCAGGCTGTCTACGTTAAATGTGGATCAATAACTCATGAAAACTAACTCTCACTCTCTCTCTCTCTCCCTCCCTCCCCTCTCTCTCCTGTCTCCCTCTCCCTCCCCCCCTCTCTCTCTCTCTCTCTCTTTCTGAACCTTACGTGCCCAAGGCACATGAGGCTTCCGCAAAGGTTTTCCACTAACGCCTGTCCTTTGCCTTTCTTTCCGCTCTTGCTCAAGTGAGCACTCTATTGGTCAACATCCTCTCCGTTGTTCTTCTCCATGTCTCCTTTGGTCTGTCCTTACTTCTGTTCCCCTGTGGTGTCCATCTTAGTGCTATTTTTGGTAGTTAGTTGTCAGTCATCCGGAGCACATGTCCCAACTATCGCCAGCGTCTTTCCTTAATAATTGCCGTCAGCGGCTTCATCTGCATTTCTGCCAACAAGATGTTATTTCTTATGGTGTTTGACTAAAACATTCTTCTAATTCTTTGTAAATATTTAGTGTGGTAAAATTCAGCTTGTTTTCTATAGTTTTGGTGATTTTCCAGCATTCACTTCCATAGAGTAGTACATCTACTCTTAAATATCCTGATTTTTAACTTTGTGCTTAGTTTTTTTTTTTAATTTCCATACAGACATTGCACAAGCCTTGTTTGGTCTAGTAAATCTATTTTTTATTTCCTCTGTGCTGTCGCCATATTCTACTACTCTACTACCAAGATATACAAATTCGTTGACCTCCTCCACTAGCTTGTTACCTACTCTAAGCACATTTCTGTTGCTCACATTTTGCTTCGTTAACTGTTGTCTTTAATCCATTGATCTTTAATCCTATATTGTTAGAATTCTAAGTCAGCTTGTTTATATTATCTTGCATATCTGTGTGCCTGCTTGACAGCAGACAAATGTCGGCGGCAAAATCAAGGTCCTACTGTGTCGGGAGTCCACTGTAATCATCTGCATTTGTCTGATGTTGCCTAATTCATTAACCAGTCTACTGCTAAAATAAATGATGTTGGTGATAGTACACACCCCCGCTTTACTCCTGTTTGTACCCTAAAGCTGTTGGAGGTATTCTCCGCAGATGACTCTGCACTGAAAACCCTCGTAAATGACTTTGATGACAATCACTATTTTATGAGGGAGCCCATGCCATCTTAGAATTTTCCGCAGTGGCTCTCTGTTGACAATGTCAACGGCTTTCTCAAAATCTATAAACAGTGCGTATATGTTGTGCTATGCCACTCATTTGCCTGTTCTAATATTTGTCTAAGTACAAATATGTGGTCTATGCATGATCTTCCTTTCCTATCCCGACTGCTCTTTCCGAAGTTTTCCCTCAAGCGCTGGTACAATTCTGTGGATGATTCTGCGGCAGACTACTTTGCTGGTGATGGCAGTAGGGTAATGCCTCTCCAGTTCCCGCAATCTCTGAGGTTCCCCCTTCTTTGGTAGTTTTACTATAAGGCCAGTTTTCCACTCTTCTGGGGCTTTCTCTAGATCCCAAATTTGTTGTAGTATCCGGCACAGTTGTTTTGGTATTTCTATCTTTTCTGCTTTCGACATCTCGGGAGTCACTTCATCTTCACCTGGTGCTCTGTCTAATTTTAGCTTCTTTATTGCCTCCTTTACTTTACTTATTGTTATTGGTCCTGTACTGATGTTTGCTTTCGTTTTTGCTTCAGGTGTGTCTATTGTCTGTGAGCTTGTGTTCTGCTGAGTAGGGTGTTAAACTGTTCACTACATCTTTCAACTGTTTCTCTTTCACCACTGATCAGTTGTCCCTTATGTGTCCGTACTGCACTCTCACATCTTGTGCTGAAGTTGTCTGTCATCTGCTTTATGATTTTGTAGATGGTTTTCATATCATTTGCATATGCTGCTTTCTTTCCTGCTTCTGCTAAATTGTAGTACTGACGTTTATCTTGACGGCACGATTCTTTCACCTCTTTGTCTTTTTGTGCATAGTTTTTTTTTATTTAAGATGTATTCTTTCAGCCTTTGAGATTTGGTGCTCGGTAATTTTTTTCTTGATTTCTTTTCTTTGCTCTATCTTTTCCCATGTGGTCTTGCTTATCCATTCCTCTTTTCTCCTTTTCCAATATCCCAGCACCTCTTTTGGTATTTCCTGTAGTCTGAAGTTTCATTGAACTCTAGTATGAACATTTCTGCTTTGTCTTGTAGGACACTGAAGGGGTTCTTAAGTACTATCGAGAATTCATTTCTTGTTTGCTGGTCTTTCAGTTTTGATGTATCAAAGCGTGCTTTTCTTGGTTCTCCGATTTTGGCTTTCCCTAATTTTAATATTATTTTCGACACCAGAAGGTTGTGATCACTTCCTACTTTTGCTCCTTTCTTTGCTCTCACATTTTGTAATGACCGTTTTCACTTGTTTATCAGTATGTGATCAATCCGAGTTTTTTTAATCTGGCGATCTCCAAGTCATTTTATGGTGTTTTTATGTTGGAAAACTGTCCCTCCGATGATCATCATGTTTTCTCCGCAGACCCCGCACAGTCTTTCCCTCACCTACTTTTCCACTGAAGTCACCCAAGATGAGTAGCATATCATGCTTGGGTACTGTTTCTACTGTGGCTTGGAGGCTATTGTAAAAATCTTCTTTTAATTCCTCTTCAGCTGCTTCTGTTGGTGCATAACAAAACTATAATAGACAACTTCGTGAATCTTGAGCTGAACCGCGCATATAACTATCTCTCATTTATAGGGGTCCATTTCAGCAATGCTCTTGATGCTTCTTTCGTTATAATTAATGCAACTCCTCCTCCGTGATTGTCTTCTTTACCTGACCATAATATTGTATCTTCTGTGTGCTGTGTTGTTAATTTCCATCCTGCCTCTTGCATCCCTAATATGTCTAGTTTGTATCTGTGCATTTCCTTAATGGTTTGGGGTAGTTTTCCAGTTTGGTTAAGTGTTCTTACATTTCAGCCACCTATTTGCATCTTGTGTTTCGGCTCCAGTCGGTCTAGAGTCGGGCTGGGGACTTCCAGCGGCTGGCTTTCATCCACAACCTTCATGAGCTCAGTTTCCAGATATGCGTTTCTCATTCCACTTGCGTTTGTTTTTTTTCCCTTGTTTCTGTTTCAGTCTGACTGATTTTTTTACCGGATAGGGTTGCTGGCCTCATGCCGTAACACCCCCCCCCCCTTTTTTCCTTCTTTTAGTCGCCTTTTACGATCATGTGTGGTAGGGTACAGTGGTCCTATTCTTTGCTTCCTAGGCATGTGCCCAGGTCCCCGAGTACCACACGGGGGTCATGAAAACTAACAAGTGATAATATAATTATTATTACAAGTCTGATACTTTATAAACCATAAAAATTAACAAGCGAAACTATAATTATTATTATCTGATACTTTATAAATCATCAAAATTAACAATCGAAACAATAATTATTATTATAAATCTGATACTTTATAAACCATGAAAACTAACAACTGAGACAATAATTATTATTACTGAAATCAGACACCTTATAACCCAAGAAAAACTGAAATCAGACACTTTATAACCCATGAAAAGTGACGAGTATTATTAGAAATCTGACACTAACTTTAATTTTCAAAATTCATTGTTATACTGTCACCGACTTCTGAAACAAGAATGTAACCAGACAGTAATTATAACTTACCAGTTCAACATTTCAATTTCGACTGAGTGCCAAAAAGTAGGCAAATCAATACGGCAGAGTTTTAAATACCAGAAAGTTTTACCGTCAGAAAATTTCCTTTTGTTTACGAATAATTCAATCCGATGTCGTCATTACTGGCCACAATACAGCACCGAATCGAATATTCCGTACATCTCCACTAAGTACTAACCACTGAATATATTTAACTTTCACAGGCAGTAACAACGTTGTGGCATTCGAATGCTACTGTCATACGCGCGTGCTGGAATGCAGACGAAATGGTAGCTTGACCGAAAATAAAGCTTTTTATCCAGTACTATGGTAATCGATCCTGTGCTTCGGGCGGAAAACGCTTAACGTACGACGATACCCTTTTATGTCCTAAATGTTGCAAACCGATGATTATAAGGAAACAATCGGTCATGATGCACTAAGACAACTGATACAGCTGTCTCACTATTGCCTCGATACTTGAGTATGTGCGATTACTTGGAGGGTCGTGACAGCGGAAAACTTACTTTTGTTTGGAATTTCTTAATTAAAATATATTTTTAAAACTACATACGAACGTTTATAAAGCAAAACAAAATTAGGAAACAGTGCTCAGTTTTAGAGTATTTACTCCAGCGGCCAAAACAGATTTCCAACAATAAGAAACACCTTGTACAAGGCGTCTCTGTCAATGAGCATCAGAATAAGAGTTCTAAAATGCTACATTGAGCTTACCCTACCCCATGGAAGTGAGCCATGGGCAATCATCAGATCGATGGAAAGATCGAAGTTCCGTACCAGTTGCATGCCGTGGGGGCGTGAAGTGTTAGTGTCTTCACATTTATAGGCCGCTGCAGCACCTGTCCTCGCTGCCTTTGCTTTCTTAGGGAAACCCAGATACCCATTTTTTTAAGGCTGGATTGACCTCGGTGCCGGCCGGACCGAAAAAATTCCGCCCAATTGCGAAATCAAACCAGGGACCTTCTGATCGGTAGGCGAGTGCACAAACCACTACACCACCGCGGCACCGATGTAAAGATCACTAGAGGCAAAAGAGATGTGGTTCATTAGAAGATGCTAAGAATACCACAGAAAGCTAAGATGACAAACAAGTAATGTCTAACAAAAGGAAATGCAGATAGGAACATAATTAAGTCCATACGAAAACGGCAGTCATTATTCACTGGACATATCATGAGAAGAGTATGGCTTGAAAACATCATAACAGCATGGAAGATAAAACTGGAAGAGATGTAGAGGAAGACCAAGAGAGGAAAAAACTCATGGACAGTCTAACGCGACTGCACCAAAAAAAAAAAAAATCACCAATTAAGCTGACGGAAGTATCAAGAAACGAGATCTATGGAGAAGTATGACTGCTAATGCCTACCGGCATAGCTCGTGATGATGATGGCCAATAATCTTTTTTTAAATAGTTAAATACTACTCACACAAGTATTTACCAACCATGATGTTTAAGAACCACCGGTTCAATAAATCAAACGACAATAGTTACACAGTTCTGTATCGACATCGACCTCAATACTTCAGCAACCACCATCATCGTATGTCGTCTTCAGAGTGTAAGTTGGCCGTAATGATCTCAAAAGTCTTATCTCCCATGCCTCGTTGATGCACTCAGCAAGGCTGTATCCTGCCCACTCTCGTTATGTTACCTTCCCGCTTATTTGTACTATCTCCCTGTAACTGAGAGCTGGTGTTCTTTGCAGCCGATGCTGTGGAGGTGTTGAGGAACATAATTTTATCTGTGTGTGTGTGTGGGGGGGGGGGTTATGGCAGCTATTTTTTCAGTCCCGGAATACAGCTAAAAAGCAGTGGGTGTCCAATGCTTCTTTAGAAGACTCCACCACTATGGGGACTATGGCGATCCCTGCCCCGTTAGCCAGGGTATGCCTGTTACTGGGGGTACCAATGGAGAAGTGGAACAGGGTCTTTATCAGCTACGGTTCGCTGACACTGACGCTAGCATATAAGCTGTGTATCGCTGACTGCCCAATCGGACAGCGTCTCTGTCTATCTCTCGATCTTCTTCCTTCCATCTTTACTTACAATGTGGTCTTCAGTTCATTATTATGTCTTTCCGTGTGCCGAAAGTATTTTGTACATTGTCTTTGACAACGACATCAGCAATAATAACTACTGAATACATGTTGGATAGTGCAGTATCCATGACTGGTGATTCCGCATCACTGATTTTCAAACCATGATTTACTATCAATGGTGACAAAAGCTAGGTTTGACTACTGACCAATAACGAAAACATGAGATATTCTAGATGTGCAGGAAAATCTTTACTGTAGAGAGCGGAACAACAACACAACTCCTTCAGATCGTACGAGGAAGCATCCGCATTTAGTTGGTACAACAGATTTCATATCTAGACAATAGCAGTAAATGTAGCGAATAAAATGTCGAAAAAAAACAGGTCTATTTACAATAACACAGGAAAATGAATGACATCTTAATCAGGGAGAATGTCACTGATAATCCAGTTGTAAAAAGTAAATTCAGGCCCGCGCCCGCCAGAACCACTGAACTGATCAAACAAAATGTGCGCAAATAAAGGTACAATCTAGATGTACTAAAAATCTATACGTGATATCACCATCTGGTCCGGTGGCTTACTTCTAATCTTTGCTATGTATAAAAAAAAACACAACTTACTTCTAATCTTTGCCATGTATTCTTCACAAAGAAACACAACTTCTAATCTCTGCCATGTATTCTTCACAAAGAAACACAACTTATTTCTAATCTTTGACATGTATTCTTCACAAAGAAACAAGAGTGTTGTGTTGTTTTTGCATGTGATCCTTGAAAAAAGATTTTTGCCGAAATATTGGACTGTCATTTGTATGTGCTCATCTTGCTTTCTGCCATTCTTGTTTCTGCCCAATTTCCTCACTTTCGTCATTTCTCTTATCTTTCACAAAGACACACACTGGAAACTTTCCATAAACTTTTTTTTTAATGTGTAACACTATAGAAAGAAAAAGTTTTACAGGAAGCAAAAAAAAAAAAAATCCACGGTTTACATAAAACTAAGAGAGTATGGGGAAAAAATGTATAATAAAAGGATTATGACAAGAAAAGTAAGAGAACAAATATTGTAGGATTAAACCTCGAAAAAATCGTAGACAAAGCACTTTGGTGAGACGTGAGAGAAAGAAAAATCACAAGAGAATTACCTGGGATTCGAATACGGACTCCGGTAGGACGAGCAGCCGTCTAGCCACGAGAGAACAGCGTACTATCGACTTAGCCAACTAGCACCCCTAAAAAAAGGTGTTTTGTTGACATGGTCTTTAGTAACTGGTCAGCAGACATGAGAGATCGTGACACCCGGAAAGAAACGAGGTCGTGACACACAGAAATTCCGTACCTTAGATTTTTCTTTCTCTCACGTCTCACTAAAGTGCTTTGTCTACGATTTTTTCGAGGTTTAATCCTACAATATTTGTTCTCTTACTTTACCGTACCAAAACCTCGTAGTTTCCTATTTATAAAAAAAAAAATATGACAAGAAAAGGACGGCGTGGAAGCGGACCTATAACAAAAAGCGTGACTGTCATACGGACTAGTTCAACTTTACATAACCTCCACGTGGCGTTACCGGCAAGAATAGGCTGCTGTGATGCTAGATATCAACGTCATAGGTGCCGGTGTCTTCTTCTTCTCCGCTGCAAGAGTAACCAGTATACACTTCTCGTTCAATACATACCATACTAGTTATAAACATCTAGTTCCGTCCTTACTAGCATCCATCAAGTGCGGAGATAAAACTGTGCTGAACAAGTCAGACAACTTCTAGCACGTAATTACAGGTATATCCTACAACGCCATAGCACCCTGCTTATACAAACTGTGCTGAAACAAACCACACAAGAACCAAGTCACGAAACTTCTATCTCGTCGCTACTGGCAGATCTGATTTAAAGAACAAAATCCTAGCAAAATTGTCTACACTGAGCAATGAGAATGCATCTCTCAATGCACTACTGTTAGGAACGCGGATTAATTTTTTTTTTTTTATATCCAAGAATTCTCCGAAATTCAATTCTAACAATATCCTTACAAGAAACCGAAGTGCACACGAGGGCACCTTACCGTGAAAAAAAAAATAAAAACAACAACAAAAGAAGACTGAAAAAAGACAAGACAATGTATGATGAACCAACAAGTGTGTAAAATTTTTAATATACGAGCTTCATAAGCGCAGTAAAGCTGTATTTTTTTTTAATCTGTGGGAGCTAACATAAGACGAACTCTGCTTATTGAAATCCAAACGGGAACTAACAATAATTACCTTACCCACACAAAACAGCCACTCACAAAAAAAACCTCCACCACATTACAATCAAGTGCTATGACGACAGCCAAAATACGGCTATGATTATCCAGCTAGAGCAAATGGCGGATCAGCAAGCAGTTTCAGCAAATTAATATTTAATGACTACCGCGTTTCCAAGTGAAAGCCACAAGCCGGTTAATCCCCTGAAGAAGTCTTGGCATAAGGATGTTATTAGAGAAGCCTGAAGCTTATGAACAACTTCTTTAAGCGGCATCTATTTACTGCAGGGTCAGAGTAACAGCTGGGGCAGTGTCGGTCTTGGAGTGGGAGTAGCAGTGCGTGGCAGGACGTGGGTGTGTGCGTGTTGATAAAAGTGGTGTGAGACTGACATGGGCAAAGTGTTCCCAAGATAAATGAATCATCGGTCCATTCGTTTCCTGCCTGCTTCTCTCCGTCCTGTTGCTCGAGGCGAAAAGAGATAATGTGGAGGTCATGCTCAAGGCGAGAAGGGATAACGTGGAGGTCGTATAAATAATTGTACGCACTGCTTATATACTAGCTGGCTCCTCAATTTCCGGTTGTCTCGTTATCTACAGCACATAAACGAAACGTTCGGGACATCACTTTCTGTTGTTCCCTAGCAACATCTACTCATCTCTGTACAACAGTACGATATAAACAATAACGTTTGAAATGATGGTGTAAAGAAATGCCTCCTTTTTTTAACTTGTAAAACCGTCTTGTCTTGTATCCTCCCTCCGTGTATCTTGCATCTGCCCAATGGGCAAAGAAACTTCTTGCCAAGATTCGGCGATACGCTTCATATAAAGGAATATTTAAAGTTCCTATCATTCCCTCCATCTATCTCCTTTATAGATGGCCTCTCCCTCTGTTCCTCCTGTTATCAATGTGAGCACTTGTGATAAACTGCACGGTGGCAATCATACAAGGTCCGACAATTAAATGATGAGACTGATTTTATTATGGCCAAAACAAAAATGTCATCTATGAAGCAAAGCATGGAATCCAAAGAGGCAACCTTCATCTATGATCTGGCAACTTTTCACCGCCGCCCGATAAGCAAACGACAAATAAGCCGCCATTTTCCTGATCTAGTTAGAGGTGTATTGTTACGTAATTAGTATGGAGCAAAACAATAACATTAAATTATGTTTAAAACTCGGAAAAAACTGCCTTTGAGACAGCTGAATTGATGCGACAAGTTTATTGGGATAAATGTTTATCTCGTGCACAGATATTCAGGTGGTATTCACCATTCAAAAGTGGTGTGTAAACGATTATACATGCAACTAGACATGGAGGCCCAATTTCTGTTCATAATGAGGAACTCAATGCAAAAGTCAGAGAACGGATACAAGAAGATCGTCGTTTGATTGCGAGGATGAAGGCAGATGAATTGGTGTTAACCGAGAGATCATTCGTAAAATTTCAGTGGAAGATTTGGGCACGAAAAAAAGTTGCTTGCCGGTTTGTACCACATTCGTTGTCTGATGAAAAAAAACACCAGCGTGTTGAGTACGCAGAAGACATCATCAAAACGTGTCGCAGAAATAAACATTTCTTAAATCTAATTGTTGCAGAGAATGAAACGTGGATTTTCCGCTATGATCCCACAACTAAAACCCAAAGTGCCCAGTGGAAGTCATCATCACCGCCAAAAGGTAAAAAAATTCGTCTTAAAAGTCGAAAGTGAAGACAATGTTGGTGTGCTTCTACGACATTAAAGGAATTATTCAAAATGAATTTATTCCAGAGGTACAGACTGTCACTGCCAAAGTTTATTTAAGTATTTTGAAACGCTTATTGAAAAGGATTCTCCGAGTATGATCCGAGTATTCAACACCTGGCAGTTTTTTCCTTCTTCGTGATAATGCACCGGCTCAACAGGCGGTAGTTGTACAGGAATTTTGAGCCCAAAAACAATTGTGTTCTCAACCATCCACCCTATTCCCCAGATTTGTCTCCCTGAGATTATTTTCTATTCCCTAAATTAAAGTTGCCATTGAAAGGACGCTTCTTTGACGATACTGTTGACATCCAAAGGGCCGTAAGATCGAGTTTAAGAGCCATACCAACAGAAGAAATGCAGAGGTCGTTTCAGTGTTTGTTAGATCGTGCCACTCGCTGTATCAATACACAAGGGCCTTACTTTGAATAAAATACAGGTTATATTTTCAACTGTTGTTTATTTTATTTTTTATGTAATTAGTCTCATTACTTAATTGTTGGACCTTGTATAACATAGTTAACCTATTATATTTGTTTCTGAATGTAGTGTAAGGCTTGCGTTACACAACTAATGCGCCCAGATACCCTCTTATTGTTACACGCAGTATTTACCACTGATATTTCCGCTCGACGACGTTCCTTTATCTTTACATATGATGCCCAATCTTGACAGAGAGCAAAGAGTTTAGGAGGAAGACCTTTTTGGTCTTGTACGGTGTACCTGAAAAAGGGTGTATATACTGATATTAAATCAACAACTTAATCTTCCGCTTCAAGGAATAGCATTTATAGTCTACTTTCTTGTGCCAGCGCTCACCTGACCGACAAAACTACTCATGTTCGTAACTTCACCTCGTATATCCAAGGTATCGTTCCAATTTAAGTGATGTTCTCTGATGTTATCCTTCAGTTTTATCATCACCAACATCGTCATTTCTTCATTTTGTGTAACAGGGAATGCTGACAGATTGTTATCCCTTGCTCTCACACTTTGCACGATCAAGCTGATTCCTATCATCAAATTGATGTTGTCTGACCACTTATTTTACTGTCGTCCTATAGACCTTTTCCCTACAGCTTTTCCTTCACGTATGACTTTCATTAGTTGTATGTCTCTGATATTAGCAAAATAATGTAAGTATCCGAGTCTTTTTTTTTCATTATTTCTTTCTTCAGTTTCAACTGATCCGCCGTTTTCTTCTTTTGTTGTCTTTCTCTGAATATATCATTCATTTGTATATCCACATAAGATTTCGACCTTTACCAAATTCTATTCCTGACAGGGCAAAGAACCTTCAGTTCAAATTAAGGTGAAATTTAACTGGACCTTTAAATAAAAGAGAACCATGATAAACTTACTACTGCTTCTGCTGTTACATCATCTACAGTTTCAGCAGAATTCTGCAACCCATAACCACATGTAAAAGGACTGGCTACGACACATAACAAGCAGTGATGTCTAAGGCAGGGCTTCCGCAAAATAGGAATAAATAAAACTTTCTGGGAGTGCAAGAAATGAGCTGACTTGCTTATGTGAAACATTGTGGCATGTGGCACGGACTGTGTTTAATGTGACGCCGAGATACCACGCTGTAAGACTTGGAAAAGCAAAAACTGACACTACATTAGTCTTTGGTGATATGTTGTTTTCACGTCCCCGTCTCCTCCCTTCTGTTCAGTGAACTGGGGCGGGGAGGGGGGGGGGGGTGGAACACCAATGGTTAAAAAAGACAAATGTACAGCTGTATCTCCGCCCTCTAGAATAAAACACAACATCATAATTTAACACGTGAGCGCCTCATATTTACAAACCAGTCCAACGCTGAGGGGAGTCGCAAGCTGAGCTACTCCCAACAAACCGTAATCACGAGAATTCATATTTCCAATAAGCTCTTTCCACATCGCGTATTTCTATTCCACATCATCAGTTCCTCGTCCACTGCCCTTATCCAATATTCGTATAAATTTCGGTTAGCTTTCCTTGTTTGTTTCACACCAAATCAGCCTTCCACACGTGTTCTTGGAACGTTAGTTATTTGCTTAATTGTGCATTCGCTTTATCCCTTTTATAAGCTATTTTGTTCTTACTGCAACTGCCTGTATATTCTTGTTACTGTCCCTGGAAACAAAATTAGAAACAAACAACTAAATCTCTCTGTGGTTTAAAAAAAAAAAAAGTGAGAACACAATTATAAATACATTCGCTCATAAATTCTAGGACGCCGGTTTGTTTGTTTTTCGTGGAATCATTTCGCGGATTATATAATACACAACAAAGCAGTTTCCATCACTGAGCTCCTAGATAATGTTTTCGCCAGGAACCGAGGTGCCCGATCTGTTGTACGGGCTGATGAACCATAGCTATATACATCCCCACTTCCACCATAGCACAAGTGCTCGGCATCAACACCATCCTCTGTTATAGTGGATCGTGGTTAAAAATCTTGCAAGGCAGACTGTAAGGAACTAGCCTTTCTTCTTATGTAAAGGTTAAAAGGTGAAATCCCCGCTTCCGTGCATTATGACATACTGGGGAAACGATGTTAGGTCCGTGTTTCCATGACCATCGGCACATAAAAGTGTGATGTGGTCAGCATCACGCCTGGCTGCATTTACCTTCCCAGATTTTCCTGGTATCCATTTTTAGAGGCTGAGTGGACCCCAAAGCCTTTTTGGTGTAGTGGTACCAGAAATAAATCCCACTGTTGGGACTTGAACACGGTACTTATTAGTAGACTGAACTCCTAACCACTCGGCCTACCAGCCCATCTTCTTACGCGCGCTGTGGACAATCAAGTAAACCATGGGCTCTGTTACCACCATTACTGTCGCCAATAATTATCATCAATACTGAATGATGAAGTAGGTAGGCAAATATGTACATCAGTGGATCTATTGAAACTAGTGTCATTACAGATACAACAGATTTTTAAAAATATGTGCCTGGCTTCTTTCGCAGATCTGGAAAGAAAGACATGCATTTGTGATATTAACTACGTCAGCTTTCTGGAGTGACGACTGGCGAATTAAAATCTGGGCAGTATCACATCATGATAAAGGTGTCTGAGTGACGAAGTGGTTAGTGCACTGGTCTATCATGGCGAAGGTCGGGGGTTCGAATCCGACCGGAGGCACCCCAGTCACCCAGCTGTAGAAATGGGTACCCGACTTCTTCTGGAGTTGGGGAAGGAAAGGCGGCTAGGCGTGATACTGATCACATCACCCTCTAGTGTGCTGACAGGTCAAGGAAAAATATGGGCACCTATGTGCCTATAAGGTATGACAGGATTGCCTTTACCTTCACCTTTATCACATCATGATATAAATCGCTATATTCTTCAATAGCAGAAACGAGACGAGAGGACTATGTATAAACATTAAATAAATACACGTATACACCGAGAACTCGGCACAAGAGCCAACAACTGTCTCAGACATTTGGAATAAGAACAAGAAAACTGAGAAATCTAATGGAAAAGTTTAGACATAACTCTACGTGAATTTTCTGATGTGCTATTATCACCACCGATTTCTCCGTGCCCGGCACTACACTAGAATGTTTATACGCTCGCATATGTTTACGTATAAATACTAAAAATCAATCTTAAAGACATCTGCTAAATACGAAGTTACTGACACGTGGACTCCACCTAAAATATTTCAACGATTAAGAAAATGGTACAAAAGAGCGCGCTCTCTCTCTGTGTGTGTGTGTGTGTGTGTGTGTGTGCGTGCGTGCGTGCGTGCGTGCGTGCGTGCGTGCGTGCGTGCGTGCGTGCGTGCGTGCGTGCGTGCGTGCGTGCGTGCGTGTGTGTGTGTTTTGCTACATATGTAATGAAATATTCACATGTCGGTGATTCTAGCATTAATCGTGTCTTAAAGACACTGAAAATATTCTCACCTCATTAACTACTTTTGTCTGTAAACATACTGGATGTGTTTTACACTGATGATTAAGTGTGTTTTTTTTTTCTTTCAGCCTTACTCTCGTCCTCGCTCACATAACATTTACATACCAGGTTTTTTACTTCAAACAAACAAAAAGAAAATTACCATCTGAACCGAACTGGGGAAAACACCGAACCTTCGAATTTTAATATTTGTATGTTTCTGAGATGGAAAGTATGATGAAGGAGGTTGGCAGCATCTACTGGAAGGAACTGATTAATATAAAAAGCTGTCAGCTCCAGATAATGTTTCCAGCACTGCTTCCGCTGTTTTATGACCAACACATGGTATATCTGCACAGCAACCACTATCTAAAAACCCGGAAATTATTTAACGAAGGGAAAGAAAACGAACCAAAATATCCCTTTAAAATATGCTTCAGTGTCAGGGAATTACCTGCTAATAAACCTGTTTTAATTGGTTATGAAGTGAAAATGTTTTTACCCGTATGGCGCTGGCAATCACACCTTTACATTTTGAGTGATATTTGGAATGTCAAGTCACACCGCCCTTCCTTCGCTTGGTTAGCCCGGGCTGATTTTTTTTTCCCTTCTCACACTTCTCATTCTGTATCCAAGCACAAACGGAAATCTTCAAATGACTGGTAGCTTTTCTAATTCCTCGTCACACGCTTGACTTTTAATCATGCTTCTCGTTTTTCTGCATGACCTGGGCTCCACCCAGTCTCTAAAAAAAAAAATGGATACCAATGAAATCTGGGAAGGTAAATGCGGCCAGGCGTGATACTGGCCATAACACATTTTCATGTCTTAAAAATATGGGCCTAACACCGTATCTCCAATATGCCTTAGTGGTATGAAAACGAGGATTTTACCTTAACTTCAATCTAGTTTTCAGTGTTTGTAATTTGTAAGTAAACTTCTTCGCTTTTCTGGCCGTTCATGGTGTGTGCTTTATCAATGTCCAAAATATATCCTTGTTGCTTCAAATTTCTGTTCATCTGTTTGTATACGTCTACAGTAATACTGGCTCTATATGACACTTGTTCTTGTTCTTCTTTTTTATTACTATTTGATGGTATTCTCTCGCATAGTAAAAAAAAAGCCCATTTTGCTTTCTTATTCTTCGCTTTCCTCTTATTCTTCGCTTTCCAGATGGTTCTGGGTTATCTAGTCTGACGTGGATATACTGCCCGGGTCATGCGGGAGTCAAAGGCAATGTAAAGCGGACAAGCTGCCAGACGTGGCATCAATTCAGGGAACGTTAAGAAAGGACAAGGAGAAGACTGCAAGAACTACCTTGGGTGGGCTGCATATGGAAAGCAACATCGAGTTGAATGACGATCGAACTGGGGGGAAAAGATGGGAAATGGACTTTTTGTCCCTGGTTAGGCGCGTCATCAACAACCAGAGTGTGAGTGGTTTCATCAACAGGTGCACACTTCAGTGGGTGTTGGAACGGAAGGCGGAAACCGTAAGTGAATGCCCGGAGTGTGGGGATGCCAGTCTCTTATTATAGTTACAGTTTGCTTTATTTTAGCTGTGTCCTTGTCATCTGCTATTATTATACTGGGGTAACCTGGTAAACAAAAAATATCTTGAGAAAAAAAAACAGTAAGAAAAAAAAAGCATCACATTAATTCAGTATTATAATTATCAAGAATGACATACAGAAAGTAAATCCAAAACGTTTGAAGTGGTGACTGGCGAAGGAAAATTTTGGGAAGTATCACATCATGATATAAATCCCTAAATGCTTCAATAGCAGAAACGAGACAAGAGGACTGTGTATAAACAATTCATTGCATCCATGTTCATTTCGAGAAAAAAAAAAAAAAAGAACAGAGACGAAATTTACCAACATGACTAAGTATCTGTTATAACGGTGAGTTTGGTCAAACAACTGTGCACATCAAACACTGCTCTCCCATACAAGGCATGAATCCTCAGCAAACGCAGGCACTATGTACCCAAAGACAAGCAGACGTTCATCTGCTTGAATTTTCTGCCATACAGGGAACAAGCAAACATGGGGTCGGACAGCTCTCTCTCTCTACGATGATGTCGCAATTTAGTCTTTTCTTTTTCTTTTCTCCACCTTCTTTCAACTGTGGTCTTTGAGATTTCTGATACAGGAATTTAGTAACATTGAAAAAAAAAACAAAAAGAAGCAGACTACTTCAAAGGAATAGTACAGAATGACGAAACTGACAAATCTACAGGAATTTCGGTTTCAAAACGAACGAAAGTCTGCATATTTTTTTATGTTCACAAACAGAATTATTTTTTGTCTTTACATTTGTAACCTAGAAGAACTCTGACAGCAAATATAATTCAAACATTCATATGCGAAAGCGTTTTGCACACGTACTATGACATTTCAAATCATCAATGGCGCATCAGAGAAAATCCATACACTTGCCATGAAGAGAACAGGCTACGTGTCATATTCAACGCAGGCACGAAAAGTTCATGTTCACAGTACAAGACATTTGCCATGACATGCCACTTTAGCAAACACAAGCTCCCCGTTAGGGAACCACAATTTCAACAATAAGATAATTACTGCCTATATTATACCGTGTACTAAAGATTTAGAGTTCAGCACTCTACGAAAATGGCATTCACAGTCTTGTAACAGTTTAAGCTGTTAGATGCAGTGACGGCGTTTATTGGAATTCTGGGGTAATTCGTTCTAGAGTATCAAACAGTACGCTGTACCTTAATCCTTGCCTAAAGCCAGTGTAGGTAGAGGTGATGGGATGATAACACTAAAGAAGCTATTCAGTTTTTACTCAGGCCGCAGTCATAATCAGATTTTTTATGTTGCATGAACATTTTTCTAAATATCATTCAGTATCCGATATATTGTTGTCATTACTGTTGGGGAGGTATATAACAGAATTTATTATTTCTCTGTTCAAAGAGGACCACTGAAAACCACTGGTTTGATTTAAATCTTCTTGTGGAGTACAGTTTGAACTTATAAATTTTCTTCTTGTTGTTGGTGTTCTAAAAACCACCTAATTTTCTGTATTATACACTGAGAAAATACAACAAGACACCCAGGCTTCCAACTCCACAGAATAATACAAATACAACAACTTAACATAACTTGGCAGTCTTCCAACCAAAACAAACTGGTCAACAATGAGAATTCCAACAAAGCCAATTGGTGTAGTTTATCATCAGACAACACACATTTATTAATGGACAAAATGAGGCGTGAAATCATGATGATGGGAATGTAGCCGTCAGGCTGAACAGAAATTACAATTACAATGCCCGGCGAGAGAGAGCTCTACGCCATATGGGCGAAAACCTTACAATGTCCTTATACACATAAAACCATACTTACAACGTTCCACCTAAAACCTCAGCCATCACAAGAAAAACTAATCCTCCAACTAATTACCAACAAATTGCCACTGCTAGAAACTCTTCCTAAACGAGATTCCATCTACATCAAAACTACTAAGGTTCTTCCTACCACACAAACAATTAAGGCTCCTGCTACAAAAACAAGTAAGGCTCTCCCTTTTACTAAATCGTGAGTGGTTTTTATACTATCCCTATCCACTCAGTTTTCTCCATTCTGCACGCTTTTCCCAAGACCCCCCGCTCAATGGTCTCAACCAACCTACCTCTCAAACAAGGGTACTCACTCTATTATTTCCTAAATACCAATCCTGGTTATAACCCCTAGCCTATACTGCTATAGGTATCCTTGGATGTAGCCTTCGCTTAACTACACCTGCCTTGTGCTTATTTCCATGGACAGGGAGTTAAAGTCCAGAAGCTAACTTTTACTTGTTTTCGCAATTATATTTCTAGTTCACGTGGTGGGGCAAAGACGCTGTCCATTCTGACAATCAGCGACCCACAGCACTGTCTAATCACAACTGACCAAGACCCTGACACCCCTCTCTTTTGGTATCTCCATTGATAGGCCTAGCCTGGCTAAGGGGATGGGCATCGCCAGTCCCCATGGTGGTGGAGCCTACTAAGGAAGTACTAAACATCCCTGCTTTTTAGTTGCACTCTGGGCTGCCATGACCCGCTCCCAAGCAGACACGATGCTATGCCTCAACATCTTCGCCACATCGGCAGCAAAAGAACGCCAGCTCGCAGTTCGGGTGAGACTGAAGAAGTTCAGGTGGTATTCAACATTAAACCTAAAGAAAGAGTACTAGTTAACACAACAGCAAGATTATCTGATTGTGAAGACAATAAGTATCACTTCCTTCTGGATGAACAGCGAAGATTTCACTGGAAACTATGACTGGTCAGCACGACGAAAGATAGTGTCAAACACATATAACATTTTAGACTAACATTTTGCTAGAAATTATATTCTAAACACAGGAGACTTGAGAATATCAGCTGTTCTCTTAGTGTCAAAACAAAGTACGAGACAAGTGTGAGCTGTGTTAAAACTGTTCTTTAAAAAAATGTTTAAGCACTGAACAATAAACCTCTTGAGATAGTACTCTTCAATATTTTTAATGTAAAAACTATCTGCAATGAAAATATTTTGATTAAAATTCGGGCTAGCGTTATTTAACTAGAAAGGTTCTATTAATTATGCAGTTATGTAGTTTTCATTCTCAGTTTCAACTGCTCCAATATTATACTTGTGTCTTATATTCAGCCCATCAATTAAGCCTAATTCGTGCGTGTGTGCGTGTGTGTATCTACAGATTATAAATGTCTTTTCAATGAATTATTTCAATTTTAACACAATAAAAATGGTAAGTAACGGAAATTCCTAATAAAACTGAAATAACTGACAATTCAATGTAATCTTATTGTATAGAACGCAATGTTTTGTAACCGTAAGAGCAAACAGAACCACTGTACTGACGTCAGTATGTCGTTTGTGAACTTGCAGCAATAATGCGGAAAGCATTAAAGAAACCTGCGTGAAAGTCGCTTAAAATAGGATAAGAGAGGTTTGACGTGAAAAGCGAAGACAATGGGGACTAATGTTTGGACTGAAAGACTTTACAGGGGCGTGTGTGTGTGTGAGAGAGAGAGAGGGGGGGAGCATACACGTTAGATCAGTGGTCTCAAATCTCACGTCCCGATCAACATTAGGGTTCCGAGGCGGGAGGTCTGGGCTGAGCTCAGAAGAAGACATCGAGAAAAATGTAAAAGAAAATAAACTTTTTTTTTAAAAAACCCAGAAAATGTACTGATTTCAGGGGAATCCTCCCACGTGTCTGCGAACATAAATATTAAAACAACAACAATTAAACATGCAACTGTTCACTGAAATGATTTTTTAATAGGTTGTTTTTTTTTTTCTTAACGTTTTGAGAATGTATCTTGAAAATGTTGGGTTACTTACAAAGTGACATTATACATAATTTCCTTATGATCAGAGGTAAAGACACGTCATATTTCATGTACTGAAACGGTATTAAATACTTTGTATTGAATTTCATTAGGCAAATCTTTCTCACTGGTCGCTAGTTACTTATCATTGATGGTTTAGGGTGGCGCTCACAAAAGGTTGGGAACGGCGGGGCTAAATTATATTGCTTATCGTTATTCCTTGTTGGTATTTTTTTTTCTTGGTGAAGTTTATTATCAGCAAACAGATCTAGGACCAAACTTTGATTCGTAATATGGACTTAAATTTATTTATTTATTATAATATATTTAAATTTATTTATTTATTATTATATATTTAAATTAAACGGAACTGTTCTAAAGCAGGTGCAGAAATTTAAATACCTTGGAGCAGTAATAACTTCAGATGGGAAATGCACAACAGAAATTAGGAACAGAATAGGCCAAGCAAAGACTGCATTTCAGAGAATGAGAAACATATTGACCAACACATCCTTATCAATGAATGTTAGAAAACGAGTCCTAAAATGCTATATTGAACCTATCTTGTTATATGGAAGTGAATCATGGACAATAGGCAAATCTGCACAAAAATCATTGGAAGCAGCAGAAATGTGGTTTATTAGAAGAATGTTGCGAATCCCCTGGACAGCAAAAATAACTAATGAAGAATGTAGGAGAAGAGCTGGAGAGACAAAAAACCTTGTCAAAAAGATAAGAGAGAGACAATGTACTTTCATAGGACATGCAATGAGAAGAGGGGGCATTGAAAATATTATAACAACAGGAAAAATAGAAGGAAGAAGATCAAGAGGAAGACCAAGAGAAATGATACTGGACAGTCTGACAGGATGGTGTGAGAGGAGATCACCAACTGAGCTGATGGCCTGCATGAAGGATCGCGTACTCTGGAGAAGCATAATAGCCAACGCCAGTCGGCACGGTACATGATGATGATGATGATTTATTTAGTCAGTCAGTCATTCAGTTATTTATTTAGTTAGGCAGTAATGTTACCATTTCTCAAAACCCGTGCACACGAGATTCTCTCTCTCTCTCTCTCTCTCTGTGTCTGTGTGTGTGTGTCCCTCTCTCCCCTCCCTCTCCCTCTCTCTCTCTCTCTCGTACATTAGAAACTCGTATGGTTTAACTGAAAAAACTAACGTGGCCCCTACACTCGATTATTCCTTTCAATTTTCCAACGCTTGGTAACCAACTATGACAAAACGCCAGCCAAGATTCACCGACATAAAAGGCCACAAGCTCACACGCTAAACTGAACACGTCGAGTTCAGCCAAAGAAAAAGTTAGCTTGATATCAAAGAACGAGGATGCTAGACATAGGTTTCAAATATGTAAGCTTCAGTTCTTTCACGGGAAAGTCAACTGGTGTCTACAGACGCGCTAATGAGCGCACTCGTACACGGCTCGAAAGCTACAGCAAACTTCTGTGACTATCAGCGATTCCTACTATCCCTCCCCTTCCAAAAAAAAAAAAACAAAAACAAAAAACATTCATCTGCAGTTCTAACTATAGTAATTTTATTATTCCCTACATGCTCACATCCAACATGTTCTCTCACATAAAACACATAGATCGGCCATCAAACGTCAAAATGAAGAGATGGGGTAAGCTGTGAAACTGAAATATTACAAAACAAAACTAAGAACAAGGTAACGCAAAAGAAATACGTTTCACGGCGTGAAACCTTGATGATCAAGATTACTGTAGCTGCAACAATGTCGAAGAATGCCGACGAAAAACCGCCGCTCACAGCTTCGTCTGATATCTTATACTAAAATAAATAATGGCTGTGTACAGTTCTGATGCTGTTATGTTCAACACAGTTTATTTTTTGGGGTTTTTTTTTTGGGGGGGGGGGAACAAGGTAGAGGGGATGAACACTGAAAGAAAATTACGAAATAAAAGCTGTTAAGATATGCAAGAGAAGAAAATAGGACGCTGAGCTCGGACTCTCGCTGGGCAAGCAAATGCTCGCCCATGAGACGACAGCCGCTGAACGCCCTTTCTGTGCAGTGAATGGTGAAGGTGTGCATGAGATTTTTAAAGAAATAGTCTGAGTGGCGAAGTGGTTAGTGCACTGGCCTCTCATGGCGAAGGCCTGGGGTCCGAATTAAGCCGGAGGCGCCCCAATCACCCAGCTGCAGAAATGGGTACCCGACTTCTTCTGGAGTTGGGGAAGGAAAGGCAGCCAGGCGTGATACTGACCATATCACCCTCTAGTGTGGTGACAGGTCAAGGAAAAAATGGGCACTGACGCCATATCCCTATGTGCCTCTAAGGCATGACAGGATTATCTTTACCTTTTTTTTACTATCTATACTATTTCAAAAATGACGAGACAAGGACATGGTCTTTACGTACACCATGCAGCCTAATTTAACTTCTTTTACCACATTTTTCGTTTTTTGTGGTCTTAAAATTGTCCCTGCTCTTCTTAATCTAAAAATATACCTTACCGTTCTCGCTGCTGCAGCAAAACGCTATAATTGTTTAAATTTGACTATGATGTGACCGAACTTGCAACCTTTCCATTGTTTATCCACTTTACCATTGTACCAAATGCTTCAAACAGCTCATAGTTCAGTCTTATACACAGCGGTTCGCTACAACTACTGATGCACAGACCGAGAAAGTTATCCTTATAGATATGTAATAACGCGTCGTAAAGTTCCATTACAGATGCCTGAGAACAATGATGCTCCCTCCGTAACATTTTCTGAAACCCCGCTAATAATGAAGTGAGCTTTGCCTTTGTACTTTTCTTACTTCGAGTTCACAAACGGTAACATTATGAGAACATTATTATTTTCCATTATAGGCACCGCTGGAAAACTATCTTCATTCGGAAACTAGTGTCGCACAACTTCATCTCGCGCAATACTGGAAGCACTGTTTCAAAACGATCAGCAACTCTGCAGGTATGATACAAAAGAAACAAAATCTCACTGCTCCGCTACAAACTACGAGGGGCCTTCAGAAAGTAATGCACCACATCGTTTTTCTCTGGAGCTGTTTATTCAAAAAGCATGAAATTTATACACAATATACATGGATATGTCATGTAAACATCGGTATTATTCAACATAATCCCCACCAACTTGTACGGCTTTAAGCCAGCGCGAAACAAGTGCATGTATTCCTGGCCCGTACCAAATTTTCTCTCAATTATGTACCCATTTCTTCGCTGCATGAATCACTCCTCCGTCATCTTCAAACCTTACCCCTCGGAGTGCATCTTTAAGTGGACCAAACAGATGGAAATCAGAGGGTGGATGGGGTAGTACAGTCCAATCCAATTTGGTGATTGCTTCCCGTGCTGCCAGACGTGTGAGGGCGTGCACTGTCGTGAAGGAGAAGCAGGTCTGCTGGATTCCTGTGCGGCCGAACTTTGCGAAAACGTTGATTGAGTTTTTTCAATGTCTTAATGTAAGCTTGCGAATTGATTGTCTTTCCTCTTGGCGTAACATCCACAAGAATCACACCTTCAATATCCCAAAAGATCATGACCTTTCCGGCTGAAGGAGTTGTCTTGAATTTCTTTCTTCGTGGTGACTGCTGATGATGCCACTCAAATTGACCGTCTTTTTGTCTCAGGTTCAAAATGATGTGCCCAGGTTTCGTCACCTGTTACGATCTTAGCCACAAAGTTGTCTCCCTCAGCAATGAAACGCTCCAACAATTCAGAAGAAATTGCTTTCCTTTGCAATCGATGGTCATTTGTGAGACTTCGAGGAACCCTTTTTGCGCAAACCTTAGAAAATCCGAAGGCTTTTATAACTGCATTTGCACTACCATTGCTGACTGACAGCTTTAAGGCCAACTGTTGAGGACTGATACGCCTATCAGTAAGAACAATACCTTCAGCGCATTTCAACACTTCTGCCTTGGTGGCTGTGACAAGACGTCCACAGCGCGGCAGATCATGCAACTCCTTATCTCCACTTATTGATTCTTTGATTCTCTGAACCCACCGACTGACTGTACTCCTGTCGACTGCAAAACTTCCATACACATCACATAGACGCTTGTGAATGTTCACAATATTTTCCTTCCTGCAAAGAAAAATTATATCATAATTCGCTGCTTATACGGCAAGTTGCTAACACGCTCCATTTCAATGGTTAGGGTAGCCAACTCTTTGACCGGTTGCAGTACAATTTGGTTCGGACAATCGGAACATGCCATATTTAAAGTGTGCAAAATTTCATGCTTCTTTCTTCATTGTTAGCTGAAAAAAAACGATGTGCATTACTTTCTGAACGCCCCTCATACATACACTGCGTAGCCAGGCCCAACGCAGGAGGTGGAGGTGGGGGATACTAGAATATATGTGTGGGGGGGGGGGGTGTAGAGAAGGAAAGTAAGATTAGATGTACTCCTGGGGGGGGGGGGTAAGCTGTTCAGGGCTGGCGGCATTTTTCCTCTCTTCTTTTTTATTACAGACAAAATTCAAGACAACACTGCAATGCTCTATTTCGGGTTTGGAAAGGAGGACCAACTAACTGACCCTGGGGCCCGACTTGGCTCTCCACGGCTCTGTATGTAACAGCAGGGTAGTAGTGGTAGCAGTAGATGTGGTGTTTGGTAGTAGCAGTAGTAGTTGTAGTAGTAGTGGTGGTGGTAGTAGTAGCAATATTAGTAGTTGTAGTGGTAGATGAGGTAGAGGTAGTAATAGTAGTGATAAGTTGTGCTGGTGGTGGTGGTTGTAATAGTAGTAGCAGCAGTGGCAGTATAGTATTTGCTTAGTAGAATAAGATCTAAACTGTCCTGATATACACCAATAATACAACTGAGAAACCGCGCATACCAAATATATATATATATATATATAAGTTAACTTATATATATATATATATATATATATATATACATATATATAAGTTCAATAGTATTAAGCCATTTCAGTTTAGAATTATGTATATTACTTACGCACTGGTGTGGTTTCCTTCTTGTAATCTCACAATTATCATTCAGAAGATCTAAACACATCGGCTTTCATTATAAAATGGAAGAAAACCTTAACAGTTCTTCACCTGCTGTCAGTAAACAATATCATGTATAGAATTACTATCCTTGCTAAGTTAAAGAATAATTGGCCTTATATTTACATATATTATTTAGCAGTTCAAGGGGAAACCCACTATGTTATCCTGTATACACTGAGGACATGCAAACGCACAAAATAGGTGTATATCGTGCACAACAGACGTCTAAAGAGGTTTGTGCACTTGAAAGCTTATGATTAACATTATGCACAGCAACAATATGTTGACATAACAATCCAGAATACTGGTGATGGCGCCATTATAAGCAATCCTCGGATTGAATTATTGCATTCATTTCGTTCAAACTGGGAAGGAGATTTAAAGTGAATAAGAAACAGACAGTGCGAGAGAGTTAGGTATTGATTTTAGCAAAGACAGGGCAACAGTGAGGCCATGTGGTGCGGGCCGAGATTAACCCGGCTCTTTGCGCTCAGTCAACACTGCACTCCAAACTACAGAGCAAGCGCTGCGGCCATCACAATCCGCAATAATGGATGCTGAAGTACTAGCTGCGCTATACAAACTTCCCCAACTCGCGACGTCCAACGGCTCGAAGGCGTTGTCGAGTTTCAAAAGAGGCTGTTAATCTCTTTGTTGAACAACATTTGATGAAAGTCTCTGCTACATATATGGATCTTTGAGTTGTTGGTTTTTTTTTTCCCTAGTCTTGCAAAAATGGCTTCTTCACACCGCAGCTTATTACATGTTCAGAGGAATTAGCTTGTGATTCTCCAACTTCATTTCTCGACCTCTTCCAGGCGTGTAAATTTCTCCGTTTTAAAACAGACATTAGATGTGTATGGGTCGCTATAATCTATCTTACCCCAGCTGTTTGCTTTTGTTGTGTAATAAGTTTTACTCCAGCTGTTTAGTTTTGCTGTTAATGCCTTTGGGAATATTGTACTCTCTCTGCCACTGACATGAATGAGGGTGACAGAAAATTCAGTTTCATTGCCAGTGACATTTCTACCAATAACGTAAAATTGTAGGTCAGGCAAATATGTTTCACTCCCAGCGGGTAAAACGAGTCCACTGGCAGTGTAGATGGTCAGGTGGAAATGCCAAAACAACGAAACTCTTGAGTGCAATCGTCATCAATGGGAGGGGAGCACTGATCTAATGCTAAAATTCTAAAACCATGCCACAAAACAAAACAGTGTTTTCTGACGGGGAAAGCCGTTCAGATAATGCCACAGACACAACGCCTACTTGACTACGTCATCGTGAGAGCAGGCAATGACAAGACATTCATTCATTCATTCATTTGCATATCCCTTGCAGAACTTTGCCTCCCTAACAGCACTCCTGTAGGCCTCTCGGTTGTGAGCAAGATGGCCTGCTGCTGATGCATCCATTTGCAGATCATCAACGATGTCTAGCAGCCATCTTCGTCCTGGTCTTCCTCTCTTTCTTTTTCCCATTAGGTACCTTCGAAGATGGTCTTCTCTATATTATCAAGACGTTTAATGTATCAAAATATTTAAGTTTTCTCTCTCTAATCCTCTTTACTAGCCAGCCTTCTTCAATATTAAGTTCTTGTAGTATGGATATATTTTTTTTTTTGTCCATGATATTTGAAGAACTCTTCTGTAGTATTTACATTCAAAGGCATTTATGTGTTTCTCACCTGTTTTATTAAGTGTCCAGGTCTCACAGGCATATGTTGCGATGGGAAAGATGCATGCCCTTAAAAATCTTATTTTTGTTGTTCTGTCTGTTCCTCTCCACAGATTCTTTAGTTGTTTTACTTTCTGAAGAGCTATAGATGGTCTCCTTTTAATTTCCCTCATTGTATCTCCATTATTAGTTAGTAATGATCCAAGACATTCAAAACTTCCAGTTTTTCCTCACTGATACATATTTCACCTGCCTTTTTTTTTTTGTTTTGTCAGTTGTCATCAATTTAGTTTTCTTCGCATTAAGATAAAGGTTTTGCTCTTCGCTGTTCTTACGGACTGACATAATTAGTTTTTCCATCCCTTTTGTGTTGTGGCCAGTAATACTGTGTCATCAGCATATCTAACCTCTGGTATTTCATAACCTCCAATTGTTATGGCATCGTAATATTCTTTGTCTACATCTTCTCTAGCATTCCTCATTATATTTTCAGTATACAAGTTAAATAAGTAAGGCGACAATATGTACCCCTGACGGACCCCTTGTTTTATGACAAAACAGGCGGATCAAATCTCTACGGGACTGGAAATCCTGAAATCTATGAGACAGTGAACTTTGTGCTGTGCTTTGTTATCTTCCTGTCTACATTCTGCCCAATAGCAGAATCAAGTATCATATTAATCCCATCACATAAACAGTTGTTCTAATTCTCATGCCCGCTCCGGAAACCTATTTTAGCAAAAGAAAATAACCAGTCTGTTTTCTTGAATTCTAGACAAATCCGAGACAGGGACACGTATATGTTACATTTACTTATATCGCAAACCACCTTTGTCTCTTTCTTGAATGTGACTTGGTCAGTTAAATCTGTACTTGTATGGATCATGTCTCCAGCTCTTGACGACCAAGTTTACCTTTCAAACGTTTGGTTCCGACGTAAATGGCGAATCCTGACCTATTCGGATACAAACTAATGCCGCTGCATTTGTGAAGCTCAAGATCCAGAATACAAACTCTGCAAATGGACGCAAAGATGCTGTCCGATTAGGCAATCAGCGACCCGTAGTTGATATGCTAGCGTGAGTGTTTGAGAACCACAGATGACCAAGACCCTGTTCCACACCTCCGTTGGTACCCCAAGTAACAGGCCCAGCCTTGCTAAATGGGCAGTGATCGCCGTAGTCCTCATAGTGGTGGAGTCTGCTAAAGAAGCATTGCACACCCCTTCCTTTTTAGCTGTATTCCGGGACTAAAAAAAAAGAAGCTGCCATAACCAGCTCCCAAGCTGATACTATTCTGTGCTTCAACATCTTTACAGCATCGGCTGCCAAGAACACCAGCTCGCAGTTAAAGAAAGAAAGAAAGAAAGAAACTCTTAAAAGAGTGTCCAAGGAAAGCAAGAATACACAGTTTAACCGAAATGGTGGAACCTGGATGTAGAATGAAAGTTAGGATATCATTAGATTCCCAATTAACTGTGGTGACACTGCTCCAGATTTAGTATGACCTAGGACCTGAGGGAGAATATGATGCACAGAATACGGTTAATTAAGTGCCTTTGCTACATCAAACAATGATCTCTCTCTCTCTCTCTCTCTCTCACTCACTCACTCACTCACTCTTCGCTAGCAAACTGCCCATTTCATTCAGCCTTATCCTTGAATTGGATATATTCGACACCTCACTTAATGATTACGGAATGCTGCCTAAATATTGCGGAGTCACTAGAAACGAAGTGGATTCTTTACACAAGACTTTCCTCATAAACTATTACTGCAGGCGGTAACGATATGACGTATGATACTTCAAGCTCACCCTCCCACATTTCTACGCAGCTGTATAATACAGTGCTAAGTCACTTTTTCTTCTACATAAGTCTGTATCGGGTGAAATCATCGAAAACTCCCCTTGCACATTTTCAAACAACTTAAGATTCCTTCACCTTGCCGGGTTAACTATTCTGCGCGATTAAAAAAGGCCACGGAAAAGTGATGGAAAAATTATCTGAAGAAACTTTAAAGAAAAAAAAGCAATTAATTAAACCTAAAAAAATGATATGTAAACTTACACAGCTATGACCGAATTTATGAAAAAATAAGCTAAGTACTAAATAAATGAACTAACACAAAAAAATGCAGCGTAAAAAGATGTAAATGGCGTCCTTTTATCAAAACTACAGATTCTCCTATGTTTACCATGGGATTACGTTCTGGAAAAAAAATTATACATGGCCAATGCGACAACAACGGGAAGTAGTAGTAATAGTAGCAGCAGCAGTAGGTAGTATTAGTAGCAGTTGTTGTTATTAGTTAGTAGTAAGTAGCAGCAATTAGCAGTAGTAGTAGTAGTAGTAGTAGTAGCAGCAGCAATAGGCAGTATTAGTAGTAGTTGTTATTAGTTAGTAGTAAGTAGTAGCAGTTAGCAGTAGTATTAGTAGCTGTAGTAGTAGTAGTAGTAGCAGCAGCAGGCAGTAGTGGTAGTAAAAGTTATAATAGTAATAGTAGTAGCAGTGGAGATGGTCGTATTAGTAGTACTTATGGTAGCAGTAACAGTTGTAGTAGCAGAAGTAAAGGTAGTAGTAGTAATAGTAGTAGCAGTAGTTAGTAGTAGTAGTAGTAATTAGTAGTAGTGGTAGTAGCAGTCAGTAGTAGTAACAGTAGCAAGTAATAGTTAGCAGCAGTAGCAGTAGTTAGTAGTAGTAGCAGCAGATAGTAGTAGTATCAGCAGCAGGCAGTAATAGCAGCAGCAGTAGTTAGTAGGCAGTAATAAAAGCAGCAGTAGTTAGTAGCAGTACTAGCAGTAGGTAGTAATAGAAGCAGCAGTAGTTAGTAGAAGTACCAGCAGCAGGCAGTAATAGAAGCAGCAGTAGTTAGTAGAAGTACCAGCAGTAGGCAGTAATAGAAGCAGCAGTTGTTAGTAGCAGTACCAGCAGCAGGCAGTAACAGAAGCAGCAGTAGTAGTAGTAGCCACAGCAGTAATCCTGATATGGCATACTCCACCATCCCCAGAGCCACGATGAGCATTTTAGCCGGTTAAAAAGGAGCAGAACAGCCAGTAACTAAGAGATCCGTGAAAAAAGATCTCGTAAGATCTCGACCTTGACAACTGTGTCGTCCCTCTACTGTGGCCATTCTTACTCCGCTTCATACAAAGTTTACGTTCAACAAAAGTTTAGAGAAAAAAAACTTAGATAAAAGGTTCAGCACACATAACATAGCATGTCAGACAACCACAGTATTCTAACTTATGCAAATATCGTCTTTATCTTCTTATTCAGCAGTGAAACACGCACCCACCTGTCACGTACATTCCTGGAACAAATCCAGCTATCTACTAATCATCTTTGAAAATATATCGACACATGCGCGACCTGTTTTTGCCCATTTCACTTAGCACGAAGCAACCAGATTACATGAGGAACCCACCATTCAACAAGCTGGGAGAACTCTACTGCTGGGACAGAAAAAGTAGGAACGATGTACGTAAAATTACGCCTTACATCAAATATATATGCCTATTAGCCATTAAGTAATATATGTTATCCTATACCTATTACCCATTAAGTAATATATGTTATCCTATGCCTATTAGCAGAATTGTACCAGCACTCGAAGAAAAACTTCGAAAAGAGCAGGCAGGATTTAGGAAAGGAAGATCATGCATTGACCACATATTTGTTACTTAGACAAATATTAGAACAGGTAAATGAGTGGCATAGCACAACATATGCATTGTTTATAGATTTTGAGAAAGCCTTTGACAGTGTCAACAGGGATGCACTGTGGAAAATCCTAGGATGGCATGGCCTCCCCCATGGGATAGTGGGTGTAATCAGGGCCCTATGCGGGGGTTTTCAGTGCAAAGTGATGTGGAGAACATACCTCCAGCAGCTTTAGGGTACAGACAGGAGTGAAGCGGGGATGTGTACTATCACCAACATTGTTTATCTTGGCAATAGACTGGTTAATGAAGGGGGCGGCATCAGACAAACGCGGAGGATTGCAATGGACCCTCAACACAGTGCTGGAGGACCTTGACTTTGCAGACGACTTTTGTATACTGTCAGGCGGCCACAAGGAGATGCAAGATGGGATGGACAAGCTAACTCGGAATGCAGGCAGCGTGTGACTAGAGGTCAATGTGGGAAAGACAAGGTTGGTGAAGCGGGGTGTGAGCGGCAGGGGTGTGCTCAGAGTGGATGGCGGGTTGGTGGAGGAGGTCAATGAATTTGTATACCTTGGCAGTAGAGTAGTGGAGAATGGAGACGGCGCAGGGGACATCGGCGGCGGACTTGCTGGGGCAGGCCAGGCTTTTGCTGTGCTGCAATGTGGAAGTCAAGAAGGCTGGGCGTAGAGACGGAAGTCAGGATGTTTGAGAGTAATGTTCTTGGTGTGCTGCTCTATGGAGGTGAATGCTGGGGGATCACCCAGGCAGTAGAGAACGGGTTGAATTCTTTCCAGACTAGATGTTTGCGAGGAACTGGACAGGTGTTTTGGCCAAATACCATAAGAAATAACATCTTGTTGGCAGAGATGCAGATGAGGCCACTGACAGTAGTTATTGAGGAAGGACGCTGGCGGTGGTTGGGACATGTGCTCCGAATGACTGATGGCTCACTGCCGAAAACGGCACTAAGATGGACACCACAGGGGAACAGAAGTAAGGGTAGACCAAAAGAGACATGGACAAGAACAACAGAGAGGATGTTGAGCAATAGAGGGCTCACCTGGGCAAGAGCAGAAAAAAAGGCAAAGGACAGGCATTTGTGGAAAACCCTTGCGGAAGCCCCATGTGCCCTGGGCACTTAAGGTTCAGAGAGAGAGAGAGAGAGAGAGAGAGAGATGCTTATTAGCCATTAAGTAATATATGTTATTCTATGCCTATTAACAATTAAGTAATATATATTATCTTATGCCTATTAGCCATTAAGTAATATACGCTATACTATGCAGTCAACAAGTAGAAAAGCATGGATATCAGATAACACATGGAAATACATACATGAAAGAAGAGCAGCCAGATTAGCCATGCTGAATGTAAAGACAAATCTTGGAAAAGTTTTTGGCAAAGGCAACGTACAAAGAACTAGACAATAAAGTAAAAAGTTCAGCTAGAGGAGACAAAAGAGAATATATGGACAATAAGGCAAAGGAAGCAGAAAATGCATCAAAAACAGGAGACAGCAAAACTCTATATAACATACAGAAAAAGCTAACAGGTGCTACTACCTCCAAAGAAAGACCAGTCTTTAGCAAAACAGGCAACCTATTAACCATCAAGTAAAGACCAAAAGCAACGATGGGTTGAACACTTCCAAGAAGTACTTAACTGACCACACTCAAATGAATTAATAAATCTTGAAACCGATTTACCAGTCCCACAGCTAAATGTCAGCTTAGATGAAGTTACACTTAATGAAATTGAACAGCAGTGAATCTAATGGCTAACAACAAAGCTGCAGGTGAAGATGAAATAACAGTCGAGATGTTAAAAGCTGTTAACAGTGACACCATGAACCAACTACAAATGTTTAATAAAATTTGGAAAGAAGAAAAAGTCCCTTCTAAATGGAAAAAGGGAATCATTGTTAAAATACCCAAAAAAAGGCAACCTCAGTGACTACAATAACTGGAGGGGTGTAACCTTACTATAAGTCGTGTCAAAGGTGTTTTGTAAAATGATTCTGAATAGAATTAAAGATGTAGTGAATACTGCAATGAGAGAAGAACAGGTAGGATTTCAAAAAGGGAGAAGCTGTTTCGACCAGATCTTTACTCTAAGAATAATACTTGAAGAACATATTGAAAAACAGAAACCATTAGTCCTGAACTTCATAGACTTTAAAAAATCATTTGATAGCATACACAGAGAATCATTGTGGAGAATTTTAAGACTATGTGGAATACCATCTAAAATTGTCAACATCATTAGAGATCTCTACAACGGATATATTTGGGTGGTCAAAACAGAAGGAATCAGCGAATGGTTTCAGACTGAAACAGGCGTGATACAAGGATGTATACTGTCTCCTTTGCTTTTTGGAATTGCCATAGACTTTATAATGAAAAGATGCTGCAAAAATAAAACTGGCATTGATTGAGTACATGGGACCCAAAAAGAATATCTTGATTTTGTTTATGACATAACTCTTATTAGTGACAATGTGAAATCAATGCAGGAAAAAAACAGATTCCCTATCTTCCTTGGCTAGCAAAATAGGTCTTGAAATTAACAAAGACAAAACAAAAATAATGAAACTTCTCAAACTTCATTAATAAAGAAGAAAAAATATATATATAGAAGGAACAGTTGTTGATGAAGTAAAACAATTTGCACACCTTGGCAGATACACAGATCAAGATGGTGACACTGGAATGAAGTTAAAATTCGAAATGCACAAGCAGCACTCTCCTTCAAAAATCTTGAGAACATATGGAATTCAAAAAGTTACAAGCATAAAAACCAAGTTAAGATTATTCAATTAAATGTGGTATCCACCCTCATTTATGCATGTGAAAGCTGGAAATCAACTAAAGAAATAGACAAGAAATTTGACTCTTTTGAAAACAAATGCTTAAGGAAAATACTTGGTATAAAGTGAAACGAATTCAAGAACAATGTAGAGATAAGACAGATGAGCAAACAACAACCTGTTTCATGGATGATCAAAAAAAAGAAGATGGACATATGTAGGCCATGTAATGAGAAGAAATAATCAGACAATACCACAACAAGCTATTAAGTGGAGCACAACAGATCGAAGAAAAAGAGATCGACCGCGTAAACTCTAAAGAGGACATTGTTAAGAGAAGCCAGTTTAGTGGACATAAAATCCCTTGATGAGGTTGAAAGACTCGCCAAGAACAGGAAAACTTGACAAACAACTATGGGAGCCCTATGTGACGTTTAACGGCACAGGAAGGATGTAAGATGTATGCCATCTTCCCAGAGATGACTTCTATGTTATCTCACACTTAATCAGATTTTCATTTTTTCCATGGTGCAACCAGCCAAGCTGATCCCTGCCTATCTCCTGATTTTAGTCACCACAAGTATGTAGCGTTTTTATCTTTTTCTTTCTTCTTCTTTTTCGTCATTGTCTTCTTCTCCCCCTCCCCCCATATTTACACACTATTTACAATACATTATTATGCCTTGCAGGAAGGCCAAAATCATGTTCAGTGTTTGATTCTCATCTCTGTTCACCTTTTTTCATATGTTTCAATACTTTTTTTTTCATTTTCTGTCCATTAAATACAATACAATGAGGGAAATTAAAAGAAGAATATTTCTTGTTCTTCAAAAAATAAAACAACTGAAAAACCTGTGGAGAGGAACAGACAGAATTACAAAAATAATATTTTTAAGGGCATGTATCTTTCCCATCGCAACATATGCCTGTGAGACCTGGGCACTTAACAAAACACCTGAGAAATACATAAATCCCTTTTAATGTAAATGCTACAGAAGAGTTCTTCAAATATCATAAACACACAAGACAAATATATCCATGCTACAAGAACTTAACACTGAAGAAGGTTGGCTAGTAAGGAAGATTAGACAGAGATAACTTAAATATTTTGGACATATTAAACATCATGAGAATTTAGAGAAAAGTCTTGGAAGGGTACATAATGGGAAAAAGAAAGAGAGAAAGACCAAGCCGAAGGCGACTGCAAGACATCGTTGATTATCTGTGAATGGACGCATCAGCAGCAGGGCATCTTGCTTACAACCAAGAGGCCTACAAGAGAGCTGTTAGGGAGGCAGAGTTCCGCAAAGGACATGCAAATGACTGACTGAATGTCCGTGAAACACAACCATCCCTTTACATGTCTATATTTCACGGATCCCACTGTTGCTGTTCTTCTTCTTCTTGTTGTTCTTCTTCTTCCTGTTTAGCATCCATGTTCTGGAACAATAAAAAAGTGTATAAGAAACTGACAGTCGGTTTGTACTGCAGCATCCACTGCACAAAACACGTCTCATTACCTTTGAATGGACGGAGAGAGACAGCGATTTGCTGAAAACGTACATACACTGGCAACAACATCCGATACCAATACGAGATGAAAATCAGTGAATGACTGGATACTGATAGCATCACACATGACGCCAAACTCTAGCTCTTTACTTGAAAATCTCTATTTGTCTATGTACAAGATTAAGATACTAAGAATTCACAAACAGAAAACATAGACCCAGGAGATTAGGTTTGGTGTAACTGGAGTATAAAGAAATAAGTCACTACTGCCATCACCAGAAAGTGAACGTGCTGTTGTAGGAATAAATAAATAATACATTTTATATTTTCAAGGGTACAGGAGATAGATGTTTGTATGTTCTTATATGGGTGATTAACCATATTATGTCTGGCCTGTGATCTGTTTCTTAACTATTTCCATCTCTCATCCATTTCCTTCATAACATTACATTAAATGGAAAAAAATACCGACTTTTATCAAAGATCATCAATTTATGAAGTGAACGACAAAATCAACCTTTATTCACTTTCTTAACATTTTATGACTTCTTCCTTAAAATACAAGTACAACAAATGGAATGATCGAAATCACTTAAAACATCTTGTGCATAAAAAAATGGATTTAGTCTGATTAAGAAAAATTGTCCTATATATAAACTGCATACTACTGTCCGTAATGATTATTTCTCTAATTGTAAAAGAAGGAACTATTGGCAAGAAAATATAACACATACATATGCATATAAAAAAATTAAATAATGCATAGAATTATGTGCACAAAAAATCCTCAATGCATATTTAACAAAATTTTCAAATCTTACACTGTGATGTTTTGCTTTTTTTTTTTTTTTGGTCAAGTTTTTTTTCTTCGTTAACTCACCATCAATCAATCAGCATTTTCCCAGTTACATTTTCTGTCAGTTGTTTTGTTAGAAAAAACCAACGTCGAAAGGCTACAGTGATTAATGTTGTTACTAATTAAAGGATCTCTTTCATTCGTTTACCACAGAAGAAGAAAGAAAAAGAAGAACGCTATAACACGTTCAAACTGGGATGTGACTGTAGACACAGGAATTTTCACACACAAAAAAATGTTTACTAACAAAGTTTTCATGGCGCTTTACTGTAATCACCCGATAAACTAATACAGTGCATTCCTATCAGTTCTGTTAACAGCTGCACTGTTAAAAATTACAAGAATAATATGGCTGACCGTGACTCGCTAAATACGTACGAGGGTCATACCGAAAGTTGTGAGCAATTTTTTTTTTTTTACAAAATCAGAATTTATAGAGAAAATATAAATGTATCACCGAAAACTGCAGCCTTTGCACTTCATGTAGAGGTCACATGACATTACCATCATGTGTCACGTGACCACGCGGAGTATAAACGAAATCTCGGGTGCTAAAGCTTCGTTACGCCAACGTGCTGTTGTTTAGTTCCTCGTTAAAGAAGAACTCCCCGCTGCTGAAATTCACCAAAGACTTTAACTTGCTTATGGAGATATGTCTATGGGTGCTAGCAGTGTTAGGAGGTGGGTGAAACATTTCAAAGATGGAAACACGAGCATGATATGCCTCGCAGCGGTCGCCCTCGAAGTGTCTTCACTGAACCCAACGTAGAAAGGGTTGACGACATCATTAAAGAAGACAGACGTGTCACAGTGTCTGAAATCGCTGTAAATCCTGGAACAGGACACAGTGCAGTACAGGAAATGATTGAAACCTTAGGCTATAGAACCCGCTGAGTCCCACAGGAGAGAACGTCCAGAAAGCAGTGCATCTGTGCCGTCGGTCAGCTGGAATAGAATTCTTCCGGGAGGGTATTTTCAAACTTGCAGAGCGATAGGAAAAATGTGTGCAGAGAAATGGAAATTATGTTGAATAGTGAAGAAAAGGATGCAGTTTAACGTGATACATTTATATTTTCTCTATCTATAAATTCTGATTTTTAAAAATTTTTTTGTTCACGACTTTCAGTAGGTCCCTCATATGTTCTGATGGTGACACACACTTCGGCACATATGTTCTGATACTAACACAGCTAAATAAGTCTCTGGCATACGGTTAAGTTTGTATGTTCTGATTATGACACATCAGGCTTGTCATTGATCATTTCTCATGAAACATCTTTTCTCTGTCTACCTCCGTCTCTTCTACCTCCGATCTCCCCTGCTGCCACTATGTGCTCTAGCCCGTCTCTCCTCCAAACATGCTCCACAAATTGATTGTCGTTTTCTAATCTTCGTTATAATTTTCCTCTTTTCCTGCGTCTCTCTCAAAACTTCCTCGTTTGATTTTCTCCCAGTCAGCGGCACCTTCAGCATAGTTCAGCACATATTTTCTGACACCGGCAGAGCATATCAGGGAAACAAACAAACAAAAAAAACAAGAAATGAGTTCCGTGTGTTAGATGATAACATACTGTGCTGCTTGCATTCTCTACTTCGTGCCAAAACTGAATGCTACAAATGCAGGCATTAACATAAAACTATATTTTTAAAGATGTGTTACGACATATATGTGAAAAAATAAAGACTAAATTATTAAAATAAATATTATAATAAACAGCTGACACTGTGGAATGAGAGAATATCGGTCGTGAATGTCACTATGATCTATGAACAGCGCCAATGTGCTTGCGATCTTCGTATTTTCTTTGCTGTCAGAAACGGGTCCGGCGATATATCCTGCAATTCACTTAATATTAACACACGCGGTCTCAAGTTCTAAAAATAAACCACTATCATCACGATCCTCAAAAATAGGAAAACTGTGTTATGTCAACACAGCTTCAATGCGATCCAGGCACTGATATTACCTAGCAGACAGTCTGTAACAGCTTTGATAAAAGTTTAGTTTACAACACGGGAAGAGGGGGGGGGGGGGGTGTGTGGGGGAGGGGGTGTCCAATCTAGCAGGTGACGGTTACTTTAAACACCCGTCGGCGCCTCACAACACGTATGCTAAGTTTATCAATGTTGTCTTGGCCCTTCTGCTCAAAAGCTCTCAAACTAAGGTACTTTTTATTTCACTGTACACGGACTTCGATATTTCATATCTCAGGACATTAAGATGTTACTAAAAAAACACCTAACAGTTAGCTATCCTGAGAAATGGCAAATGTGGTAAAACTGGTTCTATTAATAAAGTATTTGGAGGTGTATGGTTCCGTTTTTTAAAAAAAAAATGATAGAAAAAGTGAGGAAACAGGGCAGAAACAAGGATGACAGAAAGCAAGATGAGGTCGCATAAATGAAGAACATACGACAATCCAATACTTTGGCGAAAGTCTTTTTTCAAGAATCGCATACAAAAACAACACAACAGATTAAAACAGATGAAAAAATAAACACACACACACATACATACACACACACATATATATATATAAATATGAGAAGCACTTTCTGCCCACTTTCTTCACTCTCTTCTATTTTGCAAAACTGAACCATATACGTCTATCTGGCTATGATTTAGAACTATACTTTAAACTAAAGTTCCGCTACAAAACTATATACAATATTTATTCCTGTGATGACGAAACCGACGAAGAGAGAGAGAAATGTCTCCTGTGTGCTGGAACCTAACGCTGACGTCTGCTAAGAATGCGAGTATCATATCGTCTTGAGAACGTCATAGGAAATCAGGGAGTCAGGGAGTCATGACAATCTACAACCATCAGCTGGCAAACCAGCACGAGGGCCCAGTCTCAAGTCATCAACGATCTGTGTTGTTTTGTTGTTGTTGTTTTTTTTTTTTTAACTAAAGCTCCTACTGAAAGAAAATCAATGGAGGAATGAGTCCATGTGAAGAAGAAAAATACTTGTCCTGCTCATTTCAACTGATAGTTTGCTATTCCACTCTAAAAACACACAAAGGACACACACTGACTATCCACCAAAAGGACTTAACTCTAGTTAATATATTCAGATCTTTCAGGACAAGTCTATTTTCCTAGTTCACACTCGTAAGTGAACGAACTCATTTATCTTATCAAATACTCCTCATTCCTTAACTTCCATATCAGAACTATGCATAATCTTAGCTGCTTGTTACTTACCATTATGTAACATGTTTCATTACCCCCGATCGCACACATATAGCAACAAACTACCCAAGCCACCACAAAATCCACACAACCAATGTTGGATGCACGTCCGATCACATGCATCAGGATAATTAATCAATTTACTAGCCCATTCTGAGAAAGGTGAAGCAAGCTTATCGCCCCCCCCCCCTCAAATCTGTCTAGTCCTTTCATGCATCTGTCTACCCATAAAGCCATCGATTTTACTCATCCTACTAAATCCATCTTTTCTTCCCCCCCCCCCCTTTTTTTCCTCTTTCTTTTCTTATGAACTCATTAAAATATTTAATCCATATTTCCGCTTTTTCCTTCTACCTTTACATCAGCCTGCCCAAAAGTAATAGCATTCCTTACAAATACACACTGGTTCCTTTGTCTTACCCAACATCACATCTCCTGGCTCCTTCGCTTTCACTCATTAGGAAATTCTTCTTTAGAAGAATATGACTCCGGCTGTTACAAACAGTTCGTATTTAGAAGTAATCTGCTCACAAAGTGGACGAGACCGGTGCTGACAGAAACCAGATTGGACTTATTAGTTTTTTTTTTCCTTTCATTTTGAACGTTTAGTATATACAGAGTATATTTATCATTTAATCTGCAGCTAACTAGCTTACTTACATCATGGACTAAAGTAAGAAACTTTCATTCTCAGCTATGTAATTATTTATTATCATGGACTAAAGTAAGAAACTTTCATTCTCAGCTATGTAATTATTTATTATATCATCTATCTTTTGTATGTGGTGATGTAGTTACACTTCAATGTCATGGATTTTATGTGTTATATTACTTCATATGAGAAAAAGACATGGTCATAAAATGAACTAAATGAACTATTTAGTTTTAGAAAAGCATTTTTGTGAACTTTGCGAAATGTCGTATTCGCATGTGCGCACTATCCATACTACAAGAATTTAATATTGAAGAAGGTTGGCTACTAAAGAAGATTAAACGGGGAAAATGTTCATATTTTGGACATATTAAACGTCGTGAGAATTTAGAGAAGACAGTACATCATGGGAAAAAGAAAGATAAAGACCAAGGTGAAGATGGTTGCAAGACATCACTGATGATCTGTGAGCAGCAGGACATCTTGCTCACAACCGAGAGGACTACAGGAGAGCTGTTAGGGAGGCAAAGTTCAGAAAGGGACTTGCAAGTGACTGACTGAACGCGCACTTTTCCCCCTAAAAAGCCTCTAAAACGGCGCGTCACACCGGAAAATTAAATTTTAGGTAGAAGGATATCTTACATCCTTCTCGTGCCGTTAAACGTCACATAGGGTCCCCGCATGCTAGTTCGCCAAGATGTCCTGTCTTCGGCGAGTTTTTCAATCTCATCAAGGGATGTTATGCCCACTGAACTGGCTTCTCTTAACAATGTCCTCTGTAGAGTTTCACGTGGTCGACCTCTTTTTCTTCGGCCTGTTGTGTTCCATTAGATAGCTTGTTTGGGGATTCTCTGTTTGTTTCTTCTCATCGCATGACCGACATATGTCCATCTTCTCTCAATATTGATGCCATCTCGGCAAGCATCACTGCCAGTTTCACAAACAATTCGTCCTCTAACTACTGTTTTCTAAAGTTGTGTTTGTTTTGCTTGAATCGTTGTCATTCTGATAGACTACATCAAGTAAGAAATAATTCCAAACTGCCCGTAAACATGTATCTGCATTGAGAACTCTACGCTATCGGTCTGGTTCACGAGAATTTGTCATGCGTAAGGAACGCAGCATGAGGAGAATGAGTGTCTTAACCTGAGACGGCAGGTCTCGGTCGGAACAGAAATACCAGTTTGTATAACTTTAAAGGATTAATACATGTATTAATAGATTAAGAAATGTCAACACTGGCAGATTTACTCACTTTTTGTCGTTTTTTTTTCCTTTTGAGTGGAATGTAAAAAAAAAAAAACTTATCTAGCTCCGATTCACAATTATTTAGACTTATAGCCGTCATCTATATAACTATTTTCACTATCTAGATGGGACCAAACTATCTAGACCTAGATAATAATAACAACAAGAAAATTTCTTGCTCCCGGTCAGTCACGCAATCATGACGTGTATCAAAATGCTTTTGGACTTATGTCCAAAACCAACGCCGTCACTGTTATGACATTGTAAAATCCATCACGATCAGCCCGTCTCACAGGATCGTGACAACAGAGCGGTAGAACAGTAATTTGGATCACAAAACGAAAAGAAAGCTGCACACCAATTCTCTGAAACTTACTTCAGTTTTTCTTTCATTTAATATATTAATAAATGTACTAAAATCATTGTTTTAAATGTCCATACAAAATACAGCGTGTCTTTCAGACGAATGCGCCCTATAGGTTGGCACTTACAAAATATCCCAGTTATTTTCTGAACAGCCTGAAATGTATTAACTGAACAGTGTTTATTAAAATACTACGACATTCTAAACAGAGTATGAAACAAAAAAGAACTGAAAAAATACCAAGCACGTAAACTTGTACAGAACTTGGAGATGTTCACACAACCTTCGTGAAACAATAGCAAATAATTCCTATAATCTATGTGGTATTCGAATAATTCTGAAATGCTTGAAACTCCTCTTGGAAAGTCAGTGCTTTATAAAATGAAGACATCCTTTTATTAAGAACGTTTCTTCTCCTCTTTTCCTACCTTATCTCTTGGGCCCTGCTCACAATGAGCGCTATAAAGCCAAGCTAAGTTAAAAGCGAAAATCCACGTAAATAAAAAGGAGTGGTTGTTAAAAAAAAAAAGTTCACATTCTGTGAAAATATGTGATGGGGAAAGGAAAACAGTTAACGCGAAACCATTGTAAGCTGTGGCTTACGCAGAGTTGTCCACGGGGAAACAAGTGTAAGCAGTGGATCAATCCCGTGTACCCACAGGAAAACAAGTGTAAGCAGTGGATCAATCCCGTGTACCCACAGGAAAACAAGTGTAAGCAGTGGATCAATCCCGTGTACCCACAGGAAAACAAGTGTAAGCAGTGAATCAATCCCGTGTACCCACAGGAAAACAAGTGTAAGCAGTGGATCAATCCCGTGTACCCACAGGAAAACAAGTGTAAGCAGTGAATCAATGCCGCGTGTCCACAGGAAAACAAGTGTAAGCAGTGAATCAATGCCGCGTGTCCACAGGGAAACAAGTGTAAGCAGTGAATCAATGCCGCGTGTCCACAGGGAAAAAAGTGTAAGCAGTGAATCAATGCCGCGTGTCCACAGGGAAACAAGTGTAAGCAGTGGATCAATCCCGTGTACCCACAGGAAAACAAGTGTAAGCAGTGGATCAATCCCGTGTACCCACAGGAAAACAAGTGTAAGCAGTGAATCAATGCCGCGTGTCCACAGGAAAACAAGTGTAAGCAGTGAATCAATGCCGTGTACTCACTGGAAAACAAGTGTAACCAGTGGATCAACCCCGTGTACCCACAGGAAAACAAGTGTAATCAGTGGATCAAAGCTGCGTGTCCACGGGGAAACAAGTGTAAGCAGTGGATCAATCCCGTGTACCCACAGGAAAACAAGTGTAAGCAGTGGATCAATCCCGTGTACCCACAGGAAAACAAGTGTAAGCAGTGGATCAATCCCGTGTACCCACAGGAAAACAAGTGTAAGCAGTGAATCAATCCCGTGTACCCACAGGAAAACAAGTGTAAGCAGTGGATCAATCCCGTGTACCCACAGGAAAACAAGTGTAAGCAGTGAATCAATGCCGCGTGTCCACAGGGAAACAAGTGTAAGCAGTGAATCAATGCCGCGTGTCCACAGGGAAACAAGTGTAAGCAGTGAATCAATGCCGCGTGTCCACAGGGAAAAAAGTGTAAGCAGTGAATCAATGCCGCGTGTCCACAGGGAAACAAGTGTAAGCAGTGGATCAATCCCGTGTACCCACAGGAAAACAAGTGTAAGCAGTGGATCAATCCCGTGTACCCACAGGAAAACAAGTGTAAGCAGTGAATCAATGCCGCGTGTCCACAGGAAAACAAGTGTAAGCAGTGAATCAATGCCGTGTACTCACTGGAAAACAAGTGTAACCAGTGGATCAACCCCGTGTACCCACAGGAAAACAAGTGTAATCAGTGGATCAAAGCTGCGTGTCCATGGGGAAACAAGCGCAATCAATAGATCAATCTCGTGTACCCACAGGAAAACAAGTGTAAGCAGCGGATCAATCCCATGTACCTACAGGAAAACAAGTGTAAGCAGTGGATCAATCCCGTGTACCCACAGGAAAACAAGTGTAAGCAGTGGATCAATCCCGTGTACCCACAGGAAAACAAGTGTAAGCAGTGGATCAATCCCGTGTGCCCACAGGGAAACAAGTGTAAGCAGTGGATCAACGCCACGTGTCCACATGGAAACAAATGTAAGCAGTGGATCGACGACGCATGTCCACGGGGAAACAGGTGTAAGCAGTGGATCAATCCTGCGTGCCCATGAGGAAACAAGTGTAAGCAAGTGGATCAATCCTGTATGCCCATGGGGAAACAAGTGTAAGCAGTGGATCAATCCCGTATGCCCATGGGGAAACAAGTGTAAGCAGTGGATCAATCCCTTATGCCCATGGGGAAACAAGTGTAAGCAGTGGATCAATCCCGTGTGCCCATAGGGAAACAAGTGTAAGCAGTGGATCAATCCCGCGTGCCCATGGGGAAACAAGTGTAAGCAGTGGATCAATGCTTTGTGTCCCCAGTAAAACGGGTGTAAGAATTGGTATCTACGCGTTTTATTCTCGTAACCTTTCTATTTTTTTTTTCATGAATCATTTTCATTATTTCACTTACACTGAACTAACACTGAAGGACCCCCTATGCCTCTGAACGCAGTTTCGTTTATATGCTAAAAAATATAGATAAAAATACGACCCATCTCAAGCATTTCATTATTTTTAGCATCAAACCACCTATTAATGATCATGAAAGCAACGGCATGTAACTGTGGTAATAATCGATTCTATAAATACTTTAGCGAAACGACGCAGGGGGGAGAAAGCGTGAAACAGCAACTACATTACTGAAAATGGAACTTTTTATCTGCATCTTCCAGCGGGACAGAGTCGCGACGCAGCTTTCATCTGTCCAACAATATCTATAAACAAACCATGATCACTAAATCAAATAACACCATCATCAAGAAACTATTTTAAGTGAAGTGAAAACAATGGCCCGGCGCTGGGGGGGGGGGGGGGCAACAATGAACATGACTGACTGTGGGAGTAAAAATAAGATAACGCAATACCGTGGTTTTCAAACTTTCTCCAGCTTCTGTCCCCACGGCTCCCTTGCCAATATTTCTGACGCTCCTACGCTCCTAAAAATTACTTTCTGTTTGGCTAGCTCCGATGCCCCCTGCAGTTCACTTTTTCCTCCACCCCCCCCCCCCCACGGGATCTTCCATCGCAACGGGGGGTGGGGGGTGTTCTGTACCGCCTACTACAGAAACTAGCGATATAAAGAGTAGAAGAAACACATTTAAGCAATATTCTGATCCGCAACGGTCGCCTTCTCACTGACCATCGCTGATCTTTTCTTGACCTCTTGGTCTCTCATGCCACAACGCTGACCCATTGCTTACGTTTGCCTATTTTGCTGTAAACAAACGCCATAAATCAAAATGTAATGACTAAATGAACGGTGACGTTAACTGAAAGAACACCATGATTAAGATACTTCAGTTGTGCTTAAACTGACAAAAAAAATATTCCCAGCCAAAACTAAGATAAACGTCATAACATTCACAACATGAAAACCATAGCAAGTAATATATTTCTTTTTTTTAACAGATATAAGAAATGAAACGAAAAACATGACTGTATCACTTCAGGGGAAACAGACCAAGAAAATAACAAAGATGGATATTGAGAAAATGACTGCTACCGAGCAGAATGTTAAGACAGTTTTTTTTTTTTTTGTCCATGACATTCATGAGGATATGAAGATGTCTAACAAACATGGATTTTAATAAGACCTTCCTAGGAGATGAAAGGGGGATTCGTGGACAGAAACTTAAAATGTTAACATCACAGAGGAAATTAAATGGGCGGCCAAAGTTGAGGAAAATTGAAAAAAAAACTAACTAAATAACAAACTCAAGACAGGACCCATCAATTGAACTGATAGGAAAAGTATTAAAAACTAAAGTCTATTTAGACCAAAAGTATGAGCAGTTTTATTAATTAACGAGCATACAGCTTTATTTATTTGTATATTTATACACATAGCTAAAGGTAAATGTAAAATCCCCTTTTCTGTGCCATTAAGGTACAATGGGGATAAAATGGCTCGGCAAATTGAAAGTGTGATGTGGTCAGTATCACGCCTTGTCGTTTTTTTTACCTTCCCAGAGTTCTCTTGTACCCAGCCAACAATTAAAGATCAAAGTCATGATTCTGTACGCCGCACGATGACTGCATCTGATGAGTATGATACAACATTCGTTCGCATTAGTGAATCCACAAAGTATTCGAGTCATTAAAATTATTTCAAGTACCCGATATTGGGAATCGTGCCTATCATATTCTCCAAAGAAAGTTAGGTTCAAGAACCGTTGCTAGGCAACGTTTTCGATCAGTCTGCTACTGCAGGAGAAGGGGAAATGCCCAATATGACAATAGAGGCGAGAAGGATGTGACACGAAATTGATTTAACATTTACAGTGGCATGACTAAGAGGGTTTGATCTGTTGCCTATCCTGGATTGAAGGTAATAACAAGTGTCGACACAGGTAGGGAAAAGAGACAGGTAGCTAATAATATTTAAGAGTTTGTTGTTTTTGTTTTCGGCCCTACAAGCCCAGACTCATCGTGGCTCTAGAGCGGTGCGAAGTGAATTGTATTGATTTAGAAAACACATTTAATTAGCGCAAGAGACATACAGACAGGCTGACACAGAAATATAAAAGTAATGAACGAACAGAGAGACGATCTTTTCGGAGAAGTGACAAGCGGAAACAGAGCAAGAGGGATGGCGACTGAAACATAATACAGTTATATTTAAGAGAATGCTCCACGAATTACAGCGGGGGAAAAAAGATGAAATTCTGAGTAAAAAGATGGAAGAATGAAGTAACAAGCTAACAAATAGGTACATATCCGACGGAAAGACGGACGAAAGTACGAATAAACATATACGAAAGAGTAGATCGACAGCTAAACACCTAGGAAAGATAGAAAGTGAGAAGACTTGTCTATAAACTGACAGATACGGGAGGGCAGGTAAGAGATGCAGGGAATTTAATTGCAATATCTGAGAAGGAAATAAACAAGCTTGCCGGCGAAATGACAGATGAACAGTTACGGCTCACACGGTAATGGAAATGTGAGAGAAACAGCAATGCTGATCTGTATGCAGCCTAGTGAATAAGTTAGACAGAAGCAGACAGGAAGACAAATATGTCTGATAAAAGCGTTCAGGAAGACAAACAATAGTAATATAGATAAAAGCAGATATAAAGACAATAATTTAGACAAAAGTAGACAGAATGACAAAGAAAAAAAACCAGACTGGAAGACAAATCATAAGTTAGATAAAAACAGATAAGAAGACAAATAATAAGATAAAAGCAGACAGAAATACAAATAATAAGTTAGATACAATCAGACAGGAAGGAGAATAATGATTTAAATCACTGCTTCTCAAAGTGGGCATTGGAAAGAACCAAGGGGGAGTGTGTGTGTGGGGGGGGGGGGCAGTGGAAGAAAAGGGAGTAGTGGGGGGGGGCGTCGAGGGAAACGAAGCAACATACGGGGGCAGTAACACGTTTTAGCACTTTTCAACTTTATATCAAAAAACCTGTATCCCTACATGAAACTCATCTAGCACATTAAAGTCTGAGAAAATAACGCAGTAGTTACAAATGTACTCCTTCATACTGATAAATAGCTTTGCTAGCTGAAGTTTTTAGTTGTGTAATGCATATCCTGGTCTGATAAGTCATTGTACGAGTAGTACATAAAGAGGGCGGGGTGGGAGCTGAGGACGTGACCTGTGAGAAAAGGGGGCGGCAGCCCGAACAAACCAGGAAAACACTGATTTAGATAAAAGCAGACAGGAAGACAAATATCATGAGAAAACAAACGGGCTATTGTACACAAGTCGAAAAGACGACAGCGGCAGCAAACGATTCTAAAGCCAACAGGCAGATGAACAGAATGGCGTGCAGCACAATCTCTGACTACCTGTGAAACAGCAAATGCGTGACGCTCGAAATTTCATTGTCACTGATGACATACACGTAAGTACCCAACCAATCTGCTCTGACGCTCGAAGCTCACCAACGATTACTACATATAATCTCCCCCCCCCCCCCCCCCCCCTTCTCTCTCTCTCTCTCATTCTGTCCTCTCAGCTTCACGGAAAAAAAAAAGTAATCAATCACCGAAAGGGTGTGGCACTGAGAGTTCTAATTTCTGTGGCATGACAGAGATATTAAAGCTGTATCGAGTATTTATGAAACATCAATGCTCTTCTCCACTTCTGTTTCCCCAAAATGTCTAGAGCATATTATACAGCTGTCAGTCTTGTCTGCTTGGGAAAGAAAACAAAAATCATTCCAAAATTCCAAATGTCTCAATGTGGCGACCCACAGAAATCAAGATCTGAGTTGAGTCACGCCCACAATTGTCACTATTAAACAAATGTGTAACTCTTTCTGGACGCCACAGCCGGTAGGGGGGTGGGGGGGTGGTAGGCTTGGTGTGAACACACGAAACAACGGTAAGAAAGTGCAGGGAAGAGCTCAAGTGTTAGTTTGTGGCACTGATATTGATGTGGTGATCGTGAGACGGTACAGATACCGGACCGGGGTAGGAGGGGAGAAAGAAAGAAAGAACTACAAAATCTGGCCACGATGCGTCTCTACTCCCCCATGATGTTCATGGAAACGAGCAGTTTTGCTACCCCATTAGTCACTGGGACCGGGATCGAAACCTTCATATGCTGGTGGTGCGTGTGCAGAAGCTTCCGGGAATTAAAGACAGCCACTGCACTTCACTTCCCACTCAGGGAAAGCGGATCACAGATAAGTTTCTTTGCATGCTTTTGTCTGTTTGTCTGCTTCTTTGAGTGTTTATCTTTCTATGTTTGTCTGGTTTTTTTTTTTTTTGGTCTTTTCTGTTGTCCTTGATTAGGCAATTTTGCCGAAATATTGGCTTGTTATTGTTGTTTTTCATAATATTTCACTTTTTCTTACTCCTTACTGCCAACCTTTCTCCTTTCCTTCTTACCCATTTTCGTACAACTACAGCGCACAGCTCTGTCTAATTCTACTAATACCAGTTTTACAGCAGTTGGCATCACAATACCCTACACTATAGTTGCGCATCTTCTCGCTGTCTTCGCATAGCAAGTTATAATGAAATTTCTAAGAGATTTAAAATAAAATAAACCAGCATGCCGATGTATGTGTAATGCAAAGTTTATTCTCTCTCTCTCTCCCCCTCCACTCCCTTTCTGGACGGTCTAAGTGAAGGTAGATACTACGAACCCTACAAAAATGCTACTACTACAACTATGCAAAGAAACGAAACCATCAAACAGTATTACGTCCTCTAACTTCCCACGCGCTGACAACTAACACAAAGGCGTATAATTCTGACACTGAGAATGCCAACAGAAAATCAATGCCTCTCAAAACATGAAACCTGGCTATTTGCACACAATTAAGAGCCACTAACAGCACAGCAAGTTTCCGCCGTTCTATCTATTTCGGTGGTACCAATGAGACGCTATCACTGTAGCCGACATGATTCAGTTAGAAGAAAACAGCATTTATAACAAATACAGTCAGGGTTTCCCATATTTGTTCGGGCTGGCGTCCCCTTTTCTCCCAGGGCACATCTTCAATGCTCTCCCCCCCCCCTTTACAATGACTTATTAAACTAGGATATGCACTGCATAACTAAAAACGTAAGATAGCAAAAGTTTATTCAACAATATGAAGGATTACATTTTATAACTCACCTACTGTATTATTTTCTCAACTTTTAATTTGATGGATGCGTTTCAAGCATGGACACAAATTTCTCAATATCAGCTTGAAAAGTACTAAGAAGGAAGGTATTCACGCCCCCGTCTGCTCCTTGTTTTCCCTGAATGCCCCCCCCGCCCCTTTTTCTTCTACTGACCCCTTTTTTCTTTCACCGTCCCCTTGTCCTTTTCAGCGCCCACGGGGAATCACTGAAATAAACGAAAAAAGCTGAAGCAATAAAGACAGAAATGCAGATGAAGCCACTGACAACAATTATTGAGGAAAGACGCTGGCGATGGTTGGGACATGTGCTCCGAATGACTGACAACTCACTACCAAAAATAGCACTATGATGGACACCACAGGGGAAAAGAAGTAAGGGTAGACCAAAAGAGACATGGAGAAGAACAACAGAAAGGATGTTGAGCAATAGAGGGCTCACCTGGGCAAGAGCAGAAAAAAAGGCAAAGGACAGGCATTTGTGGAAAACCCTTGCGGAAGCCCCATGTGCCCTGGGCACTTAAGGTTCAGATATATATATCTTGGATGACAAACACACACGCACATATACAAATGAAGACTTTGGAGAAAACATTTCAACAACATAAAAATCTAATTAAAACCACAATTTACTTTTTTTTTTAATTCTTCGGAAATCTTAAGCAAACATAGAAATAGGAGAGCCAGATAATCATTAGAAAATTCAGAAGAGGAAAAAAAAAAAATGAACCTGAAAGAACAAAACGTTTGAGACTGCTGACCAAGAGGCAAATAAACGGGAGGACCAAGTGATCTGTTTAGAAATATCGAGGACCACAGTATGACGATTACCCCCCACTACCACGGGGGATAATGAAGCGGTGCCAGGAACAAACAAACAAGCAAACAAATGTACACAAATATCTCTTACGTTTCTTACTAGAGGTAAACAAGAAAGAAAAAGACTGACAATAAAATGAGGCATTTTTAACTTCTGCCACCTGAGATCGTGTTATTTAGCAGTGTCTCATCTCAGACTGATTATCTGAATCTCAATCCAGGTACTGGTCGAGAGCAAGATGTGAAACAATCAACAAAATCTGTCCAGCTTCTGAGACCATAAATCACTTTGACATACAACTGCTTTCCATCTGTACTGAATTTTTCATTTAAGAGAAAAATATTTGATATAGTAAACTATTTCATGTTCAATCCTCGTTTTTAATCATCTTATAATCTTATATGTTATATCCTTCCTGTGCCGTTAAATGTCACATAGGGCTCGCAATGTAGTTCGCCAATTTTTCCTGTCTTTGGCGAGTCTTTCAACCTCATCAAGGGATTTTATGGCTGTTAATTTGGCCTCTCTTAATAATGTCCTCTTGAGAGTTTCACGCGATCTGCCTCTTTTTCTTTGGCCTGTTGTGTTCCACTTGATAGCTTATTTTGGGTTTCTCTGATCGTTTCTTCTCATCACGTGACCAACATATGTCCATTTCCTTTTCCTGATCACCTATGAGACTGGTTGTTGTTCAGTCATCTGTCTTTTCTCTGCATTATTCTTGAATTCGTTCCACTTGATGCCGAGTATTTTCCTTAGGCATTTGTTTTCAAAAGAGTCTAATTTCTTGTCTATTTCTTTAGTTGTTTTCCAGCGTTCGCATGCATAAATGAGGATGGATATTACATTTGAATTGAACAGTCTTAACTTGCCATATGTTCTCAAGATTCTTGAAGATCGATGCTGTTTTTGCAATTTTAACTTCCTTTCTGGTGTCACTATCCTGGTCTATGTAGCTGCCAAGGTACGCAAATTGATTGACTTCTTCAATATATGTCCCTTCTACGTGTATTTTTCCATTTTGATTAATGGGAATTTTCATTATTTTTGTTTTGTACTTGTTAATTTCAAGTCTTATTTTGCTAGCCAGTGAAGACAGGCTATCTGTTTTTTTCTTGCATGGAATTCACATTGTTACTGATAAGAGTTATGTCATCAGCAAAATCAAGATCTTCTAGTTGGGTCCCATGTTCCCAGTCAATACCTGTGTTACCTGTGCAGCATTTTTTCATTATGAAGTCTATTGTAGTTCCAAAAAGCAAAGGAGACAGTATACATCATTGTTTTATACCTGTTTCAATCTGGAACCATTCACTCATCCCTTCTTCATCGTATAAAGTTAATATAAATGTTTGTAGCTCGATGTATAAAGATGCTGTATTTGGAGTATGGCAAATGGTCATGCGATTAGAAACAGTGTGTTGCTTTGGGAATAGCAATTCCTTAGCTGTCTCCCTGACCACAGTCAACGGGGATGCTTGTATGACAACGATAGCTCATCCCCAACAGGTATGTTCATATCATATCATATCCCAACCTGGTGAGTTCGTAAAATATCTCATTCCCAACTGGTATGTTCGTGTAACGATCTAATCCTCAACCTGAATAGTCATTACAATGATCTTATTCTCAGGTGCTACGTGTGTACGATATCCTACCCCCAACTGCACGGCGATATCTATTCTTAAGCTGAAATGTTTGCATGGTGACATCTCATCCCTAACTGATGTTTTTGTGACATCTCATCCCTAACTGATATGTTCTTGTGACATCTCATCCTCAAATGATAATTTCATATAACGATATCTAAACCCTAGCTGGTATGTTTGATATATATACAAAGATATATCATCCCCAACAAGAATGTTCTGAATTGTGAACCTATGAAAACATCTCACCATCAAAAGCTGCATACCTATGACAACATCTCAGCATCAAAAACTGTGCAGCTACCAAAACAAATCATAAAAAACCGTGTAATTTTCAAAACATCTCATCACCAAAAACTGTGTAACTATGAAAACATCTCATCATCAAAAACTGTGTAACTATCACAACATCTCGTCATCAAAAACTGGGTTAACTACCAAAACATCTCATCATCAAAACAAAAACTGTAACTCTGAAAAAATCTCATCACCAAAAACTGTAACTACTAAAACATCGCATCACCAAAAACTGTGTAACTACCAAAACATCTCATCATCAAAAACTGTGTAACTCTGAAAGCATCTCCTCACCAAAAACTGGTAACTATGAAAATATTTCCTCACCTAAGACTGTGTGCCTGTGAAAACATCTCATCACCAAAAACTGTAACTATGGAAACATCTCACCAAAGAATGTAACTATGAAAACATCTTCTCACCTAAGACTGTGTACCAATGAAAACATCTCATCACCAAAAACTGCACCTATGAAAACATCTCATCACCACCTGGTAAGTACCTGTGAAAACATCTCACCGCAATCTGGTAAGTACCTATGAAAACATCTCACCGCAATCTGGTAAGTACCTGTGAAAACATCTCATCGCCAACTGGTAAGTACCTGTGAAAACATCTCACCGCAATCTGGTAAGTACCTGTGAAAACATCTCACCACCAACTGGTAAGTACCTGTGAAAACATCTCATCGCCAACTGGTAAGTACCTGTGAAAACATCTCACCGCCAACTGGTAAGTACCTGTGAAAACATCTCACCGCAATCTGGTAAGTACCTGTGAAAACATCTCACCGCCAACTGGTAAGTACCTGTGAAAACATCTCACCGCCAACTGGTAAGTACCTAAGAAAACATCTCATCGCCAACTGGTAAGTACCTGTGAAAACATCTCACCGCAATCTGGTAAGTACCTATGAAAACATCTCACCGCCAATTGGTAAGCTCTTAGCAAGTAAATCTTACCCTGCTCTGAAGCTCGAATCCTGAAGACAGCTGATCCTATGCTGCGTCAAATGGTAACGAAAACGAGATCCCGCTCGTGACTACACATCCACACACGGTCGTCTCGTGTTGGCAAGCTACGTGAAGATACACATCCTGGTGTATTTTGCAATCTTTTAAAGGACCACAGAAAGAATGCGAACAGTCTGAAAACTTCACTAGTCCAGAAACAGGCTGTGTTGTACATTGTGTAAATTATAGATTAATCGCTACATTCATCCTGCTCTCGACCTCCAGTGAGAGAAAAAAAAAAGGGGGGGGCGGGGAGAGGAGAGAGAGACCTTCTGGACTCCCAGAAAATGTCACTAAACTATCACCGCCGTTGGAAGTGAGCGATTATATGTCTGCTGATTCAGCACTACTTGCGTGCGTGCGTGTGTGTATTTTTAACCTACACAAACACCACTGTTTTATGTTCTATATGCGATACACATCTTCCCCATGTAAGAATATCTATTATTTATCACAAACCTACGCTTTTCGCAATCATACATGACAGCTCGAAATTTACCTGCATCTGAATCGATTAAAGAATATCTAGGTCAAAAGAAGCTTTGCCTCGTAGAGGAAGACTATCTATCAAGAGATCCTGAACACTGAAGAATATGTGAGCCGAAAATAACAAACCACTTCACTTCTACTGACATGGCTGGTATCTTTATACAACGTACATTGCGTAAAATGTAACAACAAAAATGAAAATGGTAAAATGTCATTAAATATTAATACAATCTCCTATGAGTCATCTATTAACGACAAAGAAAGAAAGAAAGACTGGGAAAGAAAATAAAAAGAAAGGAATAAACGGGAAAGAAGAAAGGAATAAAAGGAAAATAAGAAAGAAACAGAAAGAAAATGAAAGGAAAGGATGGAAAGAAAGAAAGAAAGAACATTGTTACCATTTGCTTAAAGGAGTATGTGTTACATAATTAAGATTCTCTACATTCTTTATTTTAGCATTTCCCTGAACTGTTGACCTTTTATCAGTGTGAACTCAACCTGCATGCATCACTGGTATGCTCTGTCATTTCATATTACAGGCACAGAAGAACCACTAGACAACATAACCATGCCCAATGACAATCTTGGAATGTGTTGGATGTTCTGAATACCTTGGGTTAATAATAACCAAAGGTGACCCCCCCCCCCCCCCAATCAAAAAGACAACCGCAAAGCGCTAGCAAACATATAAACTTTCTCAGATCTTGCGTCTTCTCGTTAGCAACATACTGGTGTGAATCGTGGACACTTGACTAAATCAACAGAAAAGATGATTACATTTTTTTGTTACGTTTTAGAAGAGAGGCCATGAAAATATCTTGGAAGGATAAGAAAAGCAATGAAACCATCTTAGAAGAGCTGGTCAGTATAGATGAAATCCTGGTCCTCAGCTTCACCAAGAAATGCAAGAGTATCCTTCCTTCGTCACTACGATCTACATCAGTGATTCTTAACCTGGAGTCTATGGACTCCATGGCCATAGCCCAGCTAAGTGACAAGCTCGATTAAGAAAAAAAGCTTAACATCATCTGGCTTGTATTTATTATTTTACTTCTAATGAAGGGTCCACAACTGTTATCGGGCCAAAAAGAGGGTCTACAGCAGTTCTCAGGCTGGAAAGGAGGTCCACGCCTGTTCTTAAGACAGGAAAGGGGATCCACAGCTGTTCACAGACTGGAAAGGAGTCCACGGCTATTCATAGATTGGAAAGGAATCCACAGCTGTTCACAAACTGGAAAGGGAGTCCGTAGCTGTTATCAGACTTGAAAAGGGGTCTACAACTGTTCTCAGACCGGAAAGGGGGTCCACAGCTGTTCTCAAAACGGAAAAGGGGTTCCACGGTCACAAAAAAATAATTAATAACCTCCAGGTGTAGAAATAACAAAAATGGAAGTATCGTTCCTGGTGAAAAAGAATGAGGGCGGACGAGGTATGTCACTGGCGCTGTATACAACTGACTCACTGAAGCACGCTTCCTGACTAAACAATAACACTTTTTTTCACATTGGATGTCATGAGAGAAACGTTCTAAAACGGACACACCACACTGAAAATTAATGTGTCTCTAAAAGAGAGAAACGTTCTAAAATGGACACACCACACTGAAAATTAATGTGACTCTAACATAAATCAACTATGATTACTGTATTATACAGTAACTGTAAACGAGCACTCACATGATCGTATAAATCAGCGTGCGTATATGTGAGAGACAGTGAAAGGGAGGAGGGGACAATGAGAGGTGATGAGTAGGGGAGATGGGAGGGGGGAAAAAGAAAGAGAAGGACTGCTCTACACTACTTTAGAAAAATATGAGAACAAAAGGAACGACATAGGAAACATATCTTCTTCTTCGTTCGCTTCTACCATCAAGATCGCCTCGTGATTCTGCTGAATTTATTCCTGTGGTCCTCGATGTGTCTCGTGGTCCTCCTGTGGTCCCTGAGAGGCCCACAAGATATCCTCGAGAGAATCACAAGAGGTTCAAAGTATCGCGGGGATTGGGCCTGAATTCTTGGTGGGTCGTAGAAGCGGGAGTGCATGACACCGTGGTTTTCGTTGCACCAGTTTAATCTAGAGTTGGACTTTCTTACCGGAAAACCTCGACGTGGTTTGGATATCAGTATATCCCCGCTGGGTGAGAGGTGGTTGCCCATCCAGCCTAGAGTTGGACTTTCTCACCGGAAAACCTCGACGTGGTTTGGATATCAGTATATCCCCGCTGGGTGAGAGGTGGTTGCCGATCTAGCCTAGAGTTGGACTTTCTCAGGGATGAGTTTCACTCTACGCGCGGCATTTGAAGAATCTCGCCAGCATTGTCTTAGTTTAACCCCTGGGTTAAGCCGATTTAGGCACTCTGCCCAGTACGGGTGTATATAGGACGTGGCTGTCCTCAAGAGCAGAGGTCGCATGATTTGAGTAGTACTGACTTCGATACTGTTGGTTACTTCACTTAATCCTTTCCTTCACCATTTCCACTGCGACTCTGCGCGGCATACCTAGTCGCATTTTTCTTAATTGGCCGGGAGGGGTTTCCTCCACGCACAGCAGCTGAAGAATCTCGCCAGCAGCGGGAGGAAACATATATTCTTTGAGGTAACTTGCTGCATAGGGCGCGAATCTGACAATAACTAGTTTAAACGAATCTGACAACAACTAGTTTAAACTAGTAGTTCAAACAATAAGACTCTATAATATATATATATATATTACTAAAAAAAAAGAAACGCAACAAATACGATATTGCGATTTAAACTGAAGTTTGCTGATCGGACAAGGGTAAATTGCCTGAAACGTTCAACTGGACGTAAACTTCACGTGCTGACTTGAATTGTTCTCAGCAGATGATTCATGAGCACAGAAAAGCGACACTAGTCAAAACAGCATTTTTGACACTAACTCATGACATGTTCCCGTGAAACTTAATGAACACAAAACTCACTGACCATGTTATTGAATGCCTATGAAAGACTGACGCTCCTTAAATCAATTCATCTGAAAATTCAATGCGCAAGTGTGGCTCATCTCACTACAGAACGAGGCATCATCATTGGCCGTTTATAGCCTGGATAGTCACAAAGTGTAGTGGCTAGACAATTTAATGTGGTTAGAAGCACCATTAGTCGCCTCTGGAGATGATTTCAAGAAACTGGTTCAGTTGTAGACTGGCAGCGCAGTTGAAGACTCCTAGTCACAACTTCTGCTGAAGATCGCTTCATACGGCTGCGTCACTTCAGGAATAGATATGCATCTGTGTCCTCAACATTCCAATCAATGACAGCAGCTCGTCGAATTTCAGATCAAACAGTCAGGAACCGGCTGCACGACGCTGGTCTTTGGGCTAGAAGACCCTACAGAAGCCCTGTTCTTACGGACTGGCATCGCCAGAACCAACTGCAGTGGGTGAACCAGCATCGTCAATGGACCGTTGCGAATGACTGGAGAAGGGTCTGGTTTAGTGATGAATCATTCTTTCCGCTCCAGCGACACGATAGACGGAGAAGAGTTACCGCAGAATCCATGATCTTTACGCCCAGAACTGCGTCTATGAGGCTCCTCCACATGGTGGTTGAGGTGTACTGGTGTGAGGGACGATCAACTTCATGGGAAGAAGTGAAATGGTCCAAATTGAAAGATGCCTGAATGCCCAACGATACGTCGCAGAAATTATTCGTCCTCATGTCCTTCCATTTCTGCCTGCACCAGAGTAGATTTTTCAGCAGGATAACGCTCGACCTCATGTGACATAACTCACCACCTAGTTCCTCGCTGACAACAATGTCCAGACCATTCCGTGGCAATCCACATCATCAGACATGAACCCAATAGAACACTTATGGGATGAACAACAGACAAGTCTGCCAGCGAGACGTGGAGCCAACTAATCTCCGACAGTTGTCTCTTGCACTGCGGGAAGAGTGGGCAGCCATCCCACAACAACAGATCCAACAACTAATCGTATCCATGTCAAGATGTCGTTCTCTGATATAGGCCAGAGAAGGCCATACACCTTACTGATACGGAGGCCTCAGTCGCAAAGAATAAAAGTTCAAACCAAATTTAATGAACATCATTTCATTGTTAAAGTTTTAAAGTTTCTTCATGCCAAGACTGAAACATTAATTCCGTAAAATAAAATTTTGATATTTGAAATTTGGTGTCCATTACGACTACAGTAGTGTTGCGTTCCTTTTTTTTTAACAGTATATATACTGTGTATATATATATATATATATATATATATATATATATATATATATATATACTGTATGTATATATATATATATATAGTCTGAGTGGCGAAGTGATTAGTGCACTGGTCTCTCATGGCGAAGACCAGGGGTTCGAATCCGGCCGGAGGCACCCCAGTCACCCAGCTGTAGAAATGGATACCCGACTTCTTCTGGAGTTGGGGAAGGAAAGGCGGCCAGTCGTGATACTGACCATATAACCCTCTAGTGTGCTGGCAGGTCAAGGTCTCCAACCATCATGATTAAGTCGAATGAAAGGATTAGGGAACATTGCAGGACTGAGCAAACACATAACAAAGAATGTACATAAAGAGGACTTAAGTAATATCTACTACAAAGGAACCAACACTAAAAGAGACCTAAGCAGAGCTGGTAGACAGAAAAGGAACGACAGAATAGTGAGCGGAAATAGACGGCAACTCTATTCATCAGCAATGAGCCTTAATGAGCTCTCGGGGTAAAGAAGATTATGCATACATTTACGAAGTAAGCCTAAATAATGGCCGACTGCGTGAACGCAGCTAAGGCTTTGCTGATACACGCGCTGCACGCCCACCCATAGTGTGCTGCTTCTAATAATGTGCATGAATAGAAAGGGGTAATTACAGTCTTGCTATTTAGAGATAACATACAGTGTGCTGAGAATAAGGGCGAGGGAGAGGGGGTAGATATCTGTCACAGTATACTGGCAACATCTAAACAGTAATTCTGCACCCGTTTCTTCCATGCGTAGGAGGCGAACATTACACTGTGGTCGTTAGAGTTCCACGTTCACACACAGAATTATTATCCATATTGTGTTATAAGCTATCAAGACGTTTTTGCCGCGTCCAGCTGGGCAGTTGATAGATCTTTCGCGTTCACTTACCAAGGTATCTAAAATGGAATATACGGTTTGATATAGTTGATGAATCATATAATGCAGGATGCCTTCCATGAACAATTCATGCTACAATCAGGTGTAACAGCAAATACAAGATAACGCAGACCAAACTCATCAGATTACAACAGCAAACACATGATAACGTAGACCAAACTCAACTGATATAACAGCAAATAACGTGGCCCAAACTCAGCTTATATAATAGCAAATACAAGATAACATGGGCCAAACTCAGCTGATATAACAGCAAACACAAAATAACGTGGGCAAAACTCAACGGATACAACAGCAAACACACGATAGCGTTGGCCAGATGTAACAGATACAACAGCAAACACACGATAACGTTGGCCAGATGTAACAGATACAACAGCAACAAAAAACAAGGTGTGCCAATCTAGACAGACAAGAATCAACAGCAAACACAAAGTAACGTGTGCCAATCTAGACAGACAAGAATCAACAGCAAACACAAAGTAACGTGTGCCAATCTAGACTGACAAAAATCAACAGCAAACACAAAGTAACATGTGCCAATCTCGACAAACAAGATACAACGGGAAACAAAAAAAAAAAAAAACTGTACTAAAGTGTGACAGCATTAAAACAAACAGCCTCTTCTGACAACATCGGTTACCCAAAAATAACACGAGATATCTGCAGATTAGTTTTGCTATTTGCATGAGAAAACCAACACAACATGAGAAATGTACACTGCAAATCGTTATATAGATCTTTACCAACAAATGCAAGCGTACATCTGATGTATTAGATGAAAGAACAAGATCAATAAATGAAGAGCTATAGAGAAGAGCAAATTATGAACCACTTGGCGTTCTAATATAGGGAAGACAGCGAAGCTGGATAGAGTAAACGAATGAAGAGATTAGTCATCAGCAAAATCTGGTATGAATTCTGTGAAATTAACAAAAGCAATGAAGGAAACCCATACTCTTCGCAATGAAACAGTAAATATTCCCCCCCCCCCTCCTCAAAAAAAAAGTGAAACCTGGAGGTTATGGTTTTGGATGAGAAACAGGAAATAATCTTTGTAAACGATGATGATGATGATGATGATATGTTAAGAATATTTCTCCCACACGTACCATCACAGACAAGGCAAGGTGACGGTGCGGTGTTCCACCATAACTACTACATAAATGAATAGTACTTGGCTTCCTCGACTCTTGTTACTCTGCGCTGTCATTTAGTAAGGGACAAATTACGTTTGTCTTACAAGGTCTGTCACGGGTGAGTAGTTTGTATGGAGACAAACCGACTAGTTGCTTTGATTAATAAACTCCGCATACACTGTAAACGTTAACCCTTTCCTGATGACGCTATAGTAAAGGTGGTAAAACACTAGCGCTGAAACGTTTAAGAGTGAACTACGCTGCAGCTTTCTCAACCTCCCCTCCCCCAGACTAGATCCTTTAATGCAGGCTTCTTGACAGACCTTAAGCAGGTCTATTACCTATCAACAGCCTATTTCCAGTAGAACAGAAGTGACGTAAGAGGCGATCTTTGCCAACCTAGCTCGCTTGCCCTACCAATGCATCACTCTTTCTAACAGACATTCCGGCTCCATAAAACGGCTGAAAACCATCTCATGCTGTAGAAGAAAAAAAAACGCGACGAGAAAGATGGAAGCGTATGTCAGATAACAATAACGGTTAAGAGAATTGCCTGCGTTGTGTGTTACGATGTCACGGATGTAGAAAGACACCATATGAACGCACAGTATTGCCATTAAGACATAAAAGATATGACAACTGCGGTAAAACTGGTTCTACTAATGAAAACAGATTGATGTATGGTTCAGTTTTACAAAAAGATAGTGAACATTTTCTGCCCGATTTTCTTACTAGGAGAAGGCCAAAAAACCTAAGTCGATTTTTTTTCATCCATTTTTACGTGTTTTTTGTTATGTGTTGTGTTATTTTTGTATATGAACGTTGAAAAAGGCTTCTGCTGAAATATTTTTGAAAGGTCTTCATTGGTACGTATTCATCTCGCTTTGTGGGATTTTTTTTTCTAACCACTTTCCTCTCTCTTCCTATCTTTTTTGTGAAACTGAACCAAACACCCATGCGTTTTCACCATTACGAGTGTACTCATTCTAGCCCCCCCCCCCCACCCCTCAACCACACACACACTCACACACACACACACACAAAATGTGGAAACAGAAGTCAACTTTATTCAATCGCAATGACCTTTAAGTAGAAATGAACATTATTCTTCGGGGCTTTTTTAAAAAAGAATCTATTACATATAGCGAGTAATTTATGATGAGAAAAAAAAAAGAGTTAATACTATCAATACGATATTTCCTACTAAAGTTTAAGCTGTTTATGGGGGGGGGGGGGGTAAATAACTTTTTTTAAAAATTTGAATAAAATGTACAAATATAACTGAAAACTCCTTTTCACTTCGCAACACAGTCCAAGCTACGTTCAAAGCATGTCTGCTACCACTTCACTAATGCAGCGATTCTTCGAGAAAGAAAGAAAAAAAAAACTTTTGACTGATCCCATAGCCAACTATGCGTGGCCTCTTCAATCTCTTCAGCCCCTCCTTGGTGGGTACAAACATGGTGTGAGGTCGAGTGAACATATAGCATGTAGAAGACAATCCAAACGCACATTTGTAATTTGCTGAACTTGCATGTGCTGTGTGAGGCAGCGCATTCTCGTGCTGTAATAACAAACCAAAACTTAACAAACAGCGACGTTTTGACCTGACTGCAGGTTTCGAATGGTTCTCAGCCAGATCACAGTATGTAGGATAGTTCCTCAACAGTGTACACATATGTATTTTGATACAAAAACTGACTCCTCAGCTCAATATCAATCAATTTACTTCTCTCCAGTATCGAACACAAAACATTCAGGAGAATACACTGTCCTAGCTCTCTCCTTCGTTCTTTCCTCTTACAAATTACAAATATGCTTCACTGTAGACAGTGGTTCCTCTGGTCATGTAATATTCCAGGACTTGGCATTCACAGTCCTATAGGAGCGTGGAACATCAATTGTTCGCCCGACGAAGCTGTACGGAACTTCTTTAGTTTCGGGGAGGGAAAATGTCGCTACTCCTTGCTGGCTCGCTCTACTTCTGACTGGAAGTAATGAACCCAGCATACGTTCCCAATAATTATACGTGGTAGAAAGCCATCTAATTCAGGTTCAAAACGTCATTAAAAAAAAGTTTCACAGACATTCTCATAACGTTCTTTCAGATAGGGGATAAGTTGTTTTTTTTTTTTTTTGCAATCCACCAACCGGAGACTTTTCAGTACTGCAACACTTCTTGAATGATGCTGTGCGTCAAGCTAATGGCTAGTTTTCAATTCTCCAGCCACCTCCAACTGTTACTGACCGATTTTCCTGTATCATTTGTTCCGCTTCACCATTAGTGTCATACCTATTCGCAGGGTGAGGCCCTTCAGAGCGAGCAAATTTGACAACTCACTATAAACTTCCTGTGCCATTATATACCTGCTAAAGCGGTACTTACGTGTCCATATACTGTTTCTCGTCTTCACTACCCAAGAAATGAATACCTGCGTGCTGTTCTTCTCTCATGCATGCTTCCAAAGGAGCCGCCATCTGTGATCTGGTCTGCTGATGTCATATTTCTAAAACGGTCGACGTGCCTCCACATACATACATCTAGAGGTGGACAGCATAACATATCCATACTAAAACTATCTACTACTCGATATATACTGTTCAAAAATGGAAACGCAACAATACTGTAGCCGTAATGGACACCAAATTTCAAACCTGTATCAAAATTTTATTTTACGAAATGAATGTTTCCATTCTGGCATAAAGAAACTTTAAGACTTCAACAATGCCAATTTTTTCATTAGATTTGGTTTGGACTTTTACTCTTTGCGACGGAGGCCTCCGTTTCAGTAAGGTGTATGGCCTCCTCTGGCCTGTATCAGAGAATGACATCTCCTTGACATGGATACGATTAGCAGTTGGATCTGTTGTTGTGGGATGGCTGTCCACTCTTCCCGCAGTGCAAGAGACAACTGTGGGAGATTGGTTAGTGCCACATCTCGCTGGCAGACTTGTCTGTTGAGTTCATTCCATAAGTGTTCTACTGGGTTCAAGTCTGATGACGTGGATTGCCACGGAATGGTCTGAACGTTGTTGTCAGCGAGTAACTAGGTGGTGAGTTGTGTCACATGAGGTCGAGCGTTATCCTGCTGAAAAATTGACCCTGGTGCAGCCAGAAGTGGAAGAACGGGAGGACGAATAATTTCTGCGATGTATCGTTGGGCATTCAGGCGTCCTTCAATTTGGACCATTTCACTTCTTCCCATGAAGCTGATCGTCCCTCACACCAGTACACCTCAACCACCATGTGGAGGAGCCTAATAGACGCAGTTCTGGGCGTAAAGATCATGGATTCTGCGGTAACTTTTCTCCGTCTATCGTGTCGCTGGAGCAGAAAGATTGATTCATCAATAAACCAAACCCTTCTCTAGTCATTCGCAATGGTCCACTGGTTCGCCCACTGCAGTTGGTTCTGGCGATGCCAGTCCGTAAGAACAGGGCTTCTGTAGGGTCTTCTAGCCCAAAGACCAGCGTCGTGCAGCCGGTTCCTGACTGTTTGATCTGAAATTCGATTGACTGGACTGTTGAGGACGCAGATGCATATCTATTCCTGAGGTGACGCAGCCGTATGAAGCGATCTTCAGCATAAGTTGTGACTAGGAGTCTTCCACTGCGCTGCCAGTCTACAACTGAACCAGTTTCTTGAAATCATCTCCAAAGGCAGAACACAAGCAGCACAAACAATAGACATACCTGAAGCAAAAACGGAACTAAACATCAATACAGGACCAATAACAATAAGTGAAGTAAAGGAGGCGATAAAGAAGCTAACATCAGACAGGGCACCAGGTGAAGATGAAGTGACTGCTGAGATGTTGAAAGCAGAAGAAACAGAAACACCAAAACAACTTTGCCGGATATTACAACAAATTTGGGATCTAGAAAAAGCCCCGTAGGAGTGGAAAACTGGGCTTATAGTAAAACTACCAAAGAAGGGTGACCTCAGAGATTGCGGGAACTGGAGAGGCATTACCCTACTGCCACTCACCAGTAAAGTATTTTGCAGAATAATCATCAACAGAATTGTACCAACACTTGAGGAAAAACTTCGGAAAGAGCAGGCAGGATTTAGGAAAGGAAGATCATGCATAGACCACATATTTGTACTTAGACAAATATTAGAACAGGCAAATGAGTGGCATAGCACAACATATGCATTATTCATAGATTTTGATAAAGCCTTTGACAGTGTCAACAGAGATGCACTATGGATAATCCTAACATGGCATGGCCTCCCCCATAAAATAGTTAATGTAATCAAAGCCCTATATGAGGGTTTTCAGTGCAAAGTTATCTGTGGAGAACATACCTCCAGCAGCTTTAGGGTACAAACAGGAGTGAAACAGGGATGTGTACTATCACCAACATTATTTATCTTGGCAGTAGACTGGTTAATGAAGGAGGCAACATCAGACAAACGCAGAGGATTACAATGAACCCTTGACACAGTGCTGGAGGACCTTGACTTTGCGGACGACATTTGTCTATTATCAAGCAGTCACAAAGATATGCAAGATAAAATAAACAAGCTAACTCAGAATGCAAACAACATAGGACTAAAGATCAACGTAGGAAAGACAAAGTTAATGAAGCAAAATGTGAACAACAGAAATGTACTCAGAGTAGATAACAAGTTAGTGGAGGAGGTCAACGAATTTGTATACCTTGGCAGCAGAGTAGTAGAAAATGGAGACAGCACAGAGGACATCAACAGCAGACTTACTAGAGCAAACCAGGCTTTTGCAATGCTGCAGACTATATGGAAATCAAAAAAACTAAGCATAAATATGAAAATCAGGATATTTAAGAGTAATGTTCTAAGTGTACTACTCTATGGAAGTGAATGCTGGAAAATCACCAAAACCATAGAAAACAAGTTGAATTCTTTCCAGACTAAATATTTACGAAGAATTAGAAAAACATTTTGGCCAAACACCATAAGAAATAACATCTTATTAGCAGAAATGCAGATGAAACCACTGACAACAATTATTGAGGAAAGACGCTGGCGATGGTTGGGACATGTGCTCCGAATGACTGACAACTCACTACCAAAAATAGCACTAAGATGGACACCACAGGGGAGCAGAAGTAAAGGTAGACCAAAAGAGACATGGAGAAGAACAATAGAAAGGATGTTGAGCAATAGAGGGCTCACCTGGGCAAGAGCAGAAAAAAAGGCGAAGGACAGGCATTTGTGGAAAACCCTTGCGGAAGCCCCATGTGCCCTGGGCACTTAAAGTTCAGAGAGATCTCCAAAGGCGACTAATGGTGCTTCTAATCACATTAAATTATCTACCCACTACACTTTGTGACTGTCCAGTTTGTAAGTCCAATGATGATGAGTCGTTGTTCTGTAGTGAGATGAGCCATACCTGTGCACTGAATTTTCAAATGAATTGATTCGAGGAGCGTCAATCTTTTATAGGCATTCAATAACATGGTCAGTGAGTTTTGTGTTCAGTTAAATTTTAAGAGATTCTCGTTAACCTGTCATGAGTTATTGTCAAAAATGCTATTTTAACTAGTGTCGCTTTTCTGTGCTCATGAATCATCTGCTGAGAACAATTCAGGTCAGCACGTGAAGCTGATGTCCAAGTGAGCGTTTCGGGCAATTTGCCCTTGTCTGATCAGCAAACTTCAATTTAAATCATCATCAGGTGCCGTGCCGACTGGCGTTGGCTATTATGCTTCTGCAGAGTACACGATCCTTCATGCAGGCCATCAGCTCAGTTGGTGATCTCCTCTCACACCATCCCGTCAGACTGTCCAGTATCATTTCTCTTGGTCTTTCTCTTGATCTTCTTCCTTCTATTTTTCCTGTTGTTATAATATTTTCAATGCCCCCTCTTCTCATTGCATGTCCTATGAAATTACACTGTCTCTCTCTTATCTTTTTGACAAGGATTTTTGTCTCTCCAGCTCTTCTCATACATTCTTCATTAGTTATTTTTGCTGTCCAGGGGATTCGCAACATTCTTCTAAGAAACCACATTTCTGCTGCTTCCAATGATTTTTGTGCAGACTTGCCTATTGTCCATGATTCACTTCCATATAACAAGATAGGTTCAATATAGCATTTTAGGACTCGTTTTCTAACATTCATTGATAAGGATGTGTTGGTTAATATGTTTCTTATTCTCTGAAATGCAGTCTTTGCTTGGCCTATTCTGTTCCTAATTTCTGTTCTGCATTTCCCATCTGAAGTTATTACTGCTCCAAAGTATTTGAATTTCTGCACTTGCTTTAGAATAGTTCCATTTAATTTTATACTGCATGCTGGTGGGTCCTGTTTCTTAGATATAACCACAGTCTCTGTCTTTTTGATGTTCAAAGTAAGGCCTTTCTGTTCACTTTCTTTGGCCACTTTATCTAAGAGATTTTGCAGGTCTTGTTGGTTCTCAGGTATCAGTACTGTGTCGTCAGCATACCGAAGGCTGTTAATATTGTATCCTCCAATTTGTATGCCTGGTTCTGTGATGATCGTTCTTAGAATATTCTCGCTGTACAGAGAAAAAAGGTTTAAATCGCGATATCGTATTTGTTGCGTTTCTTTTTTTTAACAGTACAGATTTTTTTCATAGCAAAATTAAGATTAATTTTCGACTCGCCATCGAATTAAGGTTAAAAAAAGATGGGATTAAAAAATCCGATATACTGCCAGATTCAATGGATGTGCCATATGCCGCCGCAACATGTTATAAATCGGATTATACAGAATACTTTTAAACGGTTAAAATCTCCCTTACTTTACTTTATATTCATTATGCCGAAAAGCAGATGTTGCAGAAGTTCATGACAGCAAGACTGGCTGAGCTAGACCAAACAAAACACGGGGGAGGGGGGTTATGCTTCGAAAGCATAAAGTTATGTAATAAACCACGCCAGATTGCATACTACAGTTAACGTTCATAAATCCCACCCAAGAATATTACCATCTGAAAGAATAACAACACTTCTAATTCCAGCGGTTCTGAAAAGTATACACCTCGGAAGTATGTTCTTTGGTAGGTGTATGGATGCACATATTAATAAGACTCTGTGGTGCAGAATCAACCAAGTAACGTCGATTTTAATCTGATCAAAGTATTTTATTTTGTTTTTTTATGGCGGTGGAGGGTTTGGAGCGGAAGAGGAGGAGAGAGATGAAAATATTTTAACAATTTATTTCGGGAAATTTTGTTGGAATGTTTGAAATAATGAACAAACTAGCTACCGTGTGATCCATTCTACGAGTAAATTAATACTTTTCGGGGATGGCCTCATTCCCCCCCCCCCCCAACATGATAAATTTATCGCAACTTTGTATCCTTGTGTGCCTCTAAGGCATGACAGGGTTACCTTTACCTTTACTTTTTTTTACTTACTTCCATGGATTCAAATTTATATCTTCACTGTTATTCTAACCTCCCACCACCCCCCACCCCCCTTTGACGCTTTTCCCACTAACACACCGACACGCACAAATGCTACAAAACAAAATCAGATTAAAAACTGCAGCAAATTCTGCGGCGTCCACATTCTTCTTGACCGAACGTCAGTTTCCACATTCATACGTCAGCTATAGGGATAAAGATATGCAGAATTACATTGTCTGCAAATCTTCCCTGGGGATATAAAAAAAAATGCATTTCAAATTTTGGTAGCATTTCGCCCACTGCAGATGCAAATCTTTAAGGGGCTGTATGTATCTCGTGGGGGGGGGGGGGTGAGAGGAGGAATAAGACACATAAAGAGTGAGAACCATTCTCCTATTTATGCATGTATGCTGTCATATATATATATACACGCTCTGTGCCCACATATAATCAACGTTAGCGAGGTCTCTACTGACCTAAATTCTGCTCCCCTCTCTTTCCCTTTCTTCCCCCTCCCCATGATAATTTAGAAGCTCAACATACAAAAACCATGGCACCATTGATTCATACAACATTCACAGCCGGCCATCCACACACACACTCACACACACATAACACCCACACAACACATCTTCTGCTTTCTCCTTCAGCTCATCTGTGGACTGGTACTAAAGCTACAGAGAGAGAGAGACAGAGAGAGAGAGAGATTTCTGTTGTAAGTATACATGAACTTGGGAACAGTACATAAAAGAAACCAGACTGTTCCAAAGAATGGACAAAACCAATCGAAGAGACGACGCGTTCAGTGCTGGCTCGCTGCTGACGTCATTGCAATGATGCGATAACTGAAGCACCCACATACACGGCTCCAACAACCCCCTCACAATTGATCGACGCCTGATACTTTTTTTTTTACCCTTCTCTTCTTACCCCTCTCCCTCCACAACCCAAATTTCTAAAACTGGCCGGCGGCACTGTCGTCCGTCGTCTTACTTCCTCCATCTCCTCTTACGCCCTACCCGGATATTTGACAATTTGGCTCAAATATATTTTTTTTAAATTGTAAGTGACGAAAGGTGTTGTTGTGTGGTTGTGCTTGTGTGCAGTTGGTTGAAGTTTTTTTTTTTTTTTTGGGGGGGGGGGGGTGTTCTAATTTTGTTGTTGTTTAATACCTCCCACCAGGAGATTTTAAGCACTTCAGAAGAAAACTGCCGATTTTTTTTTTTTTTTTGGCCACTACAAAGTAACCTTAGATTTTTTTTCCTGCAAAATGTATTTATTTAAATAAGCAAGATAAACGCTTTCTTTTTTAATCAGTGTTTCCCAACGTGAACCGTACGTCCCACAGGGGTGCAATATGAACATTTGGGGGGAGGGCATTTAGAATAATCATACATATACTTTTTCAGAACTTTTTTTTTACTATTATGCTGGAGGTGAGGGGGGAAGAGAGAGAGAGAGGGAGGGAGAGAGGGAGAGAACGGGACCTCAAATCTTTGAGGCGTTTGGGTGGGACATGGGAAACACTGCTTTGCATGCTTTCATTTTTATCAATTTTAACCCCACCTCACCTCATTCACAATCCAAACTTCATCATTTTGCTTCGCCACTTATAAACCCCCCATCATTCACGAAAACTAACTGATGGGACAGCAAAACATCAGTGCTGACAATGCTGCTGTAGACGGTAGACCCACCGAATGTAGAACTTTCCACAGGAGCCCCGAAAACTCAGAGGCCGGCAACCATGCTTAACGGAACTGCAAAAAACAGAGGAGAGTGTGACTCGAGGCAGGGAACAGCCTAACACCAAAAGCTGCTACAGACGCTCGCCGACAGGCGCTGGACCCCATGGGAGCTTCTTTGGCGTGTCGCTGATTATCTGCTCCTACCGGCGAAGTCTTATAATGGTGGCTGGGATGAAGGCTCGCTGCGATCGATTATAAGGCTTGATCTGTGCGGCTTATACCCAGGCTGTCAACATCTAAAACACATTACAGGCACAATTAGCCTTTTTACATGACTGCGACAATTCCGGCAACATGATGATGAAAATGCTCAAAAACGATCGCTACCATCATTATCTTGTGTCATCTCCTCAAAGAATGAATCTCCAACTTGCTCTGTATCCCGCGCCCAGACTTCACACTGTTTATTATCAATATTTTCCTACGTAACAAAAGTGCTATCGCCATGTAAGAAAGCGATAACTGGGCTTTCTTTCTATTCCTCGACTATCCGATAACAGTGTTTTCTTTCTGTTCCCCGACTATCCGATAACAGTGTTTTCCTTCTGTTCCTCGACTATCTCATAACGGTGCTCTCCTTCTGTTCCTCGACTATCTCATAACGGTGCTCTCCTTCTGTTCCTCGACTATCTCATAACGGTGCTTTCCTTCTGTTCCTCAACTATCCGATAAAATGTTTTACTTCTGTTCCTCGAGTATATGATAACAGTGTTTTCCTTCTATCCCTTTACTATCTGATAACAGTGTTTCCTTTTACTCCTTGACTATTCGGTAACTAGTTTGTTTTTTTTCCCAATCCTCGACTATCCGATAACTGGGTTTTTCCTTATATTTCTTGACTACCTGATAATTTGGTTTCCCTTCTATTCCTCGACTATTTTCGCTGGAATTAACCTTGTTATATATCACCTGTACACCATCAATTGACAAAACTGATGCATATCAATGGAAAATAAGAAACAAAAAAGGTCTCTTGTAAAATATAAACCCCACAAAGTAGTCACTCCGTTAACTGTGTTATTAAAGGGAAGATGTGTAAATTATATTTCCTTTTCACATTTTTTTTCACTTGGAAATTGCTGTTAAATACATTAAGTGACGAGTCTCACTAAAACAGTACTAGACACATAACTGGATAATTGTAACATATGCATGACTAAACAAGGCAATATACGAGGGTGAATCAAAAAGTAACTTTTTTTAAAATTTGAATAAAATGTATACATATGACTGAAAACTCATTATAAATTTTCAAAACTGTCTCCACCACATTTAATACAGGTCTGCAACCTATTCTACTAATACCTGAATTCCTGGAGAATTTTTTTTGTCTCTTGGTAAAAATTAGACTGTCGCTGTAGCCAATTATGTCTCGTTAATTCATATTGGATTTCTTCCCATCAAGTGCCTCTTTACAGAGCATAAACACATGATAATCACATGGTGCGAGGTTGGGTGAATATATACGATGTGGAAGGCACTCCAAACGCAGATTTGTAATTTACTGAGGTGTTGCATGTGCTGTGCGAGGCCGTGCTTTATCACGCTGTAACAATAGACCAGAAAAGAGCAAACTGCGACGTTCTGTCCTGACTGTTGGTTTCAAGTGATTCTCAAGCAGATCAAATCGTGCTTCGCTGCTGACAGTGGTTCCTCTGACCATGTAATGCTCCAGGATTGGTCTTTACAGTCCCAGAAGAGCATGAGCATCAATTATGGTTACCTTTTAACTCGCCTTTATAGATGATATTTAAGTCTTTATGAGTGGCATTTTATTATATCCGTATACAGCTATGGATAATGATATATGTATACAGCTACGCATAGTGGGAATTCTCTATTATTCTCTAGGCGTAAAACCACTTGTTCACACCCAAAGCTGATTAATTTTTAATTTTTTTTTTTGGAACAAAAACAGACTAAATGTTTCTGGCATCGCATTTAAAAGTCATATTAAAGATTTATCACCCTTTTTTTTTATTTGTTTCGTCTTTATGTAAACAATGAAACTGACTGCGTCTAGATGTGCTTGGAAAATCAGATGGAAACATACGCTGACAGGGAGAGGAAAAGTAGCTAAACTTTTAAAAATTCTTTTTCAGAATCTGAGAGCCACGAATGTTCCAGTCAAAACAACTCCCTGCCATGGGAAAGAATGAGATAAGTAAATGTACAGATGTCAATTCACAAATTTGGACACAATTTACTGATCAAGAAAGGGTTGGATATGATGCGCAAATAGATTACCAAAATTGTTCTGACTAAAATTACAATGAAACTCAAGGTTTATTTCATAACACAACAATGTGGTACATGCGATTTTTTTTTCCTTCTGCATTCCACTGTTCTAGTTTCAGTCGTCTATACGTATAGACTAAACTGAGTAGTGTGCAGTCTTTTGTTTGAGGCGTATATATGTAGTGTCTGGATGGTGTGCAGTTTTTCTGTTTGAGCCGTCTATATATATACTGTCTGGATAGTATGCAGTCTTTTGTTTGAGGTGTCTATATATATTGACTGGATAAAGTGTGCAGTCTTTTGTTTGAGGCGTCTATGTGTATTGACTAGATAAAGTGTGCAGTCTTTCGTTTGAGGCATTTATAGTCTGGATAGTGTGCAGTCTTTTGTTTGAGGCTTCTATATGTATTGTTTGGATAGTGTACAGTCTTTTGTTTAAGGCGTCTATATGTATTGTCTGGATAGTGTGCAGTCTTTTGTTTGAGGCATCTATATGTACTGACTGGATAAAGCGTGCAGTCTTTTATTTGAGGCATCTATGTGTATTGACTGGATAAAGTGTGCAATCTTTTGTTTGAGGCACCTATATGTATTGTCTGGATAGTGTGCAGTCTCTTGTTTGAGCGTTTATATGTATTGTCTGAATAGTGTGCAGCCTTTTGTTTGAGGCATCTATATGTATTGTCTGGAATTTGTGCAGTCTTTTGTTTGAGGCATCTATATGCATTGTCTGGATAAAGTGTACAGTCTTTTGTCAAGTCACTGAATATGACCCCAAAGTTTATTTCCTAGTGCAGTTCTCTATGGGATGCTGGAATCTTGTTTCTAAGGTTAAGACGTTTGGTTTTTTTTTATTAAGAATAATGAAACATCTCAAATGAATTTTAATGTAGGTAAACTATACACAAGGAGAACAATGACATGAGAGGGTATGATAACTAGCACTGAATCCTTTGATGAGATTTAGAAGCTTGCAGAGAATAGAGGCTCATGGCAATACATGCTGCAAGCCCTATGTGACACACGACAGCATGGGAAGGATGTAAGATATATGATGTACCTTCTTATTCTTCTTCTTCTTCAGCTTTCCGAGCCATTAAGGCTCATTGCTGCTGATAAAGTTTGCCTCCATTCCTGTAAAAATGGATTATGACCTTGGAATGCCAAAACAATGATGTAACTACACAAAAAATATATTCCAAAATATTCTGTGGAAGCAGCATAAATTTTTGGATACTGTTTTTAAAGACACTAAATTTTCACTGGCCAGGTTATGATGTTGAGTGACATCTGTTCAACATTATTTATGCTCCCATATGGTTACAACAAATATGTAAATGGCTGGAGGGTCTTGGCACCCTGGATACTGTCTGCTTATAAAGTATGCAAATTTCACTGAAAAACTTCAGTGACATTAAGTGTCTTAATATGAATTTTTCTTATACGCTGGCAAGTTTTGTAGAAATTGTTTCATTTCAAAAATAGGAGGGAAAAAAAACACCAAACAAATGTAGCTGAAAAAAAAGAAGCATGAGATGACACAGGTTAGTGGTTCAAACTTTTCCGGGTTGCTACTCCCTTTCTTTCCACATTACACTACACATACTTTTGTTCACTATGTTGGTCTGATGCCCTCTGTCACTCTGTCACTCACCACTCACTTTTCCTTAACCCTACCCCCCCCCTTTTTCACCATTTGGAGTGGGGGAGGGAAGGGGGGGGGGCACAAGTCAGTATCACTCACTTTAGGTGATACTGACAGCCCATTCATCCTATACGAAAAAACTTCAGACAGCAACTATGTAAAGAAGACTAATGGCTTGATAGTAGTAACATCGAAATTAATCCCCCATTTCCCCCACCCCTAAAATTTCTTGCATTCAAGTCTTAAGCACAATGACCATTAGAGCTAAGTAATACTTAATGTCTAGTTCTGGATAATAACAGTATCACAGCCCCTGCTTAGTGTGCAACATACTGGTCAGTCAGACTAATAGTAAACAACTAACACAACATCTGACTTTCACCTCCAAATAAGTCACAAAGGCACAATGCATATGAATGCAAAATAACTAGCAAAGTCAGCCTATTAGACCTGTTTACTCATATGAAATATTTAAACAAAAAAATAACAAAATATACCGTCTTATCAAATAGAAAGAAAATGTTTCATACACACATCAATCACTGACGTGATAAGTAAGTTTGTAAGATTGAAATATCTAGAAAAAGGCTCATAGGGGAAAACAAAAAAATTCATACTGCAAAATTTGATGCATTACTCAAAACTCTTCACAACTTGAGAAGAGAACTACGTGAATGCAGTCAATAAATAACCCATGACTTATGGCAATAATTTATCACCAATCGCATGTCTAACACAGTCAATTTGTAACAGATCTTTTTAATCCGCTACCATGAATTTATTATTGATTTTTTAAAAAAAGGAAAGCTATGTGTCATATCTAACACAACAATTTATTTTCCCATCATTCATTTCATTTTTTGTAAATGATTCAGATTACTTCTTAAATAACTTGTTTTAGCAGCCTATAAAATGTGAAGAAAAAAAAACATACATAGAAAAATATATAATTCTATGATAATTCCAAAAATACCTGTATGCCAGATACGACTGCCACCAAGAGACATATCAGCCATTAAGGTGACCAACTGGTCAGGCTCCACCTGTAGACATAATTAAAAATGACATGCTTGATTTTTAAAAAACAAAATCACTACGACAAACTCTTCTCATTGGTTATGGAAAAAAATAACCTCAATTAAATGAAAGTTAAGTAAACAAGACAACAACAACAAAAAATGACATTTTTGGCTTCCATTCATTATGTGCCTTGTTGGATAGCTATGACAATCATGCTTCTCCATCTTGTCCAACCCTTGATCTTTTCACCAAATACTCTTCTTTTTTTCCTGTCATTTAGTCTGCAGACATTTTTCTCTTGGTTTCCTCTTTCCCTTTTTTTCTTTAAATTTGTCAGTCATTACCAAGTTCTCTAATCTCTCTCATTTCATGACAAGTCCAAGAAATGTTGACTGTCTTTTTTCTTGTAATTTTGACTACTTTTTCATTGTTCTGAAACTTCTCCAAGGACCTCTTTATTTGTTTTTCTGCCTGTCCAGGGTTTTCTGTCTGGCACCAAATAAAATAAACAAATGTTAACAGCAATATTTATATTTAATAACACTGTTGTTGTTAATGCTTATCAATAGGTCCAATCCTTCAAATATCCAAGAAACTGTTAAGCAGCAAAACTGAAGGAAGCAGATGAAGTGAGCTATGCTACCAAGGAAAGCAAGATTAAATTCAGAAATCAACCAGCACAGCAACAGAACTTCTACAGCACTGAGATCATTCCCAGTAAGACTGGAGATTGGGCTGTGGCTTCAGTATGCTAAACCCCCTCAACTCATTTATTTTTCTACTGATTCTAGTTTCTTCACAAACGGCACATTTTCTATGGACTTTGATTCCAACCACAGTTGCTTCCTGCTGTTCCTATGTATTTTCTATAGTCCAACTCCTGACTCCTTTATAAATGATACATTTCTACCACTTGCACCTCAACTCAAAATTGCTTCTGACTTCTCAGCCCTTTAGTAGTTCACCAACACTCACAGATCTAACATGCAGTCTGTGGCATGGCTCTGAAGTATGGGCAACATTTCAAACAGCAGCAATTACTTAAGAAATTCTGAAGGCAAATCCTCAGTATAATCTTCAGACTCCCTTAGGAGCACCGTGCAGAAGCATTATATATTTCCAAAGAAGCATCACTGAAATTAGCATGTGCAGAAGAAAAGATGTTTTAATATTGAACTTTTAAAGATTTACAAAGAGTGAAAGTCAGAGAAGTTTGGAGAAAAAAAGGTGGGTGAAGGAAGATAAAATGAAGTGAGATTACTGGCTCAGGACTGGACTGAAGAGAACTTTATCCCTTCTGTGCAGACATGAAGAAATGCTAGGATAATGAGCTGCTTTTTGTTTTGAACACTTCTCTAAATCCTCTTGTTATCAGGACAGGCAAGACAACTAGAACACGTTGAGAAATGCAGCTATATTCATCTTTATGAGACAATCACCCCTGCACTGCTGATATGTCAAGTCTCACACCAGATAAAATAAAGGAAAAAATACATTTCTTGGGTCATTTTTTTACAGAAACAATTGGCCAAGCATGATCTGGCCAGAATATTGAATTTTCATTTTAAAATTAAAGCTGGATGATGCTTCTGACATCCCAGGCCAGACTGACAAAGGTGAGTCAGGCTTTTTTTTGGGCTAGCAGCAGTGCTAGCTTTCTCATTAGGCTCTGTTACCTAGCATTCTAACAAAAAAACAAAAAAATGCATCCTTGCTCTACCCTGTAATTGCAGAATGCAAGCAGATTTTTCTTATCTTGGCATTTACTGCACAACATTGATGTATTCAGTAGCTCTCTAATTCTATTACAACAATGAAATGACAGAAAAATCAAAAGAATATGACAGCACCAGTAGATTTTGCTCCCCACATATATAAGAAAAAGGTGTTACACAAAATACAATATCACATTTCAATATGCATGGCACATCAACAGAATCTAGCACATGACCAGAAGTTTATAAATAAATGCACTGGAACCCTGGACTATCACAATTATGACTGCTCATGTTTGTCCATTGATATAAACTTCTGTTTTTCCCATCTTACATGTTAAAAACACACATAACTATCTGAATATTACCAAATTACCTGTGAGACTTACTAAATTTATGCATGCAAAAAATGTCTCAATAATTTTCCTGACATTTACAAGTTTAGAATCAGACCTGGTCATGTTATTAAAAAATACTGACTTGTACACACTGACAACACATGATATGAAACTTGCAAAATGATATGAGAATGTAATGATCAGAAACAATATGGAGCTGATTAGCAGAAAAAAACAAAAAAACGTATAAAAAAAACATCCTGGAAGTAGACCGAGATATACCAGCTGAGAATGTCTTGAACTTGAGGCAAAGATACAGTAGTATATAATATAATGAAATGAGGCAGACGTTTAGTAGTTGTGAACATCTTACATCCTTCCCATGCTGTTAAATGTCATACAGGACTCACATGGTAGTTCACCAAGTTTTCCTGTTTTCAGCGAGTTTTTCAACCCCATCAAGGAACTTTATGCCTACTAATTTAGCCTCTCTTGACAATGCCCTCTTTAGAGTTTCACATGACTGACCTCTTTTTCTTTGGCCTGTTGTGCTCCACTTGATAGCATGTTTGGGATTCTCTAACTGTTTCTTCTCATCACATGACTGATATATTTGTTTATCCTTTTTCTCATCACCCGTGAGACAGGTTGTTGTTCATTCATCTGCCTTGTCTCTGTGTTATTCTTGAATCTGTTCCACTTTATACCAAGTATTTTCCTTAGGCATTTGTTTTGAAAAGAGTCTAATTTGTTGTTTATTTCTTTAGCTGTTTTCCACCTTTCGCATGCATAAATGAGGGTGGACATTACATTTGAATTGAATAGTTTTAACTTGGTTTTGTGCCATATGCTCTCAAGATTCTTTAAGATCAATACTGCTTTTGCAATTCCAATTTTAACTTCCTTTCTGGTGTCACCATCCTGGTCTATGTAGCTGCCAAGGTATGCAAATTGGTTTACTTCTTCAACAGCTGTTCTTTCTATGTATATTTTTCCTTTTTGATTAATGGGAAGTTTCATTATTTTTGTTTTTTTCTTTGTTAATTTAAATCTTATTTTGTTAGCCAGTGAAGACCGAATATCTGTTTTTCTTGCATCGAATTCACAGTCACTGATAAGAGTTGTCATCTACAAAATCAAAATCTTCTAGTTGGGTTATATGTACTCAATCAATGCCTGTTATACCTGTGCAACATTTTTCCATTATGAAGTCTATGGCAATTCCAAAAACACAAAGGAGATTAGTATACATCCTTGTTTCACATCTGTTTCAATCTGGAACCATTCACTCTTTCCTTCTTCTGTTTTGACTGCACAAACATACTTGTTGTAGAGATCCTTAATGATGCTGACAGTTTTAGATGGTAGTCCATATAGTCTTAAAATTCTCCACAATGAATATCTTCATATCCTATAAATGCCTTTTTAAAATCTATGAAGTTCAGGATTAATGGTTTTTGCTTTTCATATGTACAGAAGCAGAAAATATTTTAGAATTAGGCAGATGCAGTAGTTAAGAATGTCTTGAAACATGACAGAGAAAAAGCTGCAGAAAATATCCTGGAATGAGGCACATAAAGAAGAAGAAAATATCCTGGAATAAGGTACATATATATAGCAGCAGAAAATATCCTAGAATGAGGCAGAGATATAGCAGCAGAAAATATCCTGGAATGAGGCTGAGATGTATAACAGCAGACAATATCCTGGAATAAAGCAGACATATGTAACAATAAAATATCCTGGAATAAGGCAGATATATAACAGATACAACAGCCTTGAATGAGGCTGAGATGTAGTAGAAGAAACCATCCTGGAATAAGGCAGATATATATATATATATATATATATATATATATATATATATATCCTGGAATAAGGCATATATATATAGCAGAAGAAAACATCCTGGAATAAGGCATATATATATATATAACAGCAGAAAATATCCTGGAATCTAGTAGAGATCTAGTGGCACAAAATATCCTGGAATCTGGCAGGACATAGCAGTTGAAAATGAAATATAACTGAGGATTAAAAATTAATTTGTATTTAAAAGAAATCAAATATCCCCCACCCCCAAATTACCTAAGTCAGTTGCACTATGCAGACACTGGGAGAATTTCCGCAGGCCATGAAGGTACTTATGTGGTTTGAAAAATGTTAATGGTTTTAATTCTTCGTATATGTGTGCAAACCAACAATAAAATTCCTTCACACATTTTACCCTTATAGTTTGAAACATACCTGCTATGAAAGATAACATTTCTCTATTTCTGTATCATAAGATAAAAGAGATAACGACTGCACTAAAACTGGTTCTAGTAATAAAGGTAGATAGAGGTGTATGGTAGTTTTACAAAGCAGAAGAGGATGTACAAGGAAGGATGCCACAAAGCTAAGTTTTTCATATTCATTTTTCTTCTTTTATTATATGTTGTGTTGTTTTTGTATGTAATCCTTGAAAAAGGCTCACGCCAAAATATTGGATGTTGCATGTTTTTCATGTATACACTCTCATCTTACTTTCATACATTTTGCTACTTGTGTTTTTTCCCTCTCCTGCTTTGTAAAACTGTTCCATACACCTCTATCTATCTTTATCATAAGAGTTGTTTCAATAAACCTGAAATGCGAAAAGTTGATTTATAAACAAATACAAAAAATGTCTTGTAAAAGTACTGTACCACAGCAAATGCAACCGGGAACAAATTTCTTACAGGTGGTTAGAATCTACGCTTGGGTTGTCCGGGCTTTATACAAATGAGTCGCCTGCGGCCTAAATTATCCATTTAAAATTAAAATAAAAAAAACTACACGACATAACTGGTCTATTTGCAACTAATAAGCTCATCTGCAGTCCTATCTTCGTTTAGGGCAAGCTCTAGTGAAGAATAGGAGAGGCTAGAAGAATGAATCATACCAAATCAATGCTAATGATCGATCATTTAACTTCTGCATTGCAAAATTCGGTCCACTTCTGCCCGCTGTGTAGTACACCGTAATGTGAATTAAGTTTTTATAAGTTACAGGAACAATCATCCTAAGTATCATCGTACATTTACCTTGCATGCGTTTCACAACCGCAAGCAGAGAGTGCCATGCATGCTTCTGTTGAACGAAAATCATCTCATACCCTGGCCCCTGCTGCTTGTTTTGATGTTACAAATCCAAAATGGCTGACAAATAATGGGGAACCCTCTGCGTCTATTTATAGAAGAACAGAAGCAGACGACAACGCAACGTCTGCTTTCAGAGCCTCGTTTCTGTTCTAAAATCGGGATTCGGGGAGCCCGCGTCATCTTCTTCGTCTCTGCCAGGCAATGCAAGTTGTTGACTTCTTGCAGCTGATACAGAGAATGCGCTTTAATGCAGGCGTCATATCGGATCGGAAACAGATAACAGTAACTTTCTGAAAACCTGGTGCTAAACTCATGCGCTTGTGGCACATTCCACCACCACTCAAGTCCTCCCTTAACCAGACAGAAGAGCACATCACTGAAAGGTGGTATCTTGCCCATACCATCACTCTTAGCAGATTCATCACTGCAGAGTCATCTCCCTAAGGCGTCCTTTACAATTTAAATTCATGGCGAATTTTCCGATTATTCTTTACAAAATAATTCTGGATACGTTTTTTTCCGTTACGAAAGACTATCATCCATGCACTTCGGACACATCCATAGTCGCTCCGATCTCATCTTACTTAGGGATCTCGTTCATCGCACAGCAACTGATTACACCCATTCTTTATTGGTTGACCATCCGTCTGGATTAGTCGTTCATTTTTTTGTCCCCTCAAGTTTCGCCCCAAGCTCTTTCATCATCATCATCATGTGCCGTGCCGACTGGCGTTGGCTATTATGCTTCTCCAGAGTATCCGATCCTTTATGCAGGCCATCAGCTCAGTTGGTGATCTCCTCTCATACCATCCCGTCAGACTGTCCAGTATAATTTCTCTTGGTCTTCCTCTTGATTTTCTTCCTTCTATTTTCCCTGTTGTTATAATATTTTCAATGCCCCCTCTTCTCATTGCATGTCCTATGAAAGTACATTGTCTCTCTCTTATCTTTTTGACAATGTTTTTGTCTCTCCAGCTCTTCTCCTCATTCATTCATTTGCATGTCCCTTGCGGAACTTTGCCTCCCAAACAGCACTCATGTATGCCTCTTGGTTGTGAGCAAGATGCTCTGCTGCTAAAGCGACCATTCACAGATCATCAACGACGTCTTTCACCCATCTTCGCTTTGGTCTTTCTCTCTTTCTTTTTCCCATTATGTACCCGTCCAAGACTGTATTCTCTAACTTCTCATGACGTTTAATATATCCAAAATAGTTAAGTTATCTCTGTTTAATCTTCCTTACTAGCCAGCCTTCTTCAATATTAAGTTCTTGCAGTAAATCATTACCCAGAAAGATGAACAGCCACAGCCCATAAGAAGAAAATACTAACAGGAATTTCAATCGGGAACTTACCAACCATTCCACAATACTCAGTGAAGTAGAGGAGATAGGTATAGGTGAATTATGGAATTCTTACAGTACAGCCATAATCACAGCAGCAAAAGCAAGCGCTTGACTGGAAAAAAAAACCAAATAGTAAAGCATGGATACCAGAAAACACATGGAAGTATATACATGAAAGACGAGCAGCCAAGTTAGCCATGTTGAATGTAAAGACAGATCTTGGAAAAGATCTGGCGAAAGTAACATAGGCAATAAAGTAAAAGTTCAGCTAAAAGGGATAAAAGAGAATACGTAGACAATATGGTAAAAGAGGCAGAAAAAACAGCAAAAACATATAACATACGAAAGAGGCTAACAGGTACTATTACATCTAAAGAAAGACCAATCCTTAACAAAACTGGAACCCTATTAACATCAATTAAAGACCAAAAGCAAAGATGGACGGAACACTTCCAAGAAATACTTAATCGACCACACCCAAAAGAATTGATAAACCTTGACACCGACTTACCAGCCCCACAACTAAATGTCAACCTAGATGAAACTACATTGCATGAAATTGAAACAGCAGTGAATTTAATGGATAACAACAAAGCTGCAGGTGAAGATGAAATACCACCCGAAGTGTTAAAAGCTATCAATAGTGACAACAGGAGACAACTACAGATAATGTTTAATACGATCTGGAAAGAAGAAAAAGTCCTTTTTAAATGGAAAAGAATGAATCATTGTTAAAATACACACACAAAAAGAGGCAACCTTAGCGACTGCAATAATTGAAGAAGAGTAACCTTAGTATCAGTTGTGTCAAAAGTATTTTGCAAGATCATTGTTAATAGACTTAAAGATATAGTAGATACTGCAATGAGAGAAGAACAAGCAGGATTTCGAAAAGGGAGTTGTCTCGATCAGATCTTTACTCTAAGAATAATACTTGAAGAACATATTGAAAAGCAGAAACCATTAATACTGAACTTCATAGACTTTAAAAAGGCATTAGATAGCATACACAGAGATTCATTGTGGAGTATTTTAAGTCTATATGGAATACCATCTAAAATTGTCAACATCATTAAGGACCTCTACAATGGATATCTTTGTGCAGTCAAAACATAAGAAGGGTTTCAGATTGAAACAGGCGTGAAACAAGGATGTATACTATCTCCTTTGCTTTTGGAAGTGCAAAATACTTTATAATGAAAAAATGCTGCACATGTATTGATTGGGTACATGGGACCCAACTAGAAGATCTTGATTTTGCTGATGACATAACTCTTATCAGTAACAATGTGAATTCCATGCAAGAAAGAACGGATATCCTGTCTTTACTGGCTAGCAAAATATGACTTGAAATTAACAAGGAGAATACAAAAATAATGAAACTTTCCATTAATCAAAGTGGAGAAATACACGTAGAGTGGACAGCTGTTGAAGAAGTCAGTCAATTTGCATACCTTGGCATTTACATCGACCAGGATGGTGATACCAGAAAGGATGTTAGAATTGGAATTTCAAAAGCAGCATCGATCTTAAAGAATCTTGAGAGCATATGGCATTCAAAAGTTATAAGCACAAAAAACCAAGTTAAGTTAAAACTATTCAATTCAAATGTAATATCCACCCTCGTTTATGCATGCGAAAGCTGGAAAACAATTAAAGAAATAGACAAGAAATTAGACTCTTTTGAAAATAAATGCCTAAGGAAAATATTCGGCATCAAATGGAACGAATTCAAGAACAATGCAGAGATAAAACAAATGAGCGAACAACAACCAGTCTCATGGGTGATCAGGAAAAGGATATGGACATATATGTTGGTTACGTGATGAGAAGAAACGATCAGAGAATCTCAAAAACATGCTATCACGTGGAACACAACAGGCCGAAGAAAACGAGGCAGACCACGGGAAACTCTAAAGAGGACATTGTTAAGAGAGGCCAGTTCAGTGGGCATAAAATCCATTGATGAGGTTGAAAAGCTCGCCGAAAATGGGAAAAATTGGCGAACTACCTTGTGAGCACAGGAAACAGCAAAAGAGGTGTTGGGATATCGAAAAAGGAGAAAAGAGGAATGGATAAGCGAGACCATATGGGAAAAGATAGAGCAACGAAAAGAAATCAAGAAAAAATTACTGAACACCAAATCACAACGGCTTAAAGAACGAGTTTTAAGTAATTATGCACAAAATGACAAAGAAGTGAAGGAATCATGCCGTCAAGATAAACGTCAATATTATGACAACTTAGCAGAAACAGCAGAGAAAGCAGCATATACAAATGACATGAAAACCATATATAAAATCACAAAGCAGATGACAGGTAACTTCAACACAAGATGTGAAAGTGCAGTAAGAACACAAAATGGACAACTGGTCATTGGAGAAAGAGAAAAAAATTGAAAGATGGAGGAAACATTTTAACACCCAACTAAACAGAACACAAGCAGCACAAACAATAGACATACCTGAAGCAAAAACGGAGCTAAACATCAATACAGGACCAATAACAATAAATGAAGTAAAGGAGGCGATAAAGAAGCTAATATCAGACAGGGCACAAGATGAAGATGAAGTGACTGCGGAGATGTTGAAAGCAGAAGAAACAGAAACACCAAAACAACTTTGCCAGATATTACAACAAATTTGGGATCTAGAAAAAGCTCCAGAAGAGTGGAAAACTGGTCTTATAGTAAAACTACCAAAGAAAGGTGACCTCAGAGATTGCGGGAACTGGAGAGGCATTACCCTACTGCCACTCACCAGTAAAGTATTTTGCAGAATAATCATCAACAGAATTGTACTAACACTTGAGGAAAAACTTCGGAAAGAGCAGGCAGGATTTAGGAAAGGAAGAGCATGCATAGACCACATATTTGTACTTAGACAAATATTAGAACAGGCAAATGAGTGGCATAGCACAACATATGCATTATTCATAGATTCTGAGAAAGCCTTTGACAGTGTCAACAAAGATGCACTGTGGAAAATCCTAAGATGGCATGGCCTCCCCCATAAAATAGTTAATGTAATCAAAGCCCTATACGAGGGTTTTCAGTGCAAAGTTATCTGTGGAGAACATACCTCCAGCAGCTTTAGGGTACAAACAGGAGTGAAACAGGGATGTGTACTTTCACCAACATTATTTATCTTGGCAGTAGACTGGTTAATGAAGGAAGCAACATCAGACAAACGCAGAGGATTACAATGGACCCTTGACACAGTGCTGGAGGACCTTGACTTTGCGGACGACATTTGTCTATTATCAAGCAGTCACAAAGATATGCAAGAGAAAATAAACAAGCTAATTCAGAATGCAAATAACATAGGACTAAAGATCAACGTAGGAAAGACAAAGTTAATGAAACAAAATGTGAACAACAGAAATGTACTCAGAGTAGATAACAAGTTAGTGGAGGAGGTCAACGAATTTGTATACCTTGGCAGCAGAGTAGTAGAAAATGGAGACAGCACAGAGGACATCAACAGCAGACTTACTAGAGCAAACCAGGCTTTTGCAATGCTGCAGACTATATGGAAATCAAAAAAACTAAGCATAAATATGAAAATCAGGATATTTAAGAGTAATGTTCTAAGTGTACTACTCTATGGAAGTGAATGCTGGAAAATCACCAAAACCATAGAAAACAAGTTAAATTCTTTCCAGACTAAATGTTTACGAAGAATTAGAAAAATATTTTGGCCAAACACCATAAGAAATAACATCTTATTAGCAGAAATGCAGATGAAACCACTGGCAACAATTATTGAGGAAAGACGCTGGCGATGGTTGGGACATGTGCTCCGAATGACTGACAACTCACTACCAAAAATAGCACTAAGATGGACACCACAGGGGAACAGAAGTAAGGGTAGACCAAAAGAGACATGGAGAAGAACAACAGAAAGGATGTTGAGCAATAGAGGGCTCACCTGGGCAAGAGCAGAAAAAAAGGCGAAGGACAGGCATTTGTGGAAAACCCTTGCGGAAGCCCCATGTGCCCTGGGCACTTAAGGTTCAGAGAGAGAGAGAGAGAGAGAGAGAGAGAGAGAGACCTTGCGAGCCCTATGTGATGTTTAACGGCACAGGAAGGATATAAGATTTGTTATTTTTTCGTGTCCATGATATTTGAAGGACTCTTCTGTAGCACTGACGTTCAACGCTATTCATGTGTATCTCAGCTGTTCTGTTAAGTGTCCATGTGTCACAGGCATATGTTACGATGGGAAAGATGCATGCCTTTAAAAATCTTATTTTTGATAGTTCTTTCTTTTCCTCTCCGCAGCTTTTTTAGATGTTTTATTTTCTGAAGAGCAATAGATTTCATCCTTTTAATTTTCCTCGTTGTATCTCTATTATTTGTTAGTAATGATACAATATATTCAAAGGTCTCTACTTCTTCCAGTTTTTCCTCATTGATATATATTTCAGCTGCCTTATTTGTATTGTCAGTTGTTATCAATTTAGTTTTCTTTGCGTTAAGATAAAGGTTTTGCTCTTCACCGTTTTTACGGATCAACATAATTAGTTTTTCCATTCCTTGTGTTTTTTTTAAGCTAGGTAAAAAGGTACAATTCCCGTTTCTGTGCCAAACTGGGGATACGGCTAAGGGAGCAAGTAAACATAATAATCAGTTAATAAATATGCTAATATCTAGCACGAGTTAATTTTAATAAAGACTAGAATTGGTTTGATGCATCTTCGATAAAACGAAGATCTTGGCATACAAATAACTCAGAAAGCGAAGCAGATATCAGACAATATCATGAGATGGACATGAACCAGCAGGATCGGGCGCAGTGTGAGAATGCAACAGAGCAAGCCGGAGATACATAAGGGCAACCTTCCTTTTGGAGACGGCACACGATGATGATGATAAGCAGACGACGCAACGTCTGCTTCCAGAGCCTCGTTTCTGGTCCGCAATAGTCTGCTAACAGTTAGCATCATCACGAATTTACAAACCACTTCATCTTAAAAAAAAATTTGGAAGGTGTAAGTAGATAAATGATTATTACATCTGGAGTAAGTAGATACATGATTCTACATCTGCTGAACGTGGATTAGTTTGTTGGCCTAACAATTCGTTACAAACTTTTTCAAACGTGCTTTCGTTTTTCCCCCACAGAATGTAGCTTCTATTCTTTGGGTGTAAGTTCTTGCCGGTGTGTGTTTCAACTTGTAAACGACGTGTAAGATCAGTGCACGAGATCAAAGACTTATTTACTCGTAGCTGATAGGATGAAGAACGGTGACTTCGACATTACCACTCAAAATTTAGTAAGTGCCAAACAGTTTAGTTAAAAATAAGCAAACGTTCTATTATTTTGAAATATATGAGTGCAAAGGTGACTGTTGGTGGCGGTTGTCACGACCGGGCGGTTGATGATAAGACTCCTTTATTTTTTTTTCTCTTTTCATGTACATCCCCCCCCCCCCCAACCAAATGTGCTTGTTAATTAATAAAGCTGTTCCTACTTTTTTTTTCTAGTTTATACATGTTGTTATCACAGCTTTACTGCAGTAACTTCGTGTATAGTTATATACTTAGTTGTGTATACTTATGCACTAATTATTTGTCAGTTTTTAAGCTTTCCGTCTAAGAACGGGACACTGCAAACTCATAAGCCACCTCTATCGTCATAAAATGTCACACACAAACAAATGTCCCCGCGGCTTTGGTATCCAGACGCAGAACATATCCTGCAAAAACAGGCCAGCCTACTCAACACAGATCTGGCCCAAGGGAGCGGAGCTGAAAGAAAAGCCATGGGGCTCACACTTAAGCCTGAAGAAGACGGCAGACTCCGCCAGGGCGGCTGGGCAGCAGTTATAGCATGACCAATCAGTACTCAAATGAAGAAGAAGAAGAAGAGGGACCATCAACCCAGAACTGGTCAATACCCTTCCAGCCTCTTAATGTCGCTCCTGGTAACAAGCTGTTCTGCTTCTTCTGTCTGACTAACGTAGTAAGGCTCAATGTGGTTTTGGTCTATGCTTATAGTGGTGGAGTGGGCCTAAAAATAATTTGCTGTCCATCAGATAAGGTGTCTGTGCTTAAACATCATCACAACAGCAGCAAGTTTACAGTTTCAGAGAGTTCACAGCTGTATACCTTTCAGTGTTGAGAGGACCTGATAGGGCCTGGAGATTTGCCTTCTGTAATGATATATTTAAGGTTTCTGTAATCTCTTTTTCACCTGTTGCATGAAATGAGGCAGGGCTGTTTACTGTCTCCTTTACTATAACTACTATAATATATGTTGACACCATCTGCAGCTTATAGGTATATCTTGCAAAGACAAGATTCTGTTCATTTTAGAATGAAATTAAGAAGCAAGTAGATGTGCACTATAGAATCTACCAAATATCATTTTGTTCTTTCTTTCTCCATTCTCCCTGTAACTGCGAACTGGTGTTCTTTGCAGCCGATGCTGTGAGGGTGTTGAGGCACAGCATCGTATCGACGTGGAAGTGGGTTATGGCAGCTATTTTGTCAGTCCTGGAGTGCAGCTAAAAAGCTGAGAGTGTGCAGTGCTTCTTTAGCAGACTCTATCACCATGGAGACTGGTGATCCCTGCTATGTTAGTCAGGCTAGATCTGTTACTGGGGGTGCCAACGGAGAGATGGGACAGGGTCTTGGTCAGCTTTGGTTCAATAATTCGGATACTAGCATATCAGCTATTTGTCACAGATTGCCTAATCGGACAGCGGCTTCGCCCCCATATCATTTTGTTAAGCAACTTCTGCATGGCTGATCATACTGACTGCAGTAACAACAGACGGTAAGTTGCATACTGTAGGGAAGTGAAGTGTTAGTGCCTTCACATTTCTAGGCTGCTACAGCATCTGGGGTAGGTATGCCAGCACCTGTCCCATGTGCCTTTTGTTTTCATAGGGAAACCCCAGGTAGCCAGGCTAGGCCAACCCCAGTGCTGGTCACTCTGAAAAAATTCTGCTTGAAATTGAACCAAGGACCTTTTAATTGGCAAGTGAGTACACTAACCACTACACCACCACAACACATGAAGGCAGAAGACTCGAGCGACAGACTTGACTTTGCAGTAGTAGCATCAAATTATGTTTGTATTGCAAGGCCAAGTCTGTCTGTGCTTGAGTTTTCTGTCTTCAGTCTTGGCTGTGTTTATAAAATATCAATCAGGATATCAATTCTTGTAGCTCACATGCAAGACAACAGCACTTTTTTTTGGTGGGGGGGGGAGAGGTTATTTGTTCAGTCTGTTAAACAGATTGGCCCTTTTCTAGACACTTTTGTTGTTGATGTAATCTCCAAAGGACTTTAATTTTTTTTTTGTCAGTGTAACAGTCATCCTTGCTTGTGTCCTACCCACATTTAAAACATGAAGACCAGCTTTAGAGCTGAAATTATTTACCAACTGTATTTACTAATTTTGTTTAAATTATTTCTTTTTAGCTTCCTCATATTGTAATTGCTATGTGAAGTTTGTGAAAGATAATTTAATATGAAGTAATAAAAAACATAATAAAAATAATATTTCATGCATAGAATGCTTGATATAATTTTGACCACAGGTTACCCATCAAAGAAAACAAGATTAGAATGCCTTAACAAGTTTAATAAAGTTATTATTTATGGCTAGGGAAAAAAAGTGATTCTTTCCTTAAATTATATACACTTTCCTTCATCTCATCATTTGTTAAAGTCTTCTTAGATGAAAAGCAAATTGTTAAAAAGTTTTATTTTTAATTCACTAACACAATTGACCATGAGAAAATCTGTTCAGCAGAATAATACTATACACAACCCACAATATGAGGGGGTGCTGAAAAGTTATTGACCCAATCCACATCCTAAAATCTGAGTGTAATTTTGCTACTGTAGCTGGAAAATGTGTTTTTTTTTTTTTGTATGTAAAGTCCTAATTTGCATGATCACAGCACTAATTTTTTACTTTTTTTTTGTTTTGTTAGGTCAGTTACAGAACTATGTAAACAAAAGATGTGGAATTTTTAGGTGTGGAACTGCAGGCTGTCATGAAGTTCCTGTTCCTTCTGAAGAAAACTCCAGAGGAAACCCATGAGTGTATGCTGCAAACATTGAGTGACAGGTACTCATCATGTTCAGCCGTGAAGAAATGGTGTGCTAACTTTCAGTGTGAAAATTTCCAGACGGAAAATCCACCAAGCTCTGGAAGACCTTCAGCAGCGTCATGGCCTGCCTTTGGCAGACTGATGAATTTAGGATGAAACAGTTGCTGAGGTGCTACAGATATCCAGGGAAGGTGTTGGGTTCATAATTCGTGATCATTTTGGCATGCAGAAGCTATTGGCTAAGTGGTGTGCTGAAATGTTGAATGGCAACGAGAAACAGAAGTGAATGGACATCTCTTTAATGATTTTGCAGCATTTTGAGTGATCTAGTGATACATTTTTTAAAAGACTTGTCACTGTTGATGAAACATAGTTACACCACTATGATCCTGAGACCAAACAGCAGTCCTTGGAGTTGCAGCATTTGGGTTCTCCAAAGAAATTCAAGACCAAAAGTCAGCAGGAAAGATCATGGCCACTGTTTTTTTTGGGATAAGGAAGGTATTTTGATGACTAACTTCTAAGGAGCCAGATGTTAACTTGCTGTGCTGATTAACGGATGAATTGAAAGAAAAATGGTGAAGGAAGCTGCATAAAGGTGTTCTCTATTTGCAGAACAATGTGCTGGCTCACAAGACATTGAATGTTTTGATTTGGAATTTGAGTGCAGAGATCATCCACCCTATCACCAGGTCTTGTTCCATCTGACCATTTCCCATTTCACATCCTTAAAAAAGTGTTTGAAAGGGAGGAGATTTTTTAATGATTTGAAAGTGATGGCAACAGCAGAGCAGTATTTCTGTAACTAGATATCATATTTTTTTAAAGGTTAAAGAAACTTGAGAAATAATATGCCAAGTGTGTTGAACTTTGGGGTAAACATATGGAATGAATGCACATTTCAAGGCTCTTGGTTGTTGTCAGGCCAATAACTTTTCATCACCACCTCACAGCTAACCTCAGCATACTTCAGAACTGTCATAGGAAAAAAATATATTGAGATTAAAATACAGTGCATGTGGTAAACTCATTCATAAATTTCAAACCATCAAGCACACCTGAAATGGGTACCTAACATGCTAAGGAACAATCCCCTTGTATCATTCTGCAAGGAAGGCTGGCTTAACACTTTCCATTGGGCATGTGCTAGCCCAAACATTCCATTGGGCAGGCACCAGCCCAAAGTTCTTTTTGCCTCATTGGCTTAGAAAAAGCAACAGAAGCCAACCATTTTCTTCACCTCACCAGTTGCCATACCGGATTCATAGCACCTTGGTCCTGAACTCATAAAATAAGCACAGACATACGAATCAAGATTAGCGAAAGAGATAATTGCTCAGTCCAGGAGAATTTGAGACAAGTAGAAGGAAATATTACATTTCACATAGCAGTCAGAAAATGAGGAAGATAAGGCAGTAATTTGAAGCTGAACATAAGTTTAAACATATTCTACAGGATTAACAGATTATTTTAACCCTAGAAAAAAACAGTTTTTGTTCTTTGAAAATCGAAGATTGCAGACATGCTGGCAGAAGTGAAATTTAACCTCAGTGATTTGGAACAAGAATGGATGGCACTGGGGCACATAGTATCATCCAGTGTTCTACCACAGGTCAGAAACAAAATGACATTGTATTGTGTATTTACTTAGAATCCCCCTCTTACACAGGGCTGCACAAAATATTCTGCCATGTTGTCTGAACTGGTTCCATTAAACTTTACTTTCTTTTATAGACTATCTGATGTTTTCTTTTCAACAGTTTTTGAGTCTTACAGGCAGTCTTCCTTAACTTTGGCCTTAAATGCTTGTCTAAATATCATATAAAAAGCAACCCTGTGTAAGTAGGAACCATTGTTTGAGTAAAAAATTTAATACCAGTGTGTGAATAAAAAATTTAATCATGATTAATTACACAATTAAATATTTTAATTGTAAATTAACTGTGCATTAATCAGAATGTTATGTATTTATTTCAAACTTAATATTTATATTGCTTTGTAAAGGAGAAATAGCTCAATGCTACTTTCTAATATAAAACAGCTTTAATAACTACCTGCCTGCATATATTAAATTATTGCAGTTAGTTTAATAACAGTTTTGTGTAACATAAATAACTGAATAAACATTGAAGCACTAAGCAGTCAATAAATTTTTTTAGAACAACATTACAGTGCAATAATGCTATCTTTAAAGAATATGATGATAAAACAATTGATTTTCTGACTGTTAAATTGTTTATTCAGCCAGTTGTTTAGACAGATCAGTTTGCTAACAATGGTCAGTTCAAGGCTTGCTCTTTTTTTTCTTTTTTTTAATTAACAACATACCCAGATGCAAAAAACAAAAATGAACATCAGACAGTAGTGGCTGGAGATACTAAATATTTTCTAGCAAACTTAGCCAGAACTGTATATTTGTCCTCTTGTAGCTTTCACAAGTGTTATGAATTCATGTCAGTGTCAGTTTGCTGCTCAAGTCTGTATCTCTCACCTATTTTCTTGAAAGAGGAGAGCGGCATCATTGGCTCAATCTCAGAGTCTGATGACATTTTGTGCATTCATATTTTCCTTCAGAATGGTTCTTTGGTTGTTGTTGATCATTATCAGATTGGTTAGACTCTTCCAGAACTTGCAGATTATGCCAAACCCCAATTCTTTTGTCCTTTCATGAGCATTTAAGATTTTTAAAATGAGAGTCCATCACAGTCACAGTTCTCAGTCAAGAGAGGTTGAGGTTCATTTTGCATCATTTAAAGTTGGTCAGAAACACATTCTTTTTATGATTCTGAAAGGGTCATCATCCCCTTCAGCCTTTTCTTACTTTAAGATAGCAGAGATTTGGAAGAATCATTGAGCAGGAAGTATATTTCTTTCTTTCCAGTAATTCTGTTGCATAGCAACAAAGATTGAGAACTTTTTGCACCAGATGCAGTTTCCCTCACTTTGTCTCTTGTTGGTAGAGTGATGCTGTGTTTATTGCCTGGCTTTGTTTAGAGTTTTCAACACAGCTTCTTTGTTGTTAAGCAGTTATTTGATCATTTGCAGCAATGAGTTCCAGTATGTTGGAAAGACCTGAATTAACATTTTATGTCACTGATACCATTTCAACTTAGCACTGTTTGCAGGACTATGTTTAAAGTGTCCCATAACTTTGCGGCATTTAGCAAAGGAAACCTTCACTTCCTAACTCAGCAGGTCCTTTCTTTACAGGCAGCTAAAGGGTGCGTGCTGCACAGGACATATTGTGAAATGACAGTGTTCCTAATGCAGAAGCCCCATAATGTGCATTGTTGTGCCAAAAGTTGTTATTTTCATGTAAAGTTCTCATGATCTCACCACTGATGAAAAGTGTTCAGCACTGTTTTCAGAAGTGTCATTCCTCAGTGCACTTTAGAAATCAAGAATAGAAAACCCAAAGCCAAAACAGCATTCAAACAAACGAGAAGCATCTTTTGCAGTGCATCTCTGTCAGTGAACATCAGAGAGTTTTAAAATCCTACATTGAACCTATCCTACTCTGTGGAATTGAATCATGGACTATGAACAGATCAATGCACTAGAGGCAGCAGATATGTGGTTTCTTAGAAGAATGTTAAGATGACAAACAAAGAATGTCAAACAAAACCAGATGTAAAAAGGATCCTGATTAAATCCATATAAAATAGGCACTGGGTTGCAAAACCAGGAATTAGCTGAGAAATAGTTAATATTATCTACTTTGAAATTAGATATAGGAGGATACAAATTTCATCTACACTCATAATGCTGTTTTAGCAAACTATCACTCAGAACAAAGGGAGAAAGACTGATTCAGAAAAAAATTAGAGAAGACTTCATGAATAAGACATTTTGAAGATGGGGAGAGTCTAGAATGAATTGAGATGTCTGGCCCATGTAGTGGTCTTCAGTTTATCTGTGCATAAAGCTCAGTGAGTAACTTCGGCAGGAGAAGGAGTGCTGTGTTGTATAAACTTGATGTCAGGTCAGAATTCCCGTATATTTATTTAAAGGAGGCAGATCTGATTTAGTAAACTAATCCAGTTTAGTAGGATTTTAGAACCAAATGATTTTGCTAATGCTAGTAATGCTTTTACCTTATAGGAACTGGTTATCACTTAATTGCATGATATTGCTGTTGTCAGTTAATCAGTTTGTTTTCTGCAGGATCTGTTGTCAAGACAAGATGTCATTGTTTCAAAGTCATCTCTGCAGAAAATGGCAGGTGAAATGGACCAGATCAAAATGCTTCTGCCCAGATTTATCACTCAGTCTTTGGTGGTTTCAGCTGCAAAAACACTAGAGCTTCAGGAAGGTAATATTAGTCTGTGTCAACAGTTGTAAGATAAAAAATTGTAAGATAGTCCAGATGTATAAACGTATGACACAAATAACAGAATAGTCTAAAACTATGTAACATTTATAACTTGTAACAGGCATTGCATTTACTGCACATACTATCTTATCTTATATCTTATATCCTTCCCGTGCCGTTAGACGTCACATAGGGCTCGCAAAGTAGTTCGCCAATTTTTCCTGTCTTCGGCGAGTCTTTCAACCTCAACAAAGGATTTTATGCCTGTTAACTTGGCCTCTCTTAATAATGTCCTCTTCAGAGTTTCACGCGGTCTGCCCCTTTTTCTTCGGCCTGTTGTGTTCCACTTGATAGCTTGTTTTGGGATTCTGTGATCATTTCTTCTCATCAAGTGACCAACATATGTCCATCTCCTTTTCCTGATCACCCGTGAGACTGGTTGTTGTTCAGTCATCTGTCTTATCTCTGCATTGTTCTTGAATTCATTCCATTTGATGCCGAGTATTTTCCTTAGGCATTTGTTTTCAAAAGAGTCTAATTTCTTTTCTATTTCTTTAGTTGTTTTCCAGCTTTCACATGCATAAATGAGGGTGGATATTACATTTGAATTGAATAGTCTTAACTTGGTTTTTACATACTATCTAACAGTAGTCATATTCCTTTGATATTAATTAAAAACTGAAAACCCTTTAATAAATTACATTTTGTCTTGCCTTGTATCCCTCCTAATGTACCTTTCAGTGTTGAGGGGACAAACAGTAGTCTTAGTAGATAAGGTAAAGGTAAAATTCCCATTTCCATGCCATTAAAGCATATTGGGGAATACAGTGTTAGGCCTGTATTTTCCATGACCTTAGGCACATGAAAGTGTGATGTGGTCAGTATCACACCTGACCGTTTTACCTTCCCAGATTTCTCTGGTACCCATTTTTAGAGGCTGGGTGAACCCCGGGGCCTTTTTGGTGTGTACCATAAAAAAAAAAAATCTGCTGAGACTGAACCTAGTACCACCAGATTAGTAAACTGAGCCCCTAACCACTCAGCCAGCAAGTCTGCCAGTCTTAATAGGACTCAGCAAAAAAAAAAATATTTGCTTTGTATAATAGGATATTTAAGTTTTCTGTAATTTCCTTTCTCTACCTCTTGCATGGGTGGCCTTTCCCTCTGTTTCCTACAGTTCTTAACATGAATGTTTTCTGTAGTATACTGTCCAGCAGTGGTCATGTGATGTGGGCAAATCATATGACTTCTGTTTCAGGATGTAGTGTAGTACTGGTGTTACCCCAATTCCTCTTATTTGGTCTCTTCTTGTTACATAAGTTTACACAAAAATTAGTTTTTTAAAGAAAACAGTTACTGACTGGTATGTGCTTAGCAAAAGACTGAATGGATATGGCAGAAGAGGCAGGTAAGGAGAGGCAGTTACCCAGTTCAAGCGACAACAAAAAAATAATTGACTCGTACAGAAACAAAAGCAAAAGAAATATATTTAAGAAAGTGGGATTATTGTGTCCAGGTCTCACAGGCATATGTTGCGATAGGGCATGCATCTTTCCTATCGCAACATATGCCTGTGAGACCTGGACACTTAACAAAACAGCTGAGAAGCACATAAATGCCTTTGAATGTAAATGCTATAGAAGAGTTCTCCAGATATCGTGGACACAAAAAAGAACAAATATATCTATACTACAAGAGCTTAATATTGAAGAAGGCTGGCTAGTAAAGAGGATTAAAGAGAGAAAACTTAAATATTTTGGCCACATTAAACATCATGATAATTTAGAGAAGACCGTATTGGAAGGATACATAATGGGAAAAAGAAAAAGAGGAAGACCGAAACGAAGATGGCTGCAAGACATCGTTGATGATCTGGAAATGGATGCAGCAGCAGCAGGCCATCTTGCTCACAACCGAGAGGCCTACAGGAGTGCTGTTTGGGAGGCAAAGTTCCGCAAGGGACATGCAAAGGAATGAATGAATGAATGAATGGGATTATTGTGTGTATTATGTTTGTATGTTTTTGTGTGTATTGTTTGTATGTATGTTTGTATGTTTTTGTGTGTGTGTGTGGGGGGGTGGAGGACTTCCATTTACTGCTTCACTGTCAGGGCATGTCTGTTAACAGAGTGTGAGAAGTTGAAGAAAGAGCGAGATGGATTGATGGCAGAAGTAGTTCACTGGAAGAACCAACTGGAGATTGCAGTAGCTGATGCTCAAAAAGAGAAGGAGGTATTTCAAAGTTTGCATCTTTTGTTGTCTTTCAAATTTTTTTTTTCAGTTTTCATTGTGGTGATTTATTGTTTCACACATTTTTTTTATTAGGCCTATTTTTGTTTACTTATTCACACAAGCCATTCAGCTTCATTTTTTTTTTGTCTTGTGTACTACATATAATATATGGGGAATGGTTCTTGTGTATCTAATATTGCCTTAAGGCACTCTGTGTCATGTTATATAGTGTACTTTGTAGGCGGATATTCTCACTTTTCATATACATTTTTCAGATAATAATGTGAAGTACCAAACTTTTTTTTTTTTTATAAATTTAGATGAGTTGACAGACATCCTGAAACAGTATTAAAATTCTCTCCCATCACCTTGTGAAGCCAGATCATTAACTGATGTAAACTTTCGTCATTCTTTTCAGAAGTATGTACTTTCTGCTTACATATGTACACATCGTATCACTTTAAATATCTACTTCATTAATATTGATGAAGTTTTGAACAGTGTGTGCCAACTAATTTAAAGACCAACTTGACTGGCTGTAGCTACTCAACCTGGAGTTTTATTTGTTATGTAAACTTGGTAAAGAGTAGAGAATTTTACTTCTTTTTAAGGATAGAGAACTTCATGATCACAGAAATATACTACAGCATTTTGTTTTTTCTGTGACTTGTAGAAGCACTTAGAATTACAAGTTAACATCAAGGATCTCAATGACCAGCTGTCTCAGCAGTCAGAGTTTAGCTTCTCATTGGGTTCTGTCTGTTGTACACTTTTATGGAGACTTTCAAGACAAGAGGACTGCATTCAAACACTTGTCACGGGCGTATGTATCCAGCTTTATTGTCAGATGTTTTTAAGACATATTCATTGTTTGAAATATGTTTTATTGTTACATTCATGCAATAGCTTACTATGTGTCTGATATATGCTTTGTTCTTATAATCATACTATAGCTTTCATTATGTTGTGCTTAAAGTATATCCTAGAAGTTTGTTTTCTTTATTTAGGGAAGCAGGTCCACTCAGACTTCAGGGATGACATAGGGTGTACCTCACATCTTTACTGGGCTTTCTCAAAATAGGCTGTGTCATAACAGCAGAGTCAGCAGGATAGAATAAACATGGTCCCTATTATTGTGGAGCTAACTAATAAGCATAGCACAGCATTGGACATGTGGAATAAGAGTTTTAGGCAGTTCAGTTGGTGCCAAAGTCAAAAGTAGTGTTTTATTTATAAATAGATCAAAATTAGACAGTAGAAAAAAAAAAAAGGATACCACAAAGTAAAGTAATTTTGAATGAAGTTAAATTGAGCTGGTTGGAATTGGTAAAAAAAAAAAAGAGTTCAAGGTCAGAAGGTTTCACAGGTCTGGTTTTTCATCTTGCATGGAGGATATTGTTCCATCTTATTTTTAATACTTAAGGATGTAAGGACAGGTGTGGCAGATAGCATCAAAATCATCTGTCATCAACATCATTACCATAATTGAGAAGCAGAATGAACTGTTTATTTCATGGAAACAGTTTTTTAGTATGTCTGTAAAACTGAATGTGTAAATATACATAAAGCTACTGCAGTAAAGCTCTGATAACAAAATATAGTCTGATTATTGCCTGTTCAATAGTATGCAAAGCAAAGACAAAGTTCTCTCATTAGATTTAGGTAGAGTAACAAAAGTGATGAAATTCAACATAAACTTTGTGCTTAAATCTCACATTAGAGCAAAAGTTCAGAGTTCCTTGCCCTGGTTTCCAGCTCAGTTCAGAGTTACCTGACTGCCTACAAAGATGAACAGTGGCCAGACAAAAGCACTGATGAGGCAGCTTTCATTCTAGCCTTGTGTGGCATTGTCACCAGTGAGATGGTTTTTTTTTTTTAATATTGAATTTATAGCTTGTTTTATAATTTATGCAAGTCAGGCCATTTGATCATAAAGTTTGTGACTCATTGTATAAAGTTTGTTCTGTCTTACTTTTTTTTCTAAAAAGTTGTACACTGCTGCCAGTCTACAGCGTCTGTCATTTTTTTCATCCATATGTACACTTTTATATTTTATATAACAAGACTAAATAATTACCCGACTGTAGAATGAACAAGTAACACATTTGAAGGGTGAGTAAATGGGCATGCAGGCTGCCTGACATTCTGCCCTTCATATCACTTTATGCTTTGTATATCTTGAAATGGAACCTGCTTTACTAATTAGAAACATCAACCGTATTGCCAAAATAAAATTCTGTTGAAGTTGTATTTTTGTAGACATTGCTGCATCAGCATTAGGCAGAGAGCACTTGGCATCCAGTGGCCAGGGCCAGGCTGTGATAAATACCTTTATCTCCTTCATCAGGGATGCTCCAGCAGGGAAAACTTCAAATATTAAGAGGTATACTTCCTTCTTGTTTCATCTATTACAACATGAACATGCTTTTTTTCCCCCTTTGGTTACTGCAGACCTGTAATAATGAGATCAGTCAAGACAGAAACTGCACAGCATTTCTGACATCCATTCATGCATTCATTCATTTGCATGTCCTTTGCGGAACTTTGCCTCCCTAACAGCACTCATGTAGGCCTCTTGGTTGTGAGCAAGATGGCCTGCTGCTGATGCATCCATTTGTAGATCATCAACGATGTCTTGCAGCCATCTTTGCCTTGGTCTTCCTCTCTTTCTTTTTCCCATTATGTACCCATCCCAGAAGGTCTTCTCTAGATTATCATGACGTTTAATGTGTCCAAAATATTTAACTTTTCTCTCTTTAATCCTCTTTACTAGCCAGCCTTCTTCAGTATTAAGTTTTTGTAGTATGGATATATTTGTTCTTTTTTGTGTCTATGGTATTTGAAGAACTCTTCTATAGCATTTACATTAAAAGGCATTTATGTGTTTCTCTGCCGTTTTGTTAAGTGTCCAGGTCTCACAGGCATATGTTGCTATGGGACAATAAACAGATAAAACAGAAACTAGAAGCAGCAGAAATGTGGCTTTAAAGAAATGTGCAATACCTAGCCTGGATGGGCCAGAAAAAATCTCAAGTTCTGAGAAAAGTCACTGAACATTAAAAATTAATTAAAACCATTAGACAATCCAAATTCTTTAGATACATCATGAGAAAAAGTTAGAGAAGACTCAAGAAAAGAAATGAAGGAAGAGAAGACGAAGAGAAAATATCAGAACATGCTGATCAAGTGGCAAAATGATCTGATTTGAAATATTGGATAACACAGAATATACAAAATTCACAAACATGATTGCAAGCACTTTTCAGGACAAAACCTGATTTAAAAATATGTGAAGTAACTCCTGCACTCTTTGTTTTCACGATCATGTGAGATTATTCTTTGCCCTTTTAATTGAAGGTTTTTTCCACCTTGCATCATTTCAAAGATGCAAAAAAGAAAGAAATATAACACTAAGTCATCTTCTCACTTAGATGAAGCATGAAAAATTACATTAAAATTGTGTCTATGTAAGATTATTCCCCTTGGTCACTCAAGTTTATGGTAATTTTAAATATTGAGTCCTGTCATTAGGCTGTGGTGTACAATCTTCACCAAGTTCGTCTTTGGTCAGATCTCTGTATATTCCATAACTTCTTTGTCTAATTGTTTTTCTGTTGAAAATCAGGTCTTGAATTATTTTAATGAAGAAAACACACACCTATCAGTCATATGCAGGAAAGTCTCTACTGTAGAGAGCAGAACAACACAACTCCCTAGATCATCCTGCCACCTGTCTTAGTTGCTTGAACAGATCATTGTACTTCTCATTCTTCAATATATTTTGTTCCTCTGTTCTCAGTTCATATAGAACCATAAGCTTAATCAGTATAAGTTCCTGTTTTGCTGTAAAGTACACTACAATGTCCAGTCATTATAGTGTTGACACAAATTTCTTGCCTATTTAATTAAAGCACACAACTTCTTACACCTGCAGGAGAAAATGATCCCGACAGCAAAGTGAACACACTGAGACTCCTTCAGTCACTTTTATCAGATGAAACTAGTCCCTATGTTATACATGAACTACAGGAGAATGTAAGTTTGATCTTGTATGCTCATCCATCAATCTTTCATTCAGTGCATAAGTTATTGCCAAAACTTTGTAGGCAGCTATGGAATATTGAAGCAATAGTAATCTGCACACATCATAAGCAAAACTTGCCTTGCTGAATGATTTAATCATATGGTATCTCAGTAGTGACTATCTTTTCTGCTCAGTAGCACCTGTAGAAGTTGTCGATTTCTCTGTCCTGTAGCATTTGTATATTGTAGAGGGTGTGAAGTGTTAGTGCCTTTACATTTCTAGACCACTACAGCATTTGTTTTTTTAGGGAAACCCCAGGTACCCATTTTATAAAGCTGAGTTGACCCCGGTGCTGGTTGGTCTGAAAAAATTCCTCCCAAGTGAGAAATCTAACCAGGGACCTTCTGATCAGTAGGCGAGTGCACTAACCACTATACCACCACACCACCAGAAATTATTGATGTTGATTGAAATTAATGTATCCTTCTCATACAAGCAGTGCTGCTTTGACAAATAGAAAGAAATGTGTATAAATATATTCAATTGTTGTTTTTCTTTATTCCACTTCATAAACAGAACTATAAGATATTTGAATGGAAGCTTCTTTGTTGAGTATCACATTTAAAATATATGGCATTACTGGTAAATTCTTAAACTAAAGAAACAAAATACCCATCCTAAATAGCTCAGAAACACTTTTAAGAAGTGCAGAAAGAAATACCTTATCATGAAGCAGTTTTTCACACTTGACTTGTAGCATATTCATGACTGATAATTAATTGAGAGAAGGTATACTGGATAGGATAGAGCACTATGAGACAATCAGTGCTAGGATGTCTGTGGTTGGTGAAAAAATAGTGAGGAATCTAATCACCTAGAAATCAGTCAGTTATTTGTTTTATCTATCTCCAGCTGTCTCTGCATGAGCTTCAGCAGTTGGCTGCAGGTCCAAACAGAGATATCCAGGATCTTTCATTGGATATCATCATGGATATCAGACAAATGAACAGTCAACAATAAATGAAAGAAAGTGAGGAGAGAGGAAAAGATCATTTGGACTGTGTTATTTGTGATATGATAGATTTAAATGTCTGTTTATTGAAAATGGTTTATGTATATGCGAGAGCAAGGGGGAACCAGTCTTTCTACAGGTCTTGTGGATTTTTTTCCATCATGCCCGAGGTCTGCATATTTGGAGTTACTTCAGTTAACAAGTTGCCTAGACATTTCATTGATGTTTCTGTCACTTTAATAAAAAAGATAAATAAATGAGGAGATAATACATACTTTTCACTAACTGCTCTATTTAAATCAGCAAGAGGTATTAAAACGTCAAATATACTAGTAGCTGTGTATGCAGAATGTATATTAATCAGGTAACTTTTCTACAGAAGTCTTTTTTTCACTCAACAAATTATTTGTAACTCAAATTGTATTATGTCCTCCTGGATGGGGGTAGGTGCATGGGGCCAACAACCCCATCCCTGTAAAAAGACTAATGTTATGAATCAAACAAGAAAGCCCTGAAATTGGGAGAGGAATGGAGACAATTCTTGTCTGCAGCAATGGCTCAGAAAGTGAATGAAAAGTGATCTTAGTTATGTAAATTTCTAGATGAAGGCTACTAGGGTATAAGTTTGAAACTGAGCATATGCATCATATAATCATGCCAGGTTAAGACAAGAACAAGAAAGGCAAATGTAGGTGTTTTCAATGTGAAGAAGATATTAACAAATAAGAGAATGTCTTTTACAGTTAGAAAAATAGTCTTATATTTCTATATGAATACATAAATTAATTTACAAACTGAGAGGGTTAAATTATGTACAGTTTTAACGTATACTCATGCAAATTGGTGGGAATTTTGAGAATTTAAACTACATTTATATTGTGACAGCTGTAGAATGTGTATATTGTTCATGAAATATAAATGTTAAAAGTATGCACAGATCATTTTGAAAACCCCATATATAGTTAGACAAACCAAGCTATGGCATCATCAACACAAACAATATTTATAAATTACAAGAAAGAAGTCTTCATGAATATTTTTTCAACAATATATTTTAATCTCAAACATTGCCAGTTTTTTTTTTTTTCACAATTCTAAACAAAACTGCACAAATATTTTCAACATCATGGAAGAAAAAAAATACAGCAACGTAGGAGATTCTATACTTTGCAGATAGCAATGAGTTTGATACACAGTAAACCAGAAACCAAATAAATGTAATATAAATGTAACTAGTTAACTCTTAAAATAGGAACAAAGTTAAGTTTGTGAATATTTAAAAGAAAGGGAAAACAAGAAAGAATGGATTGGCACTCTTCTGCCTGTAAAAATACAGAACCACACATTTTCCAGCCAGCAGCCCACAAGCCAAGTCAGTTCTGACAAAAGTTATCTTGAAATATCTCAAATACTCTACAACCACCTATTACACACCAGTCACAACTACTTGAACACATACACAACTGATTATTTCCACATCCAACTGTAGTCTGACTACTACAAATGAGTGGAGCACTTGCTTTCAAGTAAGCTTACAAAATAATAACTTCAGTATATCATGATAACAGTGATCAATATAAACATCTTGGATATGTAATAATGGCTTTGAAACTGAAATAATCATGATGACTTGGCTGTTAGTTCATCACAAATGTTGTTTTCAAAAAATTAACAAGAACAATATATTCACTCATTACAATTGGATATCTTGTTTGTTAAGCTGCTGGACTGTGCTATGGTCATCACACCGTTGTGGAGTTTGGTGAACTAGCACTTGTCAAGACTACCACTTCTTAAATCATGTGCTCTCAGAAACAGTCTCTGGATGGGAAATGGGGCAGGGCTTGCCATGATCCCCAACATGGTGGAGCCTGCCAGGAAGCAGATCCAATCAGATATGATCCTGTGTTCCAATATTTCAGCATCAGTGACTAGGAACATCCAGTTCACAGAACGAAATAAGTTCTAATATTATGGTAGATCCATGCTTCATTCATCATTGACCAACTTCTCACTCACAAAATTCAATATAACACAACAGACAACACACACACAGAATGTACACAGAAGATAATCATAAACAAAATTTTCAAAAGCATCAACAGATGTGAATGTCTACAGCAGAAATCACTTAGGAAGAAATTAATAACCACAAAAGAAGATGTAGGGGGAAAAAAAATAAAACATTTGTCCAACCACCGAAATAAATCATGACATTCTGTACATTTGTTCATACAACTGACTTGCCTTTCATTCAAAATTTGTACCAATTTTTTGCCTTAAAAATATTAACTCTCGACTAAGTTTCATGTCAATACTGAAAACATTAACAATTTTAAAGTCAAAATTGCCAATATCAAGTAATGATTCAAGATGAAATTAATGGAGCCAATACTAATTTCATGATGTTAACATATTCAATACTATATTCAGATTCAGCATGAACTCGGCAAGAATTTTTCAACATAAATTTTCAGATAAAAAGTCAGTTAGTGGATCCTTTTGTGCCAAAGGCAGCGGGCGCATAAGGGGGAGGACAAGGCTCTCCATGTCTGGTGATTCCTTGCTACTTGCTTTAGATCTTCAGTGTTTTTATGAGCATTGCTGAACCCTCCTTGGTGACAACTCGATAATAAATGAACAGCTTTAAATTTTGGTGAATGCCATCAAAAAGCCCACAGTCAGTATGAAGTTGGTAATTAAAATTCAGTGCAGAGATTCATAATGATTATCAGATATCATATTCATAATGATGCCAAGTAAAAGAATAAACTGTGAATGTACTTTAAAAAAAAAGTCAAAGCGACTTTCATAATATCAGATTAGCAGAAGACTAGCTGGTAAACTACCAAATATCACACATAACACATTTGTTACCATTCATATGGTCACAATGACTATTTTTTGTGTGTGTTTATGGCAGTTAAAAAATAAACTCTCAACTGCAGAACAAGACTATATGACTGTGGGCTACAATTGTACATATACAGAGGTGTAAAAAAGAAAAAAACAGCAAGGAAAGTGGGCAAAACTGAGCATTACAGAAAATGGGATGAGCACATACAAATGAAGCATACATACAATCCTTTATTTTGGCGAATGTCTTCTCCGTGGACCATCTGAAAAAAACAAAAAAAAAAACTTTTCGTGTTTTTATCTGCTGTTTTTATTTTTGTGTGCGTTTTTTTTTTAAAGGATTTGCTGACATGCTGGGCACTGCTGTATGTTGTTCATTTATATATTCAATCAATATGCCATTGGCACTGTCACTCAGCACACACTTCGAACAACGCTGAGGTTAGAGGGTGAGTACATATGGAAGTATCCTGAGTGCTAGGAGGCATCTCTAGGCCAGCAGCAGAGCATGGCCATTCATCAAGGTCAGGTATATTTGTACTCATTTTCTGTTCTCTTGTTTCTGCCCATTTTCCTCACTCGCTCACTCTTAGTAAAACTGAACCATACGCCTATCTTTATTACTAGAACCAGCTTTACCATACTTGCTGTTTCTGCTATATTTTTACAAGCCCTGGTAATGACCTGTGGTTGTTTAAGATTTGAATCAACCAAGATCAACCTCACATTTACTATCTTTGTCCAAAAATAAAGTTTGGTTTCCCTTGCTGCTGTATTTTCAAGAATGCTCATTAGAGACAAGAACAGATACATCTTAGGTTCACCAGAAACAATAACAAGTACCTAGGCTTTGGCTCAGGAGAATAAATAACAATTAACTGTAACTGAGCAGAAAACAATAACAAACATCTGGTCTTTGTACAGCTTCTAAAGGTGTTCATGGACTTTTGATTATTGCTGATAATTAAAAAAAAAACCCCACAAATATATTCCACGCAAAGAGAATGGAATGTGCATGTCACTTAGGGGAAAAAATATGTCAATCAAACTCATTTGTACATCTCCACCATGGTCTTGAGGCTGCCAGTTGAAACTCACGATATAAATAAAATAAGCATAAATACACGTATGCACAAGAACACAATGATACACCATTTGTAGGATACTTATGAAAACATGAATAAAACCGAGACAGCTTGATAAAATAGGATATAAATGGTACCATGAGCTCAAACAAATGGTATGCCTTTGATAAAAAGAGAGGTCTGTCAGCTTCTGGCAAAACCTCAAAAACTTTTACACACATCAGTTAAAGCTCGCATTACAGCAGAAAATTATTAAATATGTTGCAGTTATGTCTGAATTATTATAATGCATTTCACTAGTCACCTGGATTTTTCTGATGAAATTATTCTCATGATTATACGAGGAGGCGGCTCCCAAAAATCATAAAAGACAAAACAAGGGAGAGATTTAATCATCGCTGAAGCATCTACTTTTATAATTTTCTTGATCTGTGCTTATTATAGTATTGCTATATGAGCACCTTAGCAGATCTGATTTCACTGTATAGTTCATGGACAACGAATAACTGGTAGCTTTTGTGATGACTGTCCGTATCATATGTCTATTTAACAGCATACTGTTTCTCTTTTTTTTTTGTTATCTTTAGTTATGTGTTATGCATAATTTTTGTGTGAATCTGAGCCCAGCATCGAATGAAAAATGGAGTTGCCTATAAATTTTGAATGATGTGAAAAAAATTGCTGTGAAAAAAAAATATTTTCTCAAAATTTCTAACAGGTAATGAAGATTGCTGTAACTCACTAGCATGAAAGTTTGAAAAACGACAAAGTTAATGATTCTTATAAGTTCTCAACATTTTTTTTTGTCAGTTAATGAAATTTGTAGATGTTTTCGTTATCTGTAGTAAAATAGTGACTGATGAAATTTGGTGTGAGTAGATGTTTCCATAGGTCTTCTAGAGTTGAGGTGTCCAGCCAACAAGTTAGGAGCCTGCTTCAAAAAAACCAAAAAAAAACAAAACCAGATCACATCTTCTGTGATATGATTCACATAACTGTACAAATGATTGTCACAGGAAAAATATTTTTACTTCAAAATTAATCCTAGCAAAGGTTGCATTCCTAAATATATAGTTTGTGAGTTTGTTGAACAAAAATTACGAGTAAGCTTGCTCATATTTCATGATATAGGCCGATTATTTGTGATTAACTGTTCATGGCTTGAGCTTCTTCATACATATGCAATTCACTATAACAGAACAATATAACTCAAATGTATGAAAAACAGCATAAAAATACATGTAATGTTGCATGTGACAAATATGAGATTGCACGGGGGAAAGAAGACAATCTGCAACAACAAACTACAATGTTTGAAAGTACATATTTTTATACTCTGGAATATGACTTTACATGTTTGCATAAGCCAAATATAACCAACACAAAGAGTATATTACCTTTATATCCCTAATGTGAAAAAAAAAAGAAAATTATGGATTTCAATGAGGATTTCAAAGGAAAATTGTTAACTTTACATTAAGTATATGACACATGGGTATGTAGGCCTCTTTTATCAGAGAGATTTTTGGGTGGAAAATAATTTTAGTACATCTCATCATACATGCTGTTCGTTTGTTTGTGTGTGTGGGGTGGAAGTGTTTGAAGTAGCCATATATCTGAGAAAGCTTGAGGAAACAGGCTTACTAGCAATCACTGTACAGTAAGAGGCCAGTAATGGGTTGTGTGCTTATACAAACACATAATAGCAGGCTAACTTTCAGCTTCCAGTATACAAGATACACCCTGTTATCAAGATGAATTTTTTAAGTTAAGAGGAAAAAAAAAAGTGTTTCTTAGAAACTGGCAAATATGTATGCATTTTACCACTCAAAAAAGATCATCATCATCACCATGCATGAAATGATCCAGTTTTTAATCATCTTCTTCTTCATTCGCATTGTCTGTCTATATCTGCAGTCCTGTCTCCTGGATAGATTTCACTGTTTTTTGTAATTCATGTATGGAACCATAGAGCTTATCTTCTTTAGTGGTTTCACTGGGCCAGTAATTATTTCTCAGTGTCTCATAGTTGATGCAGTTCTGGAGGATATGTTCCACAGTTTGGGGCACCTGTACATAGATTAATAGTACCAACCTTAAACTTTGTATACATATGACTTCAGAGTCGGCTGTGTCCTGTTCGAAGACGGTGACTTGTTCCTTTCTGTTTAGCATGTGATAGTCATGTGGTGGTGTTTGTGGCTTCCTGTAGGCTTTTATCATGCTTTTCTTCTGATTATAGGTGATTGGTATGTCTGGTTGCTCCATTTCAGTGCCCTCTTTGGCCAGATGGTCAGCTTTCTCATTGCCTGGTATCCCACAGTGGGAGGGAATCCATTGCAAAGTGACTCCATGTTGTAAGCCAATTTTTGACAAGGCATCCTTGAGGTCTGGTAGTTTGTTGCACTGAAGAGCTTCCAGTACTGATCTTACATCTGTGAGAATTACTACAGGACATGTATCAATTCTGGAGTCTGATAGTTTTTCAACTGCAGCAATAATTGCCCTAACTTCTGCATTATAGTTTTTGCAGTATTTTCCAGTGGGTATGGAAATCTTGTCAGTGGTGCTGTTTGGATATTCAATATGTGCTCCTGCCCCTCCATTCTTTATGGCATTATGTGCAGATCCATCTGTATACACACGTATCCAGGTGTCACATGGATATTTATCATCTAGAACACTAAGTGTGGCTGTTGATCTTACAAGACTGCTCTGCATCTCACCATTCTGCACACCTTTCACTTCAGTCTGAATAGTTATTTGTGTACAACCTGCTTCTTTCCATGGTGTATGCTCTGGTACAGATGATAATGGAGCAACTACAGTTGGAAGGTCAGGTATCATCTTACGCATACGCTTGGCCTGATGAATGAAGCTGCTTCTTTTAAGCCAGTTTTTAATAAAGCTTTATTTTTTTTCTAAAATCAATAAACAAATAGTGCTATATTTTCCCTCGGTTATAAAACTGCAAATAGTTAGGTTTTGAAATTTTTTGAAAATGAACATAACATGTAACTTAATGCTAAATGAAAATGGTACTAATAAGCTTTGCTTAATGGTAAGAAAGTAACAATGTTACTGTAAGTAAAGAGTGTTCTTTCCATTTTGTTCACATTTAAGTTACATTCCACAGTTGACATAAATATATTTGCTTGTACACTGTGTACCATATTATTTCAAGCTCAGGTTCTTCCCATTAGTCATTACATTCAAAATCAGTTCAATTTGTCAATGACAAAAACTGCCCCCGTTTCAAGATTTTGACATTGCTTACATTTAGCACACAAACCACTGACAAATCATAAACAAAACAAACAAAAATCTGTATAATTAAAATGTTTGTCCAGCATGTTATAACATTTTAAAAAATAGTTATTACCAGAAAATAAACGCTAAAATAAATTTTTGCAAATAAAAAAAATGAAGGGCATCTGCAAATGTCGCAATAGCGAATAAAGGAAAAACAGATATGTAAGGTAGATAACTCTTGTAGCTGTCACTTGCTGATTGCTTTTTTTTTTGGTGCATGTTTTGTGTGACAATCATACGGGCGATGATTACTTTTTACATCTTCCTGATTATATCTTTTTTTTTTTTCTCTTTGACTGTTGTCCATCCCTGAATCCTCCATTAACTATCTTTTTTTATCTCTCTGTAATGGTCACTCTTAACCTTTTTTTTTTTTTGACTGAACCTCTCACAAAAAAATAAAGCAACAGAGGTAAGATGATGCTAAGATTTTAAAAAGAATCCAATCATTTGCTGGTCCGCTGGCCCATAATAATCTTTCTGTGAATCCTCTGGGGGTCCATGGATGCCAGGTTAAGAAGCCCTGCTCTACAGAGTTAACTTCTGCAAGCTATCATGTTGAGTTCCCTAAAGGAGCCAACATTATCGAAGAATCTTTGCTATCTGCTCATGTCATATGTAGGAACAGTATCTATCCAATTTTTAGCCTCACTGAAGAAGAAATATCCAAGCTCTCTGTTCTCAGCATGAGCTTATCTGGTCTGTTCTTAAAGAGTAGCAGTTGATATTTCTTCTGGAGCAGGTCGGTGATTGGAATCCAGTTGGTCACCTATCTCCTAGTAACTATTGGAATCCAGTCGGTCACCTGTCTCCTAATAACTAATGGAATCCAGTCAGTCACCTATCTCCTAGTAACTATTGGAATTCAGCCAGTCACCTATCTCCTAGTAACTATTGGAATTCAGCCAGTCACCTCTCTCCTAGTAACTATTGGAATCCAGTCAGTCACCTGCCTCGTAACCAATTCCTCTTGCCTGATACTGACCATATCGTCCTAAAATGTGTCGACATATTGAGGAAAATATGGCTACTATCACGTCCCTATGATGCCCGTGTGTAAAACAAATCTACCTTAACTTTCATTATGAAGTGAAAATCTTTTCACATACTCATCACATGATGTTCATAATGTCATTATTATAAAAAATGTCTATTACTGCCAGTATCTCTTGATACCGAGAGGCCTACAGGAGTGCTGTTTGGGAGGCAAAGTTCCGCAAGGGACATGCAAAGGAATGAATGAATGAATGAATCTCTTGATATGCTGACTTTACCCTCTGTGTTTATTTCAGTTGCTCCCCTCTTGAAGTCAGCTTATCCTGTCAGATCTAAGTATCTTATAATGCCCATGTATACACTCGCTGCATTTTCAATGTACTAAAGTTGTAATGCTTTAAAGTTGTCCAATTACACTAACATTTACACTTTAAAAAAAATCCACTCATATCAAATATCTATACCCATATTTTTTTAAAACTATCATTTCAGGAATTAAATGTTTAAATCTTCCACCACCACCACCACCACAACAAATGATCTCAGACACATCTCCACGAGGATCAACAAAAGCAATCTTAAAACAGCTGATGGCAATTCAGACAAACACAGTTAGCAGAGACTCCTCAGAAACGCTGATGATAAGCATGATTGTTGTCCCTACTGCAATCCCACTAGCCTGAAGCAAGAGATGCAGGAACCAAGGCTCTCCACACTTTGTGTATACAGAACTCATCTCTGGAACCTGAAACAAAAAAAACAACATCCCAATAACAAATATGAGGCCTGCAGTTAAAAAAAAAAAAACAAAACCCAAAAACAGATGAAGGAGAAAGAGATATGCAGCTTTACAGAATGATACATCAAATGCAATGGACATACAGAAAACCAAATGAAGTTATCAGAGAGGTTAAAAAAAAAAAACTGAAAATACTGAAGTTAAAATTATAAGGAAAAGACAAAATTCTCTGGACACTGGCAAGAGAAGACTGGCATTAATCACTGAGAAAAAGGAGTGAAAGAAAGGGAAAAACAAACTAAAGAGGTTGGACAAGTGGCACAAAAAATGAAAGGAAAAATAATCTGAACAGAAATATGAAGGCCTGCCTATATCTGGTGGGTTAGAACCAACTAAGTGAATAACAAACACTGGCAGTTCATCTGTAAATGATTCAAATAATGTAAGTTATCATCTATTACTCTCTGTCTGACAACTTTGTGGATACACACTCAACATAATGGGAGAATTATGCTGCTTACCACACTAAGTATAGATGCAACATGATCCATCAACTCCACCAAAGGATCTCTTCTTCCAAACACATCATATATATTTATCATTTTCTTTCTCTTCCACACTCCTTGCAATCTTTTCACTGCTATCTTTCTCTTTCTACCCCTTACACACTCCTTGCAATCTTTTCACTGCTATCTTTCTCTTTCTACCCCTTACCTTTTCACTGCTATCTTTCTCTTTCATACCCCTTATCTTTTCACTGCTATCTTTCTCTTTCTACCCCTTATCTTTTCACTGCTATCTTTCTCTTTCTACCCCTTATCTTTTCACCGCTATCTTTCTCTTTCTACCCCTTATCTTTTCACTGCTATTTTTGTCTTTCATACTCCTTGCCATCTTTTCACTGCTATCTTTGTCTTTCATATTCCTTGTCATTTTTTAACTCCTATCTTTCTCTTTCATATTCCTTGCCATCTTTGTCTTTCATATTCCATGTCGTTTTTTTCACTGCTATCTTTGCCTTTCATATTCCTTGTCATTTTTTCATTCCTATCTTTCTCTTTCATACTCCTTGCCATCTTTGTCTTTCATATTCCGTGTCGTTTTTTTCACTGATATCTTTGCCTTTCATATTCCTTGTCATTTTTTCACTGCTATCTTTGCCTTTCATACTCCTTGCCATCTTTTCACTGCTATCTTTCTCTTTCATACTCCCTGTCATCTTTTCACTGCTATCTCTTCATTTCATACTCTCTGTCATCCGTTCACTGCTATCTTTCTTTTCATACTCATCTTGTCACTGTTATCTTTTTCTTTCATACTCGAATACTAGAATATTGGCTAAAGATATTCAGAGATATATTAGACAAGCATATCCCCATGAACAAGGTGAGAATAACAGACAAAGTCAGACCAAAAGAGACATGGAGAAGAACAACAGAAAGGATGTTGAGCAATAGAGGGCTCACCTGGGCAAGAGCAGAAAAAAAGGCAAAAGACAGGCATTTGTGGAAAACCCTTGCGGAAGCCCCATGTGCCCTGGGCACTTAAGGTTGAGAGAGAGAGAGATGAAAGAACGTGACCGAGTGCACAAAATCAAGGACTTCAGTACCATTCACTCAGAAACAAAGTTCAATACTTAGTAAGACAAGAGAAAAAAATTACTTTAGGAATCTTGTACAGAATAAATCAGACAGTAAATCAATTTGGAAAACCATAAATACCCTTTCAAATAAAAGAAAATAATTTAATTTTCAAGCCAGCAATCATGCATGCATACACTAGTGCACGTATCAATACTCATTTCATAGAAGAAATCAACATTCTTAACCCATCAATACCTGCTCTTGTATGTGACTTACATGATCTACAAACACTCCTGGATAGCAGATGTACTAAATTTAAGCAGTTATACATTCCATTAACAGTCAGCGAAGTTTACAGTTATCTCTTATCATTAAAAAACAATACAGCTGGGCTTGACGATATTAGCAATAAAATCTTACATTATGCTGCACCTGTCGTTTCACGTACACTAACATACATTTAAATCAGTGCATTGCAAAATGTTATTTCTCTGAGGCTTTTAAAACTACTAAAGTGTATCCTCTCTTCAAATCTGGCTCATCCAACAATCTTACCAACTATAGACCAATATCCATCATCATTATCAAAACCACTCGAAAAACACATACACAAAATAACTCTATGACACATGCAAGAGAACAATTTACTCATAGTCAGTAAGGCTTTAGACCCAATTATTCCTGCCACACAGCTCTCATCAAAACGATATAAAACTGGTTAGTAAACATAAATGATGACAGACTATCTGGTGCATCTTTGTGGACTTTAACTCTTCCCGTGACTAATGACTAAAAATGGTCACTTCTGATTTGTGTCTACAGTGCCATGTGACTATATTTTGCTACATGCTTTATTTCATTAAAAACTCAGTGTAACGTTTAAATTGTAAACATTTACTGCGCAAACCCTGTGACCTTTTTCGAAATGGCCAAAGAGTGCTTAGTTATGAGGGAGAAAACTGAAGTTTTCTGCAAGAAATTTCAATTTTTGGTGACGTAGATAGGGGCATGGACATGCCCTGTGACCAGACCACTGTTCTTGAATGTATCCCAAGTAGATCTAGACATATCAGACGACTGGAGAAGTAGTAAAAAGGTTATTTCAGACATTATTTTAGGGATAAAGGCACATACAATCACAAGACGAGATTGACAGATAGTTCTAGGCATCTCAGATGGTATGTACTGTACCCTAGACCTTGCTGATGGTAAGTAGGACACAATTATTGTCTAAAAACATCACATTACTTCTTTTTTCCTTAAAAAAAAAAACTCTGTATTTATGAAATCTTCATACATTTTTAGTTATTTTGAAACATAATAAGTAAACATGGAAATACTGTATTTCATTCACTTTTCCAACTATTCTCCCCCCCCCCCCAACCCATTAAGACATGCGCTTTTACTCTGGCACCAAACGGAACGTTCATGTTTCTTCCTGCAGCAAGGGAAGAGTTAAAAAGGCATCTGATATGATTGACCATGATATTCTTGTTAAAAAAAATAAAGAGACAGCATCCTGACTTCATAAAATTAATTGCATCATTTCTTTCAGAAAGCAGGTAGTATTCTTCAACAATTCTCTATCAAATTCTACTATAGTTGACACTGGTGTTGTGCAAGGTTTTATTCTAGGCCCATTACTCTTTGCTATCTATATCAATGATCTTCCACTTCATCTTAAACACTTTCTTGTGACCTTTTTTTGCTGATGACTGCACAGTCTACATCAGTGACTATGACTGTATTAACCCAGAATCAACTCTTCAGGTCGAGTTAATCTAATTAAATGGAGCAACAGCAATGGCATGATTATAAATACTGATAAAACAAAATCAACGCTTATAACAACAAGACAAAAACTACAAAACAAAACAAAAACACTTCGGTTCTGTATGGAAACATCACAGACAGCAAGCACATAGTGAGCACAAAACACTAAGTCTTATTACTGACCAACATCTGACCTGGAACTCTCATATGCAAGGTCTAGCAAAACTTATCACGTAAAAAAAAGTATGCCAATTAGCCAAAATTAAGCACTTCATCAATCAAGACACAAAGAAGACATACTACACATCACATATACAAACACATTTAGACTACTGCTCAACAGTTTGGGATGGTTGCTCAGTGTCAAATTCAAAGAGGTTTTACTCACTTCAAAACCAAGCAGTAAAGCTTGTTAGTGACAAAGATCAAGCAAAAACAACCAACCAGCACAAATGTATCAAAATAACTGCCTCTTAAGAACAGGTTCCTCTTCAACAAATCCAAGTTGGTACATCAAATTCTTTCACAGCATGCTCCGCCTTATCTATGGAACCTGTTTAAATTTAGCCCAAAGTGCAGCCAACACTTGAACAACATATGTCTTCCAAAACCTAGACTTGATCTTTACAAGACAAGCTTTACTTAATCTGCTGCTCATCTCTGGAATACCGGAATACCCTCCCATCCTGTATAAAAAAAATATAAACTATACTCCTTCCTACAACTACAAACTTTTCCAATATCTATTTGATGTTAACTACATGCCTCCATGAATCATAAAACTTAACTCATCCCGTGCCATTGTCACTATAGTGAGAACTTCCGGTTACTGAGTTGCGTGTCATAGTCGTTATAACAACAATTCATTTGTTTCAATAAAACAACCAGTGTAATATTTAGATTATATATATTTCGTCCGTGTTTCCAGTGACACTTTTCAAAATGGTGGAAGAGTGCTTGGCTACAAGCAATGCCAAGTGAGAAAAAGGAAGAGAAACATGGAAAATTTTCAATTTTTGATGATGTAGATAGGGGTATGGACATGGCCTGTTCCACCTCACTGCTCTTGAATGTATCCCAAGTAGATCTAGACATATTTAGATGACTGGAGAAGTAGTTAGGACATTAATTTAGCGAGAATGCAACACAGAATCATAATACGAGATCGACAAGTAGATCTAGACATCTCAGATGGTAAGTAGTGTAGATCTAGACCTAGCCGATAGTGAGCTGGGCACAGTCATTGTCTAAAAACATCACATTACTTCTTTTTTCCTAAAAAAAACTCTGCATTTATGAAATTTTCATACATTTAGTTATACTTTGAAACATAATAACTACACGAAAGTACATGGAAATACTGCTTTCCACTCCATTTTACAACTATACTCCCTATACAGATCAAGACCCGTGCTTTTATTCCGGCACCCATCTGAACGTCCGCGTTTCCTCCTCTGGCAGGGGAAGAGTTAAGTTATTTTAGTCTGCTTTTACAGACACCGAATTCAGTTAATTGTTTATTCCGATCAGTACAGATATTTCTGTTTGGTACACAGTCATTCTATAGTTATGTATATAGTTACTTTCTGTACTAAGTGCATGGATAAGAGCAAAACATTAATGTTATATTTTATATCTCTCAGCTTTCCAATGTTAATTGTGTTTGTTATGAGCAGCATATTTATAGAATGTCTGAACAGAGTGAAAGTTGTATGATAAATGGCAGAAAATCAGATGGGCCTGTGTGCCAAATTCTTAACCCTTTTCAAATAAAGATCTTTTCACTGCAATCTTTCTCTTTCGCACTCCTTGTCATCTTTTCACTGCTATCTTTCTCTTTCACACTCCTTGTCATCTTTTCACTGCTATCTTTCTCTTTCACACTCCTTGTCATCTTTTCACTGCTATCTTTCTCTTCCATACTCCTTATCTTTTCACTGCTATCTTTCTCTTTCATACTCCTTGTCATCTTTTCACTGCTATCTTTCTCTTTCACACTCCTTGTCATCTTTTCACTATCATCATTTACACTCTTTGTCATTTAATCCAATTTTTTTTTTTTTTACTGTGAATCTGAGGGCTCTCTTAGTATTTATCTTATTTATGTAGTACTGTGAATCTGAGGGCTCTCTTATTATTTATCTTATTTATGTAGTACTGTGAATCTGAGGGCTCTCTTAGTATTTATCTTATTTATGTAGTACTGTGAATCTGAGGGCTCTCTTATTATTTATCTTATTCATGTAGTACTGTGAATGAGTGATACTGTTCATGAAATTTCACCCCACCAGAAACATTAAATACTTTATCGCATAAGCTTCCAGTTTCACAGAAAAACAATTCTAAACTGTTTGCTTACATACATACAGACAAATGCCTGAACTGGAATGTTTAGTTTTATTACATGCAAAACACCGCACTAAAAATTCTAACTGCATGAAACAATACCGAAAACACTGAAAGAATTGAATGAATGCAAATATCATGAGAAAATCACACACAAAGGCAAAAGTACCTGGCGTCCTATTATAAGACAAATGTAAATCCTTCGCATTTTGCAGAGACTTGAAAGAGTGCAAATGAACATTCAGGATATAATTTCTTTGCATTTAATTTGCTTCTTTATTATTATGGCTTGGATACAGTGCTTTTGCATTTCATTTCTTTGCTTAGTATGACAAATCAGATGTGAAAATTGTTCACTGGCTTTAAAGTGTTAGTATTTTCCATTTAAAAAATTTCTTTCTAACATTATGGTGTACAAATTATGTTTTCATTTCGCTGTTGGCGAGATCTTCAGCTGTCGTGCGTGGAGCGGTGCTCTTCCCGGCCAATGAAGAAATTTGCAAATGAGGTTGCCGCGCAGCATCACTGCGGAAAAGGTGGTTGAAAGAATAAAGTGAAGCAAACAGTCAAATCACGGCACCTCTGGTCTGGAGGTCGGCCACGTCCTGGGTGCAGTCATATCGGGTGAAATGCATGAACCAGCTTGTCCCAGAGGTTAAGTCACTGCTGGCTTGACTTTTCAAATGCCGCGCGTGGAGTGAAGCTCCTCCCGGTTAAGGAAGTAAATGCGGAAATAAAGGTTGCTGTGCGGCGCCGATGGGAAAAGGTGGTGGAAAGTGAAGTTTAACCTGATATGTCCAGTAGTATCGCTACGAGAGCTATACCACGGCACCTCTGCTCTAGAGGCCGCCTACGTCCGAAATACACCTACACTGGTGAAATATGCCTAAACCGGCACACACCAGGGGTGGAACTCGATGGCTAGACATGTCATGCCACCTCCGCTCTAGAGGTCGGTAACGCCTGATAAACACCCATACTGGTGAATTTTGCCTAAACCGGCTCATACCAGGGGTGAATCTTGAAGGCTATGAATGTCACAGTACCTCTGCCCTAGAGGTCGGTCCCGTATCAAACATGCCCATACTGGGAAATGCCTAAACCGGCTCAACCCAGGGGTAGAAGTCACTAGTGGTGAGGATTCGTCTTCCTGGACAAAAGCTCCATCCTGGTCACAACTAGGAAGGGTAGCGGCCACGACCGCAAAATGCTGAAGTCGGAGACACTGGACCAGGGAAGTCTAGATAGGCAACCACCTCTCACCCGGCGGGGATGTCTGCGTATCCTAATCTCGCTGAGGTTTTCCGGTGAGAAAGTCCAACCCTGGACTGGATGGGCAACCACCTCTCACCCGGCGGTGATACACGGGTATCTCAAAACACGTCGAGGTTTTCCAGTGAGAAAGTCCAACTCTGGCCTGGGTGGGCTAACGCCTCTCACCCAGCGGGGATGCACTGATATTCCAAACACGTCGAGGTCTTCCGGTGAGAAAGTCCAACCCTAGACCAAACTGGTGCAATGAAAACCACGGTGTCATGCAATCCCGCTTCCGAGACCCACCAAGAATACAGGCTAAAGCACTGTGATACTCTGAACCCCTTGTGGTCCTTTCGTGGAACTCGTGTGGTCTATTTTGGACCACACAGGGGACCACGGGACCTAACGAGGACCACATGCGTGAATTCAGTAGGTTCACAGTGCGGTTTTTGGTGGTAGAAGTGAACGAAGAAGAAGAAGAAGATGTTTTCATTTATTCTTTATTATTTCTTTATAGGACTGTGGTTTCTTTGGATTTAATATGTTCACACAACACTGCCAAATGGATGTGAAAACTGGTTGATGGATTCAGAGTCACCAGCATTTATTCATTTAAAAGAAATTCTTCGTAACACTTGTGTACAGTTTATGCTTTCAGCTAATAATATATATCTTAAACATTCTTCTTGTGACTTTTTTTTGCTGATGACTGCACAGTCTACACCAGAGACTATGGCTGTATTAACCCAGAATGAACTCTTCAGGTAGAGTTAAACAACCTAATTAAATGGAGCAATAACAATGGCATGATTATAAATACTGATAGGTATTTCCTTGTATCTTATTTACCTGGGCAGCACTAGGTACTCCTGCTAGCATACTATATACATTAATTTTTGCAAGAAGGCATGGTTTACATAAATCAGTGTAGAAACTTTTTTTTTAAAAGATTTAAATGACTAGAACAATCGAGTGGTAAGACTGTTTATGCTGTTTTGACACTTCCATATGTCTGTGAACTTGACGCTCTTGGCACATGATGATGTGGTGTAGAGCTTGTGAGACAAAAAAAAAAAAAAAAGCAAAAGAGCAAAAGATGTGTAGGTGAGAACAGAGCTATCAATGGTTGCTTCTCCTGACAGGGCAACTCCCTCATGTTTCAAGTTAATCTGATCTCAAATAAAAAAAAAAAAAAAGATAACTGACAGCTGTTTGCCTGCCTGGATAGTGGGGGTAACTAAAATATACAAAGCTCTCAGTACTATGGGGAAAAATCTGTCTATGTGTGTGCGTGCGTGATTTGGTGGGGGGGGGGGAACCATCTGTTGTGGCAACACTACACATAAGCAAGTTAGTCTCCAGCAGCGAATCAAGTGTCAAATCAGGCTGCTGCACAAACAACAAAAACTCATGATGAATAACCATTATTAAAAAAAAAAACTAAGAGAAAAAAAAATCCCTGAACAATTTTGTACAAACTGAATTTAAGGTTCCAAGTCTTATGTGACTAGCAATCTATACCACTACTAGCTATCTATAATGGGGCTTGGTAATATACTGTACTGACTGTTGTGGTTTTCTTTACCTTGTCAAAGTTCATCTATCATTAATATCTAAATCCTCAGGGCCAATCTGTGGGATCATGATAATCTGTTTCTTCGAGATCTCAAACAAGTAGAAATGCATCTTGTCAAGGCAGGCAGGTAAAGGTAACCTTGTTATGCCTTACAGATACATGGGGGAAAACATTTTCCTTGACCTATCAGAACACTAGAGGGTGGTGCATTTTACCAAGTACTGGCTGCTGTCTGATCTGAAGCAAGCAACTCAGCTTCTGGAAAGTAGGGTTCCAAAGGGACAATGCTCGATTTTTTTTTTAATGTTGTGCATAATCATTTAAAATTCATACAATTTAATGTCAGAAAATGCAGCACTCAGATCAATGACAAAAAAAAATATACAAAGGACTGATACTAAGCTTCAGAGATCTAAGCAGTTTACATACCTATTTCATGTGGAAGTTCATGACAAAACACAGCCACTGATGTACTCAGTCCTCCAGCAACGCTTCCTGCAAACGCAGCACCAATGGCCAGGCCATCACAAAAATTGTGGACCATATCCCCTACAACAACCATCATGGCCACTGAACTGAGAGAGCCAACAAAATCTGGAGCCAAGTGGCTGTGGGAATGGCTATGTGTATGACTGTTTTGTGCTGGATCAGCATCTTTGGTAACCCTGTGTTCATAATTTAAGTGAATGTAAACCAAATGTAAGGAGCAATTTTAACCTTTAAGTGAATGTAAACCAACTGTAAGGAGCAATTTTAACCTTTAACAAAATGTAGTCCAGCATATAATCTCCCACACTCTATACAAGTATAATTACTTATAAAACACAGCAATTTTTTTTTACTTTGCAAAAGATGATCTCACTAACATGACCATCTTGCCCTTATGGAAGGCTGTCTGCAATGGTCTTCTAACTTGTTCTGTTCTTCGTTTTCACAGTGCACCTGGTAAAGTACAGTCCAGCCCATTTTTTTTACACTGTCCATCAGTCTATACTTGTATATCATTGTCAACTTCTTGCTCTTTTTATGCTGTCCATCAGTCTAAATTTGTATATCATTGTCAACTTCTTGCTCTTTTTACGCTGTCCATCAGTCTATACTTGTGTATCGTTGTCAACTTCTTGCTCTTTTTATGCTGTCCGTCAGTCTAAATTTGTATATCATTGTCAACTTCTTGCTCTTTTTACGCTGTCCAGTCTCTACTTGCATATCATTGTCAACTTCTTGCTCTTTTTACACTGTCCATCAGTCTCTAGTTGCGTATCATTGTCAACTGCTTGCTCTTTTTACGCTGTCCATCAGTCTAAATTTGCATATCATTGTCAACTTCTTGCTCTTTTTACGCTGTCCATCAGTCTATACTTGTGTATCACTGTCAATTTCTTGCTCTTTTTACGCTGTCCATCAGTCTATACTTGTGTATCACTGTCAATTTCTTGCTCTTTTTACGCTGTCCATCAGTCTATACTTGTGTATCACTGTCAATTTCTTGCTCTTTTTACGCTGTCCATCAGTCTATACTTGTGTATCACTGTCAATTTCTTGCTCTTTTTACGCTGTCCATCAGTCTATACTTGTGTATCACTGTCAATTTCTTGCTCTTTTTACGCTGTCCATCAGTCTATACTTGTGTATCACTGTCAATTTCTTGCTCTTTTTACGCTGTCCATCAGTCTATACTTGTGTATCACTGTCAATTTCTTGCTCTTTTTACGCTGTCCACCAGCCTATACTTGTGTATCACCGTCAACCTTTTGCTCTTTTTACGCTGTCCACCAGCCTATACTTGTGTATCACCGTCAACCTTTTGCTCTTTTTACGCTGTCCACCAGCCTATACTTGTGTATCACCGTCAACCTTTTGCTCTTTTTACGCTGTCCATCAGCCTATACTTGTGTATCACCATCAACCTTTTGCTCTTTTTACGCTGTCCATCAGCCTATACTTGTGTATCACCATCAACCTTTTGCTCTTTTTACGCTGTCCATCAGCCTATACTTGTGTATCACCATCAACCTTTTGCTCTTTTTACGCTGTCCATCAGCCTATACTTGTGTATCACCATCAACCTTTTGCTCTTTTTACGCTGTCCATCAGCCTATACTTGTGTATCACCATCAACCTTTTGCTCTTTTTACGCTGTCCATCAGCCTATACTTGTGTATCACCATCAACCTTTTGCTCTTTTTACGCTGTCCATCAGCCTATACTTGTGTATCACCATCAACCTTTTGCTCTTTTTACGCTGTCCATCAGCCTATACTTGTGTATCACCATCAACCTTTTGCTCTTTTTACGCTGTCCATCAGCCTATACTTGTGTATCACCATCAACCTTTTGCTCTTTTTACGCTGTCCATCAGCCTATACTTGTGTATCACCATCAACCTTTTGCTCTTTTTACGCTGTCCATCAGCCTATACTTGTGTATCACCATCAACCTTTTGCTCTTTTTACGCTGTCCATCAGCCTATACTTGTGTATCACCATCAACCTTTTGCTCTTTTTACGCTGTCCATCAGCCTATACTTGTGTATCACCATCAACCTTTTGCTCTTTTTACGCTGTCCATCAGCCTATACTTGTGTATCACCATCAACCTTTTGCTCTTTTTACGCTGTCCATCAGCCTATACTTGTGTATCACCATCAACCTTTTGCTCTTTTTACGCTGTCCATCAGCCTATACTTGTGTATCACCATCAACCTTTTGCTCTTTTTACGCTGTCCATCAGCCTATACTTGTGTATCACCATCAACCTTTTGCTCTTTTTACGCTGTCCATCAGCCTATACTTGTGTATCACCATCAACCTTTTGCTCTTTTTACGCTGTCCATCAGCCTATACTGTGTATCACCATCAACCTTTTGCTCTTTTTACGCTGTCCATCAGCCTATACTTGTGTATCACCATCAACCTTTTGCTCTTTTTACGCTGTCCATCAGACTATACTTGTGTATCACCATCAACCTTTTGCTCTTTTTACGCTGTCCATCAGCCTATACTTGTGTATCACCATCAACCTTTTGCTCTTTTTACGCTGTCCATCAGCCTATACTTGTGTATCACCATCAACCTTTTGCTCTTTTTACGCTGTCCATCAGCCTATACTTGTGTATCACCATCAACCTTTTGCTCTTTTTACGCTGTCCATCAGCCTATACTTGTGTATCACCATCAACCTTTTGCTCTTTTTACGCTGTCCATCAGCCTATACTTGTGTATCACCATCAACCTTTTGCTCTTTTTACGCTGTCCATCAGCCTATACTTGTGTATCACCATCAACCTTTTGCTCTTTTTACGCTGTCCATCAGCCTATACTTGTGTATCACCATCAACCTTTTGCTCTTTTTACGCTGTCCATCAGCCTATACTTGTGTATCACCATCAACCTTTTGCTCTTTTTACGCTGTCCATCAGCCTATACTTGTGTATCACCATCAACCTTTTGCTCTTTTTACGCTGTCCATCAGCCTATACTTGTGTATCACCATCAACCTTTTGCTCTTTTTACGCTGTCCATCAGCCTATACTTGTGTATCACCATCAACCTTTTGCTCTTTTTACGCTGTCCATCAGCCTATACTTGTGTATCACCATCAACCTTTTGCTCTTTTTACGCTGTCCATCAGCCTATACTTGTGTATCACCATCAACCTTTTGCTCTTTTTACGCTGTCCATCAGCCTATACTTGTATATCACCATCAACCTTTTGCTCTTTTTACGCTGTCCATCAGCCTATACTTGTATATCACCATCAACCTTTTGCTCTTTTTACGCTGTCCATCAGCCTATACTTGTATATCACCATCAACCTTTTGCTCTTTTTACGCTGTCCATCAGCCTATACTTGTATATCACCATCAACCTTTTGCTCTTTTTACGCTGTCCATCAGCCTATACTTGTATATCACCATCAACCTTTTGCTCTTTTTACGCTGTCCATCAGCCTATACTTGTATATCACCATCAACCTTTTGCTCTTTTTACGCTGTCCATCAGCCTATACTTGTATATCACCATCAACCTTTTGCTCTTTTTACGCTATCCATCAGCCTATACTTGTATATCACCATCAACCTTTTGCTCTTTTTACGCTATCCATCAGCCTATACTTGTATATCACTGTCAACCTCCTGCTCTTTTCCCCCCCTCTACTTTCCCTTCTTGTATGGTTTATTATGCCTCTTCATACGATCAAAATATTTTACCTGTCTGGTTCCTGTTTTCATTATTTATCTTTTCCACTGCAGTTGATCTAGCAGTACTCTGAACATGCTTTCTTCAGGTAGCACATGGTAAGGCTTCCATCTCTTCCATGATGGCCAGCCATATCATTCTATACCTGCCCGACATGCGTAAAGTGTACCACACACTTTGCCGTTTTGCTTAATGAGCCATTGAGTTTTGCTTCATGAGCCTTTGATCAATGCAATTCCTCAGCCTAAGTCACTGCCCCAAACTGTGCACTAGGGACAGACATTCCCTTCGCTCAAGTAGTTCAGCAGGCCAGCCAAGACCACTGCTTGAGGTGTAGTCATCACTGTACATATGCAGTTATTTGTGAGCTAGGTAAACAAAATGGGATCCAAACAAGATCCTGACTACCCTTAAAGGACATGATGGCTTAACTTTTTCTGCTAGTGACATTCAATACAATTTCAAATTGTGCATGATGTACACCATGATTTTTCACTTGACATAAGCAACATAGTTTTCCAAGAATTATGACAGGGTAATTTTTCACCAGGTATAAGAAGCTATCAAGTGGAACACAACAGGCCAAAGAAAAAGAGGCAGACCGCGTGAAACTCTGAAGAGGATATTATTAAGAGAGGCCAAATTAACAGGCATAAAATCCTTTGATGAGGTTGAAAGACTCGCCAAAGACAGGAAAAATTGGCGAACTACTTTGCGAGCCCTATGTGACGTTTAACGGCACGGGAAGGATATAAGATATAAGAAGATAAGAAGTAATAGTTTTCCATGAATTATGACATAGTAATTTTCCACCAGATATAAGAAGCAACATAGTTTTCCAAGAATTATGACAGGGTAATTTTTCACTAGATATAAGAAGCAACAAGTTTTTCCAAGAATTATGACAGGGTAATTTTTCACCAGATATAAGAAGCAACATAGTTTTCCAAGAATTATGACTGGGTAATTTTTTCACCAGATATAAGAAGCAACATAGTTTTCCAAGAATTATTACACAGAAATTTTCCACCACAGATGACATGCTATGCTATACTTCAGTAAATATGATAATGCAACAGCATTTTTAAAAAATATATATTACATGTAACACTTTTCAACATGTAATATGCAACACCAATTTTCCACCATGACATGCAATGTCATTATTCAACAAATATGACATGCTGAGTTATATATCAACAGATATACAGAACTATTTTTCAGTGCTATTTTTCATCAGATACAATACACAGAACTATTTCTTAGTGTCATTTTTTAACAGATATACAGAACTATTTTTCAAGAGATATATCATACGGAACCTATTATTCAACAAATGTGATATGCAGAACTATTTTTCAAGAGACATGACATGCCGAACTCTTTTTCAACAAATGTAATATGCAGATCTATTTTTTCAATAGATACGGCATGTAGAACTATTTTTCCCCCAACAGAAATGACATGCATAACCATTTAACAGATATGGCACGCATAATTATTTAACAGATATGGCACGCATAATTATTTAATAGATATGGCACGCATAATTATTTAATAGATATGGCACGCATAATTATTTAATAGATATGGCACGCATAATTATTTAATAGATATGGCACGCATAATTATTTAACAGATATGACATGCAGACCTATTTAACAGATTTAGTATGCATAACTGTTTAACAGATATGCAGACCTGTTTAACAGATATGACATGCAGACCTGTTTAACAGATATGACATGCAGACCTATTTAACAGATATGGTATTCATAACTGTTTAACAGATATGACATGCAGACCTGTTTAACAGATATGACATGCAGACCTGTTTAACAGATATGGCATGTAGACCTATTTAACAGATATGGCATGCATAACTATTTTTTTCAACAAATATGGCATGCAGAACTATTTTTTGAACAGATATGGCATGCAGAACTATTTTTTCAACAGATATGGCATGCAGAACTATTTTTTCAACAGATATGGCATGCAGAACTATTTTTTCAACAGATATGGCATGCATAACTATTTTTTCAACAGATATGGCATGCAGAACTATTTTTTGAACAGATATGGCATGCAGAACTATTTTTTGAACAGATATGGCATGCAGAACTATTTTTTCAACAGATATGGCATGCAGAACTATTTTTTGAACAGATATGGCATGCAGAACTATTTTTTCAACAAATATGGCATGCAGAACTATTTTTTCAACAGATATGACTTTATTCCACCAAATGACAGGCATAATTTTTTTTAACCACATCTGATACAGAACACTACTTTCACTAGATCTGGTTTGCCATACAACCACCATATTGTGTACAAGACACATCTTACATCTTTTTTCTTTTTTTTTGGAGGCATAAAAAAAAATTAAAGGCAGCTTTTGGAGACAGTAGAAAAGGAAAAAAAAAAGAAACCAAAAGAGATAATACCCAACAATTTCAGCATCAGATTTGACAGCATGTCCTTGACCTGCACTCCACGCTGCAGCTCCCGTGTTAGTGATGCCCTCCAGGGTAAAGGAATCTTCTCTGACAAAATGATGGTCTCTGCGTGGTGGGTCTACAGTTTCACCATGTCCCGAAGAAGACTGAGCCACTGACTCATCGCAGTGATGAAGGTAAGCCTCGTGGCTGACATCAGCGTAAGCTCTCAGAGCTGCGGAGGATTCATTCATACACAAGGGTCTTCACATCTTTAGATTCTAGTCTACCTGGTCAATCCTTTTATGTTTGCTTGCTCTTAACATTTTAACTGCTTTGTTGTTCAACTCTTCATTGTTTGCTTGTTTAACTGTTTGCCTGCTTAATCTATTAGTGCTTATTTGCTTATCTCATCCCTATTTGTTTGCTTTCAATTACTCACTATTTGCTTGTTTAACTGTTTGCCATAACCATTTGCCTGCTTAATCCTTTATTGCTTACTTGGTCAACATTAACTGTTTAATTCTCTGTGTTTGCCATAACCATTTGCCTGCTTAATCCTTTACTGCTTACTTGGTCAACATTAACTGTTTAATTCTCTGTGTTTGCAGTTTAACCCAGTTACTGCCTGCTTGTTAAGTCTTCAACTGTTGACTCTGAATTAACCCGTGTTATGTAAAGAACTTCAAGGAGATAGCCTCGAATGACCAATAAACGTCTTATCACTGTCACTGCTGTACTGTTCACTTGTGTCGGCACAAGAGAAAATACTTGATGAGATCTTTATTTGTTTGTAACAACGGGTGGAACAAAAGACAAGCGACTAGCAAGTTGTGGGAAGTAAACATGTCTGTCTGTCACTCTCACCTCACAGGACGACGAACAGACGCTGCAGATTCATAAACAAAATTTGAGTCCATTTAATGAAGAAATGGTGAGAAGCTCAATAAAAAAAAAACCTAGACATTGTGCAGGTCTTGGTCAGCACTACAAAATTCTTATAGCTTTCCACATATCCAATGTTATTTGTTTTGCGTATAATGTAAGTGCTGTAATATGAGCCAGCATATTAACTCTTCCCAGGCGTTTGTCAGAATACTGACTTTTCCGGTTTAACGTTGCGAACGTATATCAGGATCCTGACATTTTTAATTCTCGAAATCACTCTAATCCACCATTTAATCCACCTTTTACTTTGAACGTTAACTGCGCATGTCAGAAATTCTTCTTCCTTTTCAATTCAACGTGGGCGCGAAGAGGACATTTTGTGAACGTTTCTGTTCTATTTTTTTGCAAATTTTCAAAGTATATCGAACTTTGGACACGCCTTTCGACATGGCAGATTTTACTGAATGTACATCCCGTAGCTCTAGACCTGTTAGACAAAGTAGAATAGCTTGTAGAGAAATGTTTGCGACAATATTTGGTAGGAAACGTGTCAGTACTGCATGGAGATTTTAGCATGCAGATTATTCTGCACCATAACCAGGTCCTTTTCAGGACCACCCCAATCTTCAAGAAGATTTTTCTCAAACTGAATATAACCATTGTTCTTCTTCTTTTATCTTTTCTTGCTAGTTTCAGTGTTCTGCTTCTGATTTTTGTTTTTCAATTTGTGCAAAAAGTGATATTTCTTGGATGGAATTCATTTTATCTTCAAATTGTGTGTAACAAGTGGATATTTACAGCTCTTGGTAAGTAGACAACCATTAGTTTAGTGTTTTAGAGATTTTTTTGGGGGGAGGAGGGCTAAATATTGTGTCTTATTTTCTCAACAGTTATTTTTTCCTACAAAAACTAGACATTTCTGGAACCTTTATTCATTTACCTTTTTTAAAATGTATATTTAGTATTTTTTAAACATGGAAATAATATTTTAAATTCACTTTTTCAACTCTACCCGTCAATCTTCTAAACACCTGCGCATTTTGCTCCGCACCCTATGGTACGTCCGCGTTTTCCCCCCACGCTCAGAAAGAGTTAAGTACCCCAAAAATACAACCATCTGAACCAAATTAATTTCTTAGGGGAAAGGTTGAAATATTATAATAATCCACTGCCTGGAGTACTTTATGGAGTTATACTGATCAACTCTGGGTCCAAATAGCTGTATGGTCACACCATCTCTAACAGTCATAATGTCCTGACTCCCATTATCATTTGTTTTCTACTCAAGGTCTGGAATTCAATACATTATATGCAATGGGGGGGGGGGGGGGTTGGGGTGAAGGCACTGTCCATTTTGACAATCACTGACTCATAGCGATCATCAGGGCTGGCAAACCATAGCAGGCAAAGAGCCTGTCCCACCTCTCTGTTAGTACCCACATTAACAGGCCTAGCCTAGCTAATGGGGCAGGGGTTGTCACAGTCCTTACAGTGGTGGTGGTGGAGTCTGCTAAAGAACCATTCTACACCCCCTGCTATTTTAGCTGCGCTCCATGACTCAGAAAACAGCTGCTGTAACCTGTTCCTAAGCCGACACAATGCTGTGCCTCAACTTCTTCACAGTATCAAACACCAGCTCACAGTTCCAGGGAGTTTGCAGAAAAAGATGACGTCCAATGATAAAAAAAAAAGGGCACCATTTACTCTAAATTTCTGGGCTTTTACAAGTCAACATTATTTTGCATATGCAATTATGTTTCATTATGATCACTGCATTAGCTATTCTATTTATACGCAGGCTTCTACAAAATGTATCTACCCACAGAACAGCGGAGCCATCACAAAAATAGTCCTTTCACTTTTAAAACGAGTGCAAAAGTAAACATTTCCCATCTGTCTGAAAACAAAATGGAGAACTTACCTTTATTTGGATGGACTACCATAACCATCTCATCACAGGAAGGTGTGTTGCCTCTATCATTTTCCAGGTTAGAATTCACCATATGGAATGCCTGGCTTCTTTGCTCATCCTGTTGAGTGTGACATGACAGTAGCTCACAGTTACAAGCTGCTGAATATCTGGCTTCTATCACCAAGCAATCACCACAAAAACTTCTCTTACTATATGAAATATAGCTATATGAAATTTTCCTTACTTTCACTTATTATGAACTGAAGCATATCCCCATAATGCAAGACTGATTTCTACGTGAACAACTAGTACCCTCCAAAACACTGATAGTCGTGTGTATTGAACACACTGGCATGCCATGCTTTGCAAAGTTTTACACAGTATCTTCCATACAGGAAACCTGGTAAGGATTCCACCATCTGTGATTCACTGGAAAAAACATCCCTTGTAAGACATGTAATGATCCATGTCAGTATACAAAGGTCTAATCCACATAGAATTTCCTATCTGAGACTAATCATAGGAACTCAATGATTACAACTGAGCTAAGAGGGGTGATTGATAAGTTCTCACCATAAAGCACAACGGATTATTTGTGGACAACTTTTTTTGGGTTATTTCTCAATAAAATCCGCTTGCAAGTTTATGCACTTAGTACAGCGATCCTGGAGCATACAGATCTATTCTTTGTAAAAGTCAGCATCTTGTGCCAATAGAAAATGGTCTAAAGCATGAATGACATCATCTGAAGCAAATCTGTGACCACTGAGCTCCTTTTTTGAGTTTGGTAAACAGGTAATAGTCCGAATGAGCCAAATCTGGGGAATAAGAAGTGCATTCATGGATGGCAGCCATTGCCACCACCGACTTGTGAACTGGAGCATTGTCTTGATGACTCCTCTCGTCAATTTCCCTTGATGCTTTTCCTTCAATCTGACCTGCAGTTGCTTCCGATTAGCATAATAGGCCCCAGTGACCGTTCTGCCCTTTTGAAGATAGACTACCAATAGCACACTTTCTGAATCCCAAAAGATGGAAGCCATCACTTTGCCTGCAGACAGAACCACGTTTGCTTTCTTTGGAGGTGGGGATCCATGATGTTTCCACTGCTTTGACTGTTCTTTGGTTTCTGGTTGAAAATGATGAACCCAAGTCTCATCCATAGTCACAAATTGCTGAAGAAAATTTTCAGGACCTGCAGAAAAATGGCCAAGATTGTCTCCTGACATGTTGAGATGCTGTTGTTTGTGATCGGCTCCAAGAAGTTTCGAGACCCATCAAGCAGAGACCTTTGTCATTTGAAGATCATTGTGAATAATGGCATGAACATGTCCCTGGTAGACACCCAACTCAGCAGCAATGTACCGCTCAGTTAGTTGTCGATCCTCCATTATCATGTCAGGGATTCTGCCAGTGGTTCATCAGTGGTTACTGTTCTTGGTCTTCCTGGATGGGGATCATCTTCCAGACTGTCCCTTCCATGTCTGAATTGAGTTCCCCATTTCTTCACTGTGCTGTATGAAAGGGCACTTCAAAATGCATATTTTGTTTGTGCTCCTTTTGACATAAAGTTGATGTGGTTCTACGCTGTTCCAGGAGCTAAGTCATTTGCAATTTTTCATTAATTTTTTATTGTTTTGTTAACATCAAATTAATGTGAATCTTTACTTTGTCTCCTTTCTCTGATTCTTTGTCCTGTTTGTATCTGTTTGACAAAGGCTCACGCCAAAACGTCGAAACTGTGTAATTGTTAAATAATAAAGCTGTTCCTACTTTTTTCCTAGTTTACACATTTTGGTATCACAGATTTACTGCAGTTCTTTGTGTATAGTTGTATACCCATACACTAATTATTGAGTGTGACTAAGTTATCTCCTTCAATGATAAGCCCTTGATGCAGAGGTAGCAAATGACTGCTCGATGAGAAATTTTATCCATTTTCTCAATTTCTGCCACCCCTTAACACTTCAGCAGTCTAAAAAAAAAACTGATTGCAGTTAACTTCTTGAAACTTTGTGTTTAATCTTACATTAACCTGGTCTACAAATCCACCTAATATCAACTGTGTGTTTCAAGTATTTGTACCTTATGCTGAGAACTTATCAATCACCCCTCATATTAACTAGCATCAGTTTGTATATGATTAACAAAACTGGACTTGGACAGCTCTCAGTGATGTCATCTTCACATGGCCACTTTAAGTGGACATGAAATCACACTAATTTCACTATTCAAGTAAATAAGTTTTATTTTGTTCTAAAACACAGCATCTACCATCCAGTTCAGACATTCACATGTCTGCTTGACAAGTTCATCAAGGGACAGAACCTGATAGATACCACAGATGCTGTATGGTGTCCTAAGTGCTTTAGGACCAAGAAGTCTGCTATTCTGCTCGGTGATGATGGTGATGACAATGACTGCTGGCAGTTATGGTATTTTTACATCTTTGCTGAACATAAAACTGAATGTTCAAGTAATAATTTTTATTGTATTTTTGGCTCTGTCTTACACTCCAAGAAGTTTTCTTCTTCTTCTCTCCTGAGACAGCTATAATGATGAAATTACAAGTGTTTCACAAGTTGAACAGGTAACTCTGTCATGCATTAGGCACTTAGGGATATGGTGTCAGTACCCATTATTTTTTCTTGATCTGTGAGCACATGAGGATGATGTGGTCAGGATCACACCTGGCCACCTTCCCTAAACCCCAGAAGTCAGGTACCCATTTCTACAGCTGGGTGACTGGTCCACCTCCAGCTGGATTCAAACTCCCGATCTTCATCATGAGAGACTAGTGAACTAACCACTTTGTCACTCAGACAGTGTTTCATAACACCAGAAAAAAAAATTCTTATTATTTTCATTATTATTATTTTATAACAATAAAAACAATTTTAAAATAAGACTAAACTTCCAGAACGACCTGGTGGTCTGACTCGGTATGTGCTTGTTGTAAGAAACGTTTCTTTCATGTTTCCTGTGTTATAATCAGGAGTTATTTACTTGCTAGAAGACAAAACAATACTGTTGCATAAACAGAACAAAACACTGCAAGTTTACCCCTCCAAGGCAGCGTCGTCTCCGCTTCTGCTTTCTTTTACTTCTTCCACTTCGGTTTCTGGTGAACAAGGTAAAAAGTCTCTCCAGGAAGAAGAAGCTGTAGATACCCAGAAGAGCCACCAGACCCTTATAAAGAGCAGTCGTGTGAGCTGAATGCCCCTCTGTGCCCTCCTCATCATGCCCATGGCTGTGATGAACATCAGTTTCATTCACTTCTGCCTCATGATGATCATGATCTGACAACATTGCCTGCATTGAAATTTTAGAAAACTTTATATACAGATACCGGTAAAGCCAACTTCAGCCAATAATTCAGCCAACATCATGCCCAGCAAAAGAAAAAAGGGGGGAGCTCACCACAGGTCGATTCAGGACATCCATAAAGCCTGACTACATCACTGCAAGATGCTGGTCAACTTGCACAAGACCGCACTGCACTCAGCGAGGCACTGAGAGGGACAACATTCTGGACAGGACATGTCACATGAAGGCTGGTAAATGTGAAGTCTTATCACACAATGGAAACTAACTATAGCTGTTTTCACACATACATCAACTTACACATGCTTGAGGATTACAATAAAGAGACTGACAAGACATTTTTAAACAGAAACAAGACACTGACCAAACTTATATATCCTATACTGAAGAAAGAAAAACTTGTAATTATTATGTAATCTTAAACCTGTCCTTTAATGAACTTTACTTTCACAAGGTGAAGAGTCTGGCAAGCAGCCCCATCTAATGTTGTGCATTAAATACAATACATACCAAGATCTTCAAAGTTTATATTTAAAAAATCTTTCCCGTTTTGTATGCGCCTGCTGGTTAGTTACATATTTGTTCAATGAAACATTAAAAAAAGATGGCCTTTGTTTTCAAATTATAAACTATTCAAACATGATTATTTAGCAGATTTCTGCAATGATTAAGAACTTAAATTTATGAGAGATATTAATCCATGTTTGTCTGAACATCTGTTGCTATACATGAACACATTTTCACAAATGATGAAACTGAACTATAGGCTGAGTGATGAACTTGCCAGCAAGGCCAAGGATGACTGTGCTAGAGTGATGGCACAGTTATAAGGGTCAGCAAACCAGAGCCAGTCAGGACAATGGCCCACCTCCTTGTGATGTTCACTGCAACAAGTCGAAGAGCTCCTCCCTTAACGTGGTCCCAACATGAAGTGAAGCTTGCTTCGTGAACCTACTCCCAGGCCATCAAACAAACCACTGTAACTCGCTTCCTACCTGTGTTTCAACATCCTCACTGCACCCAGCAGCAGGGAAAAAAAGTTTTCCATTTAAAGGCAGTTAAGAAGCAGTAGTTTTTCATGCAGGGCAAGGTGCATAAACATTAAAAGGCTATAAAGCTCAATTATAGGCAAAGGTAGTGTGGTAATGGGGTAGGATATTGGTGGTTGGAGGATTACATATTTTTCAGGCCTCTTAGTCCATAACCATTTTTTTAAAATTCAAAATATATCCAACACTTTACACTTTGTTACACAAAAAAAAACAAAGCAATGTTGTCTGATTCTGTGACTGAACTTCAAATCTAGAACAAAAATTTAAAAAAAAAAAAAACCTACAACATATTCCACGAATAATCATTTGACCACATGAGCAAACTTTCACACGCAGCCAAATCTATGTAGTCATAGCATGTAACAAAGTTAGATAGAGGTGTATGGTGTAGTTTTACAAAGTGGCAGAGGGAGTCGCCATCCCTTTTAACATGGAACAACAACAGTGAAGGTATATCCTCTCATGCCTTAGATCCACATAGGGATATGATGTTAGTGCCCTTATTTCCCTTGACCTGTCAGCACACCAGAGGATGATGTGGTCAGCATCATGTTTGGCTTGATCTGTCAGCACACTAGAGGGCGATATGGTCAGAGGGTGATATGGTCAGCATCATGCCTAGCTTGATCTGTCAGTACACTAGAGGGTGATATGGTCAGCATCATGCCTAGCTTGATCTGTCAGCACACTAGAGGGTGATGTGGTCAGTATCATGCCTAGCTTGATCTGTCAGCATACTAGAGGGTGATATGGTCAGTATCATGCCTAGCTTGATCTGTCAGCACACTAGAGGGTGATATGGTCAGTATCATGCCTAGCTTGATCTGTTAGCACACTAGAGGGTGATGTGATCAGCATCAGGCCTGGTTTAACTGTCAGCACACTAGAGGGTGATATGGTCAGTATCAGGCCATGCTTGACCTGTCAGCACACTAGAGGGTGATATGGTCAGTATCAGGCCTGACGACCTGTCAGCACACTAGAGGGTGATATGGTCAGTATCATGCCTGGCTGCCTTTCCTTCCTCAACTCCAGAAGTCAGGTACCCATTTCTACAGCTGGGTGACTGGTGTGCCTCCAGCCAGATTTGAACCCCTGAACTTCATCATGAGAGTAGTGCTCTAACTACTTTGCCACTCAGATGCCCACGTGAGGATCCAAATTTGAGACACCTTGGAGAATTATCTGGGGATGAATCTTTACAAAAAATGTGACTTAGGGAAAAAAAAAAAGTTTTACTTCAGTAACCCCTGCATAGCTTTAAGTATAAATCACATTTTCGCTTCTAGTTAAAAAAAAAAAAAATGTAAATTACATGTGGCAGCAAATGTAGCATGGCATCCCCAGACATGGCCCCAACTGCCAGAGCAACAAGAAACTGCAGAACATGGTTATAGAAGACTCGCTTCATGTTTGGTATGACCACAACTCCTGCCACACTGCAAAGGCTGATGACTGCCACAGAAGCCAGGGCATAACACCAACCTGAGGTTAATAAAGAGAAAGAAACATTCATGGAATATATGACAATGCAAGAGACGTGTCAAACTAGCATTCAGCAAAAAATTTTTTCCTAATGTTTTCAAATTCAGCTATTCCAAAACTTTATTATTCATCTTCTTTTAAATGCATGAAATAAACCTTATTCTTCCATGTATTCACAATTCAAAGGTCTCAATTTGCCATTACTAGTATATTCATATTGGGATAGCAAGTACTACCAAATTCAGATTTTTAAATATTGTTTAGACTGTAAAAACTGAGATGGAAGATAAAAAAAAAAAACAACCTGACAAGTCAAGCTGCTGCCATGCTGATATGATCGCAGTTCACAATTGCAACAATTCATTTCAAAGTGTGATGGTAGAGCACTTATCAGAAGTATCAGACCAGTACATGCTGCAACATTTCAGTTCTGTGACCAGGATTTTACAGCCAGGCCCAGCCAGTTTTTGTAAGGTCATATTACAAAATAATGATATGATCATTTTTTTCCCTGGTCACAGCAGAGGCTAAGATGTCTCACATGTCCAAGCTGGCAACTTGTTGGGTAGAATGTAAGACGGGGCCTGCAATGACAATTCTTTACCCTTTAAAAATAAAGATCATTCATTTATTCCTTCATTCCGTCATTATCCACGATAACCATCTGATTTTTTTCTTTTTAACTGTGGACTTGTGCTCTCTGTGGCTGATGCCACAGTCTATCAAGAAATGCTTTCTACGAGGCCCTGCTTGTCATTTTGAATGAAGAACAGTTGCTTGTTACATGCACCATATGATGTGAAAATATGGCGATTACCAGCTCTGATACCTTGGTCTTGATAATTACATTATTCTTCTCTAACTATCACCTGTACTCCCATCTGTGGTGTCTGTTACATTTCCCCTTTTTTGGAATATAATATGTGACATAAAACCAGTGACTGCACTGTACCCGTCTTTCACTTTGCATGAAGTACTTTCTGAAATACTAGTTTTCTCAATACAACACTTGGTACTTTATTTTTTTAATGTAAACTTAAACACACTTTACAAACATTAGTGGAAAGTAAATGGTCATGTGAAAAGTTTTTCTATCTTATTTGTGGCAAAATGCTTGATAAAATGCTCACATGTTGAATCAGAGTCACAACTGGCCGATTTCTCTCCATGCAAATTGATCACCATTAGCCTACTGGCCTAACTATTCTCTAATCAATTTCATCAGTTGCTTTTTTGATAATATAAGCCACTTATTGTAACTGACGACCTCCAAAAGTTTCAGTGTTTCTCTTTTTTTCTTTTATCAGTAATTTACCAGCAAATGCCAGTTAACGTGACCACTGCGTAGGAGTGGGGAAAATAATACAAATAAACTCTATGATCTGTAAAGAGACAACACCAGACTATACCTTTAAAGGAGCCGGCTTCTACTTTACCATGATCATGACCATCCCCACTTTCTTTTTCATGTTCATGATCATGTTCATGATCATGTTCATGATCATGTTCATGAGAATGCTCATCAACTTCATCATGTCTATGAATGTGATCATCTTCATGCTGGTGGGCCTCATGATCATCCCTGCCATGGCTATGACTGTGATGGTCACTCCTATGGCCTGATGTGGTAACATCTTGTTTACAATAACCAGCATCCAACTGGTCAATCAGGGCTGGACATAAGTAACGAAAGTTGTTCAAAGTCAGGTTTTGCAAGTTATCATATTTGAATATGATCAGTAGCTCCAGTGCAGACAAGCACTGAAATAACCAAACAACAAAATTACCAAAGAGCTCCACTGCAGACCATGAAATAACCAAACAAAGGAACTAGCAAAGACAATTCCATTGCAGGCAAGCACTGAAATAATCATACAAAGGAATTAATGAAGGCAATGATAACTAACTAATGGTAAGCAGAAATCTAATAAAACCTTATTCCTTGCACCATTATTATTTTGTCATGTTTTATGTTTTCACATTATTAACACCTGAGAATAAAGGAGTTAAAAAAAGAACAAAACTCAAGATATGAGCACAGGAACAGTGCAGTTAATGGTGAGCTGACTACTTAAGTTGATGAGAGAAGGTCAAGGTTTAATATTCCAGTCTGTCAAGCTGTATAAATGTATACTTGATATCTGTTAGGGAAAATATCTCTGAATATGTAGAATATCTGTCAGGAGTAAGCCATACATATAGTTGTCTGTACAAGTCAGATACAGTATCCCTATACCCTGCTACTGAGGCATGTGGAGGTAATGAGCATTAGTACCCATTCATTTTTTTTTAACTACTGGGACACAATGGGTTGATGTGAGCAGTATCATGTGGCGGCTTTTCTTTCACAGCTCCAAGAAAACTCACTTCTACAGCCGGGCAACATTTGCATATGAGAAAATGAATGAATGAATGGGGGAACAAATATAGCATCATGCCCTGAATATGCAGTGTTTCATTTTAAAAAAAAAAAAAAATTGCATCTTCACTCACAGCTGTTAAATTTAAATATTTACATTTTATATTAGCAAAATTCAGACTACAGCAATAAACAAGTAATCATCAACCTAAATCTACAATTACAACTCATAATGAAAAAAAAGTTATCTTCACCCTTTTTTTAAAACAAAATAGAGATGTGCTTTAAACTTTCCCAACATTTGGGTAAGATTTTTTAGAGAAACTTACTTCGGTGTTACTAAATATCATCAAAGTTTTCTTCAACAAAGCAACTCTTTTTCAAACACAAATTACATCAAGGAAAACATTATTCATTCATGCTAGACTTCAGTTTATTTTTTAAGAAGTATATTTAAATAAATTTCATATATCCACAAAAAAAAAATTACTGTCAAATGAAATAAGACATTTGGTAAGGAACTACATCACGCCTACAACGCATACAGAAACAAAGACTTAAGTGGTCTGGCCACTTAGCAAGAATGATACACATACAGTCAACTACGAGAGCCTTCAACCACAGAACTGGATGACAGAGATCAGCTAAATGAAGATGTAGATAATTTTATATTTTAAAGAATATTTTCACTTTTCAAAAACGGGAAGGAAAGGTCAACGCAAGCGACCCAGGAAGTGCCAGATGCAAAGCTGAAACAGCAAACCAAACTAAGACCCAGACCGAGCCTGGTGAGAAGTTGAAAAGGGCATGCTACTGACTCTGATGACAGGCCTGATATGGTAACCTCCTCTAATTTCTAAAGCGGCATCACGAAGCAGACTCAACCATCACAGAGACCAAACCAATCCCTACTCCATCTGTCAGGATGAAGTAATGTAACGCCGTGTTCAAACAGGCACTAGCTAAGAAACAAGACTGGGTCTGTACCAAACGCTAGTCTAATGATAAAAAAGTAAAGATAGTCCCATAGCATTTCAAATGCCGTAGGGGGTGAAGCGTTAGAGACCTCATTATGCTGGGTCATCAGCGTATGAGGTAGGGTGACCAGTTCCTTTCCTCGCTGCCTTTACTTCCCAGATTTTCTCTGGTACCCATTTTACGAGGCTGGGTCGACCTCAGGGCCGTATTGGTCGGAAAAAAAAATCCCGCTCAGCTGGGGATTCGAACCCTCGACCATTTGGTTGCTAGACGAGTGCTCTAACCACTACGCTAGCCGGCCCCCAGTCTAATGATACTGACTCAAAAAAAAAAAAAAAATCTTTGGAGTCCAGCAGCAATAAAGCAAGACACAAAATTCTGGCACTTTCATAACAAAATTACTTCATCAGTATCAAGAATATTTCAACTGATAATTATATCACATACACACAAGTTGGGACAGGCAACACACTGGTATGCACTGTTACATAAATTAAAGAACCTGACAGATATCGAACCTCTTAACACAGATAATAAAACCACAACATTTATACATACAAGAATATATGATCACTTCAAAAGCCTGCTTATCTATTCATGTTCTTTTATGTCAACAAAAACCACTTATAAAGCCATAAGTCAAGAATCTTTTGGTATCAATTAGGTAAATCATCATCCTGTGCCATCCCTACAATGAAGTTAGGCTACAATGATTCCCCTGAGCTTACTATTTGTCTACTTGTCACAGCTGACCTGATTTTCTGTCCCAAGATGTCCTCTCATCTTTACTGTTAGGTATCTATCCAAGCTGTCCTCTCATCTTTATTGTTAGGCTTCTGTCCAAGCTGTCCTCTCATCTTTATTGTTAGGGTTCTATCCAAGCTGTCCTCTCATCTTTATTGTGAGGCTGACATGCTCTGAACTATTATCTTTATTCTTTCAGTTCTCCTTCTCAATCTGCTCAAATCTCCCATTCCTCCTTCTCTAACACAGAACTGTGCTAACATTATTTGGTTTAGGACCACCAACCTCTTTACAGTAACAGGTCTGTTCTCCACCAACATATTACTTCCTCTTTTTTTTTTTTCTCACAATCTTCTGACATATTCTGATCTGTAATGAATCTGTACACGCTGTAAGAAGACATTTGTTACTGTACATAATGAGAAATAACTTCATATTACATTTTAAACTTAGAAACATATTACTAATTTTGACAGGATGTATGTTAACTGTGTATGATCTGACAATGAAAACACGTGCTCCATATAACATAACACATTTTTTTTTTCATTTAACATGAAGAATTTTGTTCACATTCTTGTTCTATCTCCCTAGAACTATGACTGATGTTCTTTGCAACAGAAGAAGATGTTGATATGCAGAATATAGTGGCTTTTTTTTAAACAGTCCCTCACTGGTGCTGAAAAAAAGCAGAAACTGTGCAATACTTCTTTAGCAGACTCCACCACCATGAGAATTCTGGTCAGTCCTGCCCCATTAAGTATGCTGGGCCTGTTACTGTGTTAGCAAAAGGAGAGGTGGACCTTTCTCTGGCATAGAAATCACAATTTTACGTAACAAATGAATCAGAATTTTGTTCACACAACAAAAAAAGTTTGTTGACACAACATAAAGAAATTTATTCACCCAACAAAAAAAAAAAAAAGAAGAAAAGAAATTTATTCATACAACAAACAAAATTTGTTCACATAAAAAAATGTGGTCATACGGCATTAAAAAAATTGAGTTGCATAACATAAAGAAATTGGTTCCATAACATAAAAAAAATTTGTTTACATAAAGAAATTTGTTCACATAACAAAAAAAAAAGTTATTCACATAAGAAAATCTGATTTAATAACATAAAAAAATGTGTTCACATAAAGAAATTTGTTCACGTAGCATACAAAAAATTTTTTTTCACACAAGGAATCCTTGCTCACGTAACAAAAGATTTGTTCAGATAACAACAAAAATGTTTCATATTAAAAAAAAATTTGATCACATAAAATAAGAAAAAAATGTATTACATAAAAAAGAAATCTGCTCACACATCACTGAGAAATTTACCGGATCACATAAACTGATGAGGGCATACGTACCTTGTTATACTCTTCATGCTGATGTGAATTTTTGACTTTTCTCTTTTGTCTCTGTTGAGGAGAGGTGTCTTGATGTATGTTCGAACTTTTATTCCTTGCATTCGCATGACTAGAGTGCTTCTGTTGTAAATCTTCTAATGCATGATCTATCTTTAGTTTGGGGGCTGTTGCATTTGATGGACCATGAAGGCCACGATTTGAAGTTTTATGCAATGCATCACTTTCATTCTCAGGGCTGGCTGGATCATGTGGACTATGACCACTGTGGTCATTGTGTTCATGTCCATTCACATGACTGTGATGATGGTCGTCGTGTTTCTCAGATTTTATATCCTGTAGGTTGTTTTTCGAGTTATTTAATGTGGGCATTAACCCAATATTGATGAACAACTCTTCTAAGTCCTCCTTAAGTAAAAAGCTATCATTACCGTATCTTTGAAACAATTTTGATGTAAAATATTTGCTTTTTTCCTTTGCAGTGTAGTCATTTTCATCATTTGATGTCTTTAACTCTTCATGTTCAAGAACTTCCCCTGGAATGTTTCTTCTTTGACTTTGATCTCCGCCGTTAAGTGAATCATCCATCGTCTTCGGACCTGCTGTTGGGGACTTGCTGGTTGGTGAAGGTCTGTGGCCATTTTTCTCGTCTAGAACTAAAGTATTTTGTACGTTTGTAACGTTTTCTTGTAAGCGTGGCGGTGCAACATGTTCGCCATTTGCTGCCTCGGTTGCTCCTGCTACGGCGAAATACGCCAACAATAAGCAGAGCATGTGTTTGCATTTTATAACTGACGGAATTGATGGTTTAGCTAGAAAACAGTTGACCTGGATGGCTGTTTCAGTGTTTTTCGACTTGTAACAAGCGGACTTCTTCAGTAACTGAGAACGCCTGTTATTACAGGCATGTCTAGCCGAATTTGTACTATCACTTCCACAACCGTTCATCATGTCAGACGGGCGACCTTTGTAGCGTACAGATCTGCTTTGTGTACACATTGTTCTCGGCGAGAAAACAAATTTAACTGTTAAAAAATATACCCAGATCACGTGCAAAAAACACTTAATGAACGTTTTGTTTACGAAATGCCCGGTCTCGCACGTGGAGATTCTAAGATTAGATCCAGGTTCAGTGTCGTGTGCAATCGTTCAAACACAAGTCAAACATGGCGACCTCCCTGCTCAGTCGAGAACAATCCAGCACTTCCGTTCAACACTTCCTACGCCCTAAATTTAGCACCTTCCAGCACTGAACTGACTGGTCACGAGGTACTTAGTCTTAAAATAAGTTGACTAGGCACGCAATCAGAATAGTGGGTAAAAGGAAAAGGTTGTGCTTACATAATAGGTTTTTTTTTCGTTCTTCTCCCAGGATTAACTCTTTGTTGTCCTCAGGTCTCTCATTCTTCTTTTCTTCTTCTTCAGCTTAAGGGCAGCGGCGGCTAGAACGGGGAAGGTGGGGTGTAGGGGGGGGGGAGGGGCAAGGGCCCGACGTTTAAGGATAATCAACACAAGGACATCATTTATCCAACTTAAATGAATAATGCAGTTCATATATATATATATATAACGGTAATCCTGTCATGCTTTGGAGGCAAATAGGGGTATGGTGTTAGTGCCCAGATTTTCATTGACCTGTCAGCACACTAGAGGGTGATATGGTCAGTATCACGACTGGCCGCCTTTCCTTCTCCAACTCCAGAAGAAGTCGGGTACCCATTTCTACAGCTGGGTGACTGGGGTGCCTCCGGCCGGATTCGAACCCCCGACCTTCGCCATGAGAGACCAATGCACTAACCATTTCGCCACTCAGACACCCCATATATATGCGTGTGTGTGTGTCCGAACCATACAGCAGGGCAGTCTTTACATTTGTATTGAAAAGCCTAAGCATACAGGAAACTCTCTACTATAGAGGGCGGAACAACAACACAACTCCTTCAGATCACCAGAGGAAGTACCCCCCCCCCTCCCTTCAGACAAGTGTTTCGGCCCTATTAAACTCCTGACACTCTAAGGGGGGTGAGCCCCCCTATGTCATGACTCCCAGAGGTCTTGTGAGTTGTTGCTTTTTTCGTACCAGGATTGAGTTGGCACTGCACTTTGAAGTGCGTCTTTAGCAATTTACTACGGAGGACTTGTATTGATTGTGACAAACAAAACCATTTATGTTCTCAATGCTTGTTTCGCATGCTCCACAGCCAGCATGAAGCCTTTTCTACTGTTTCTGAAAGTTTGGTTTTTGTTTTGATGTTCTGAGATGATCATATTTTATTAAAAAGCAAGAGCACGTAGATGTGACGTTTCAATTTACGCCTTTACAAGAAACGGCGGACAAAGAAACAGGAAAAGAAGGGAAAGTTTAAATTTATAGGCTTTAAATTAGGCGATATATATATGCATGTGCTTCCTTCCTGTCTTTTTTCCTTTTAAGTCTAGTTATTTATTATCACAGCTTTACTGCAGTGGCTTTGTGTGTATTTATATATTTAGTTATATATAAAAGGTAAAGGTAATCCTGTCATGCCTTAGAGACATACAGGGATATGGTGTTAGTGCCCATCTTTTCCTTGACCTGTCAGCGCATTAGAAGGTGATGTGGTCAGCACCACGCCTGGTCGCCTTTCCTTCCCCAACCCCAGAAGAAGCCAGGTACCTGTTTCTACATCTGAGTGACCGGCAGGATTCGAACCCCCTGACTTTCGCCACGAGAGGCTATTTGCACTAACGACGTCGCTACTCAGACGCCACGTTATATATACTTTTACTTTAAAAAAAAAAGATGAAATCGATTATGTGAGGCGTGTGTATTACAAAATCATATAATAAAGCAGAACTCGGAGTCAACCGGAGATCAGAACATATATCACCAGAAGAACGACATACATTGGGGACACCTGTTAAATTTAGCCTAAGAGCGTGGACTGTTGTTAATCTGCGTAATCTGTCATTGGGCACTTCCGTATGTCAGTTGCTCGTACTAAGTGAACTGAAACTCTCATCATCATCATGTGCTATGCCTGGATGCGTTGGCGACCATGTCTCTCCACAGTTTCCGGATCTTTCATATTTATTCATCAGTTCTGTTGATGTGCCTCTCCCATGCCATTTCGTCAAGCCATCTAAGATTTTCTCTCTTGATCTACCTCTTCCTTTCCTGCTTCCAATTTTCCCTGTTGTTACGATATTTTCGATCCCTCCTCTTCTCATTATATGGCCAGTAAACCTAGACTATTTCCCCCGTAATGTGTTCATTAATGCTCGTTTCTCTTTAGCTTTTCTTGGGCGTTCTTCATCTGTTATTTTGACTGTCTATGGTATTCTTAACATTCTTCGTAGGAACCACATTTCTAATGCTCTTGTTGTTGTTTTTTGCTAGTGACCATGATTCACTTCCATGTAGTAAATGTAAAACTGGCTCGGTCTCGCATTGAGACTCTACCGGCAATTATTTTAATTTGCCTCTACAGCAGTATGTGTGTTGCTAGATGAGAGGTGTGTGCTGGCTGTTCAGGCCTTACTACAACACACATACACACATAAACACACGTTGAAATTCCGCAGCAGAAGGATTAATTGTGTGTCAAAGTTGGACAACATTGGAAGAATAAACTACTTGAACAATTTAAATTGAAATATTCTAAGTATTTTTTTTAAAGTCTGGATTTATATTTGTTAGTGCTGTGCAAATCGGAGTCATTTCTGTATTAGCATTCAGCCACTCGGTATAAATACTCGGTATAAAGTGGAAAGAATTCAAGAAAAACGCAGAGATGCGACAGATGAGAAAACAACAACCTGTCTCATTGGTGATCAGAAAAAGAAGATGGACGTACGTCAGTCATGTGACGAGAAGAAACAATCAGAGGATCCCCCAAAAAGCTATCAAGTGGAGCACAACAAGCCGAAGAAAAAGAGATCGACCACGTGAAACTCTAACACAACATTGTTAAGAGAGACCACTTCAGTGGGCGTAACATCCCTTGATGAGATTGAAAAACTCGCTGAAGGCAGGAAATCTTGGCGAACTACAATTCGAGCGAAATGTGACGTTTAGCGGGACGGGAAGGATGTAAGACGTAAAAAGATTCAGCCACTACATTAACACCGAACAGTAGTGTCTGCTGGCACAGCTGGTCAGTTGCAGATAGCTCAGGAAAATCCCAGCATCCATGCCTAAACAAAAGGTACCAACATAACGTTTTAGTTTGTCACCTTAAAACCGAGTTAATCGTCATCTTTTTTCCCTTCTTTTTCTTTGAGCGGCTGATGAGTTCTGCAGCTTTCCTAGCCACTGATGCTCATTGCTGCAGACAGGACACGTCTCCATTCTTCTCTGTTCTTGATCATTTCTTCCCAGCTGTCAATTTCAAGAGCGCGTATATCTCCGAAGTTGTCTCAACTACTTCAGTCTTTTGTTTTTCATAATGGCTACTATAAGCAGAGAGATAAACAATGTGTGGATTTCTTTGTTACTTCAATCTTTGATTTTCTTCGTTTGAGAAGTTCATGTGATCTGATAAAAACAAATCCAATTGCTGTGTTATAGGGTCTCTTAACAGGCCATAAATTCCTCTCACGACTCTGTTCTCAAATGTTTGTATTTGACTTCTATCTTGTTTAGTTGTAACTCTATGTTTCTGACGCATATAGCACAACTGGTCTAATCTGTTTCTTATGTATATACTAGCTGATTACTCTGCCTTGCCCGGGTATTTATTTATCCCAATCAACAAAGTTCTAGTCATTTCAACAACCTTCTAGACGGCTTTACAACGTTCTATTCATTTCCATAGCCTTCTAGAAGGGGCTACAGAGGTCTGTTCAGTTCCACAATCTTCTAGAAGGTGCCACAATGTTCTAATCATTTCCACAACCTTCTAGAAGGTTCTACAGAGTCTAGACGATTCTACAGAGTTCTATTCCTTCTATTCGACTAAACGTGGGCTTAATAGTCATCAGGACTGTCATCAATCAGCTTAGCGACCCCGAAAACTATGGATTCGACGCTAATCTCGGTCAATTTGGACATTTTATTTTTCACCAATTTTCACCCCCCCCCCCCCCCCTCATCTCAGCGACCCCAAAAAATATGGAATCGACACTAGTATCGGCCATTTTCGATTACTTTTACATGTCAGTCCGATTCGTAGAGGTCATAGGGGTATCCTATGGATGATCTAACCCCCAGTGTGCACTGTTCAGCTTATAAGTCATATGTGTGCCACGTTTGGTTGAAATTTCTCCAGGCGTTCTAGCGCGATGCTCTAACATACACACACACGTTCATTTTTATGTCACCCCATCCCACCCCCACCCCTGCTGCCCCCATGCCGTTGGGGGAGGAACTTGGACTTAAATGGCATCGGGAGTGTCACTATTCATCTCAGCGACCCCGAAAACTATGGATTAGACACTAATATCGTTCATTTTCGATTATTTTTACATGTCACCCCGACCCCTAGGGGTCATAGGGGTATCCTAGGGGTGATCTAACCCCCTCGCTGCACTGTCCAGACTGTAAGTCATATGTGTGCCAAGTTTGATTGAAATTGCTCCAGGCTTTCCAGCGTGATGGTGCATTATACATATACGCATACATACATGCATACATACATTCACATGTTTGTATATATATCATCATCAAGTGCCGTGCCGACTGGTGTTGGCTATTATGCTTCTCCAGAGTACACGGTCCTTCATGCAGGCCATCAGCTCAGTTGGTGATCTCCTCTCACACCATCCCGTCAGACTGTCCAGTATCATTTCTCTTGGTCTTCCTCTTGATCTTCTTCCTTCTATTTTTCCTGTTGCTATAATATTTTCAATGCCCTCTCTTCTCATTGCATGTCCTATGAAAGTACATCGTCTCTCTCTTATCTTTTTGACAAGATCTTTTTCTCTCTCCAGCTCTTCTCATACATTCTTCATTAGTTATTTTTGCTGTCTAGGGGATTCGCAACATTCTTCTAATAAACCACATTTCTGCTGCTTCCAATGATTTTTGTGTAGAGCTGCCTATTGTCCATGATTCACTTCCATATAACAAGACAGGTTCAATATAGCATTTTAGGACTCGTTTTCTAACATTCATTGATAAGAATGTGTTGGCCAATATGTTTCTCATTCTCTGAAATGCAGTCTTTGCTTGATATATATATATATATATATATATATATATTGTTGTGGGATATAAGTTTTTACTGTAACAACTGTCTAATGACAAAATATGTCTTGTTTTCATCTTGTATTCTAGCCCTTTTCTCATCTCTTATAATCCTAGAGCTATTGAATACTGTTCCTACGTACTTATAAGAATCTGCTCTTTGTATCTTTATATTTTCTATTTGGATATGATCTTTATGTTTATCTTGTTGATCTTGCCATTCTCATGTATTCGGTTTTCTTCTGGTTTATCTTTATTTTTGTTCATTTTGTTTTTTGTCAGATGGTTGAAGACTTTAGAAGATACCATTAAAGTACACACTACTTTACAAGATACCACTAAAGTACACAGCATTTTACAATGTACCACTAAAGTACACATTACTTTACAAGATACCACTAAAGTATACATTACTTTACAAGATACCACTAAAGTACACATTACTTTACAAGATACCACTAAAGTACACATTACTTTACAAGATACCACTAAAGTACACAGTACTTGCAAGATAAAGTTCCTCCTGTTAATCTATACCGTCTACATATTTTCGTTCTGCCATTGTTTGTTTGATCTTTATCTATGGTTCCTAAACTTTTTCCAAGACCAGATTAAAAAGCACTGAGAACAAGGTATCACTTTGCTTCAGGCCTGTACTTATTTGGAGTGATTTATGTTTCCTTTCATTGTAATCACCATGTTTTCTGTGTCTTCTATACATATCTTAATAATATTTATGAGTTTCACTGGTATACCTAAATCCTTCATTACGCCCCATAGACTGTTCCTGTAAGCTAATCTGTCTACGTTTTGTTTCAATTCAATGATATTTTAATGATTTTTCAAATTAGGATGAGGTTGACTGTAGTGTGCTTAGAACCAGCAACTCCTGGGGTATCATGATGGGGGTCACATCCTCAGAAAATCAGAGTTCAGGATCGAAAAAAAACTTACCTGAAAGGAGGAGGCAGTGAGATAGAACGGAGAGTATAACTCTGATGATACGAAGGATTGTGTGGTTGTTTCGCTCTCTGTGGCAAGTTTCATGCCCATAATTTAACCTCTTTTCAAGTTCAGAAGAGCTCTATCGTGTGAGCCAAGATGACTGTGCTAGACAGCCCGTGCAGCTGTCAGGGACAGCGAATATTTACTGTCGCAGTTCTCACTGAGTGTTTACAATGACCGACTCAGTGTGGTCTGTGGGGTATGAATCTATGGAAGTGCCATTGACTGAGAAAAGTAACAGAGCACAGTGTTTCAAGGTTAGACCAGTGTTTCCCAACCTTTTTTTTTGTATCATACTCCACCTCAACGCCTCAGACATTTTAATGCCCCCACCTCCTCCTCTTTCTTCCTGCCCCCCCCCCCCAATCTACCCTACCCCGTTCCGCCTCATCATAATAGCTAACCAAGTTCTGAAAAAGTATAATATAAATATATTCTAATTGCCCCCTGACCTCAAATATTCACCACCCCCCCCCCCCCACACACTGAGAAACACTGTGTTGGACCTTAAAAAGATCATAAATAAATTATTTCTGGACACGAGAGAAAGAACAACCAAAAGAGAATTACGTGGGATTACTTTGTTACTTCCCAGATAATTCTCTGATGCCTAAAGGTGCTTTATGATTTTTTTTCAAGGTCTAACCATAGAATACTGTGCTGTTACTTTATTGTGCTTTTACTTTACTGTGTTCTGTTACTTTATTGTGCTTTTACTTTACTGTGTTCTGTTACTTTATTGTGGTCTTACTTTACTGTGATCTGTTACTTTATTGTGCTTTTACTTTACTGTGTTCTGTTACTTTATTGTGGTCTTACTTTACTGTGATCTGTTACTTTATTGTGCTTTTACTTTACTGTGTTCTGTTACTTTATTGTGGTCTTACTTTACTGTGTTCTGTTACTTTATTGTGGTCTTACTTTACTGTGATCTGTTACTTTATTGTGCTTTTACTTTACTGTGTTCTGTTACTTTATTGTGGTCTTACTTTACTGTGTTCTGTTACTTTATTGTGGTCTTACTTTACTGTGATCTGTTACTTTATTGTGGTCTTACTTTACTGTGTTCTGTTACTTTATTGTGGTCTTACTTTACTGTGTTCTGTTACTTTATTGTGGTCTTACTTTACTGTGATCTGTTACTTTGTGCTCTGTTACTTTATTGTGCTCTGTTACTTTACTGTGCGAAAGTCTTGTTGTTTCCTACTGTTAAAAGTTTGCATCGGCTGAGAAGCAGTGCAGCTTTTCCTGGCTCTTAGCCTCACTTAGGATCATGAGACGTTTAAGCGAAGAATAGCCTGCTTTTAGCAGCAGTGAGATAAGACAGCCAAACAGTCTCCAACAAAGCAAAGTTTCACGTAAATTATACAGTTCTTTCGCTCATTTAATTTCCTTGTGATCCAGCTTGGCCGCGAATGCTGAGACTGGACTCAGAGTTAAAAACAGAAGCCCCAGGTACAGGAACAGATCAAGTATCACCCCAGACCACATGATCTTCACAGACGGGTCAGTGGCACGAGCCCTAAAAGCGGATAGAGCAATGTTGTCTACCGCAGTGGCAAACTGGTTGCCAGTAAATCAGGAGCTGATGCAACCATCATTTCGAGCATGGGAAATGGAGATGCAGGCTGCGTCTGAAGCAATCTCCTGTTTGGTGGAGAAGGACAACTCGCATGGGGTCATTGTAACATACTCCCAAAAACACGTTACGGAGAATCGAGAGACATTACTTCCTCAGGGAGTGGATCCAGCTTCTACTGTGCTCTCGGTTATTTAGTGTGACGTGGTCATGCGAGTGTCAAAGACAGTGAGAGAGCGGACAAGCCGGCAGACATGGCATCAATTCAAGGCACCCTAAAAATGGACAAGGAGGAGATTGCAAGAGCAATTTTGAATAGGCTGCATATGGAGGACGATCTCGGGTTGAATGACAACAATCACATCAGGAGGATGGTCGAACTGGGGAGGAGAGGGGAAATGGAGGGTTTTTTTTTCTGAACGAAGTGGTTTAGCGCGCACTATCCACAACCAGTGTGTGACTGACTCCATCAGCAGGCCCACGGTTCAGTGGGTGTTGGAACGGAAGGAGGAGCACGTATGGGAATGCTCGGAGTGTGGGGATGTCAGTCTCTGATTACAGTTTACACATTTGCTCACTTCCACTCGCTGGGAAGCGAGTACATCAAAATAATACAGTCACTTTAAAACACAAGTCATTTGCCAGATGTGATCTGGTAAAACCAAATATTTGTCATTCCTTCCATCTTCAGGAAGACATACATTAAAAAACATGTGATTTTTTGTGTGATGAAGCAGTGGTCGACGTCCTCTGTTTCATAATATAACATGTCATTGTAACAAATAAAATTAAACTTCATACTGTAACAGTTCCACAGTTTATAAACTATTGATAATAATCTTCAAACTTCTACAACTGCCCATCTTTCTGCTTCTTTTATTGTGTCAAAAGAGCACGGAGGTCTATCTAGGCAATGCAACCGAAGATATTCATGGCTGAGTCAGATAACTGTGTCCGTCAGTGGGATTGATACCTTCAACGGTAGAGACTTCGTTGTCTTCGCTCTGTACACCATCTGCGGTAGAGACTTTAGTGTCTTTGGTGTGTTGCGTGTTCGTATTAGTTGCCCTTACTGCGAACCCGATATACACTCCACATGTGACCAGTCTAATCGCCTCAGACCTGAAATGGCGTGAATGTTAGAACGAAATTATCTTAAGACAAAACAAATATTATAGACAGCATGGCTGCTTTGTGAAGACAATAGTTTTCCAGTGAGGTTACTAGTCTTGAAACTGATGCTCTTATTTTTCATTTATTTACTGATAGTAAAATGTGCGGTGCCTTTCCGTGTGCCTCGCACTGCATGCAGACATTCTTCGTTTTCAGAAGCTGTTTTACCTAAGCACTAGTGGGTCGGGTACCCATTTTTACATCTGGAACGACCGCAGCGAATCACAAACCAATGAATAAGAAGCACCGGTCTTAATGGTGAAATTAGGACAGGAATGACAAACAGAAGTGGTATGAGAACAGTGTATTTTGTGTTCAAGTTTTCTCTTTAACCCGTCTCTATCTTTTTTTTAAAAGATTTATTAGAGAAATTAATAAAGGATTTCAATTTCTGAATGAGAATTTTCTTTAAAAAAAGTGGCCTATGCAGAGACCAAAACAAAACAAAAAAAAACCAAAAAAAAACAAAACCAAAGCATTTAACTCTTTCACTGTTGAATTAATTTCCATACTCTGCCATGAAAAAAAAAATGATGAGAGATTGTGGTGGAAAGAAACTGGAAGGAAGTTACTGTGTAATTTAAAAATACGGGCTGCGTTAGAAATGTGCTAATTTAATTTTATTTAGACAGCCTAAATATCGATCTGAGCATTTATTCCCATAGGTGTTGAAAGAATTACCATCACTGCCAGTATTATTTTGGGGTTTAAGAGTTAAAGTAAACAAAATCAGCAAAAAAAGAAGAGGTAAATAAAATTCTTTATTTTTTTAAAATCGGCAAATAAGGGTTAATCGATAGGTAGTGAATGCTTCACGCCTGATATCATTTCTATAGTTTGCTCTCAAAGTAAATCATGCATTAGTCTAATGCTTTTTTCCATCTTATTCAATTTTCTTTAGATGTTGAGTCAATTGTTTGTGCAAGATATGTTAAAATACCAAGTCCGGCCCGAAACACTTCTTCGTAATCTGTTCATCTGGCTTCACTGTCTTCGTCATTACCCTAGAAATGTGGAGCTGCAGTATATATAGAACATATACATCATACAGACATAGAAGGTCTTGTCTACCTTGCGTGCAGCCACCCTCTCATAATTTTTCCTCAGAACGCAGTTACTTTACTTTAGTCTCAAGATATTAGATTACGAAATGAATCAGCGCGGGCCATATCAGAGACCTGACTGCAGCATTTAGACAGCGCGACAACAACACGGCTTTCAGTAGTTATTGGTGAGCTGTTTCAAGTGCTCAGACCACTAGATCTCTGACAGTTTCATAATTTAAGAACTGGATTAAAGTTGGTAACACACAATAATTAGTGTATAAGTATACACCTATACACGAAGCACTGCAGTAAAGCTGTGATACTAAAATGATATATATATATATAAACTCACACACACACATATATAAACATATATATATATATAAACACACACACAAACATATATATATATATATCACTTGTATCGTCACTTGTAGCATATTTCTCAGCGGGAGTCGCTCGGCCTCAAGAAAACCACTCCGAAATTTCCTTTCTCTCTCTCTCTCTCTCTCTCTCTCTCTCTGAACGTTAAGTGCCCCAGGCACATGGGACATCGGGAATGGTTTTCCACAAACGCCTGTCCTTTGCCTTTTTTTTTTTCTCTTTTGCCCAGATGAGCCCTCCATTGGTCAACATCCTCTCTTTTGTTCTTGTTTCTCTCCTTTGGTCTACCCTTACTTCTGTTCCCCTGTGAAATTTCCACTATCAAAAGCTATGAATAACGTTTTCCATAGTAGTGTGACTGCAGGTGCGTGGATGATGGGAGCACTTGATAATTTTAACATAAGATGAGTCCACGAACAGAAAAGAATTGAGAAACCTTGACCTACTGTTACAATCTGGCCGAGAGTTTAGTTATTTAGCATAGAAAAATAAGAAAAGAGAGGCTAGTCTACCTTGTGTTATGAACTAACCTGAACTTGCGAGCTGCGATGATGTAGAGCACAAAGTTTGCTGCATGGTTATACATGCGCAGCTGCGCGGAAAGGTTGCCCACGATGATTCTTGCTCTGTCAGAGACAAATTCGCGAGGTAAGTCAGGACCCCAGAAAACGCCCGTGTAGCGATAAACAATTTCCAGCAAAACACTGACCAGAAACCACACTGTGGAAGCGGTCAGAATGCGGTTGATCTGAAATACACAATAATTAGGAGTAGAACATGTGCTTCAGTTTATTCACAGCAACCCCAGCTTTTAACTAAGAAACTTTGGCGGGCTCGTTCAAGAAAGTCAAACTCCGAAAGATAAATGCTGTATTATGTTTGACTGTGATGATTTCTGCTGTGATAAAGCGTTCCGCTGAAATATTGATTTGTTCTGTTTTGTTCTTTCATTATCTGTCTATCTGTCTGTCTACTTACTTACTTATCTGATCTACCTACCTGATTGGCTACCTACCTACCTACCTATCTGCCTGCTGACCTACCTACCTACCTACCTACCTATCTGCCTGCTGACCTACCTACCTACCTACCTACCTGCCTGCCTGCTGACCTACCTACCTACCTGCCTGCCTGCTAACCTACCTACCTACCTACCTACCTACCTACCTACCTACCTACCTACCTACCTACCTACCTACCTACCTACCTACCTACCTACGTACCTGTCTGCATGTCTGTTTATCACCGTCCTCTGCCATCACACCTTATCTGGAGCAATAATCTCCAACAGCAGCTGTCACGTGATTTCCCAACAATAGATTTTAAAACAAACACACACACACGAACAACACAATGAGAAAAACATGACAGTGATCCTATCTGTACAACCTCATGACATATTCTGCACGTGGATTTGCATGACAATACAGCATTAAAATCTGTGCATGCTTTCAGAACCAAGAGAAAGTGATGTCGTTTTACAATAAAAGATCAAGCCGCCTGTATATTATTGCGAGGCCTACACGTAGTAGTTATCTTGTGATTTCCTTTGAGAATGTTGTTTCTCTACTGCTGTTGTTGTTGCTGTTGCAAATCGTCTTTAACTAGGGCTGTCTATCCAGATCCACAGGCCAGTAGCAAGCTGATATGTAGTGCCTATCTAATCGTAAACCTAACGAGAATGCTAATGTTAACCACTCTACCTCATACGCTGATGGCCCAGCATAATGAGGCTTCTAACAGCTCATTCCCTACGGCATTTGCTATAGGACTAGCTTTACTTCACTTTGGTTTACTGGTAAATGTAATAAACCAAAAACCTCAGTTATGTTCATAACGATTATAGTCGCAAACTTAATGCACTCCTTAAAGATCCAGTGTACTTTATGGCATTTTCTCTTTCTGGAACCTGAAAAAGCTCTGGTCGAGGAGTTTCGTCATAATCGATACAGAACTTTATGATTTAGATGCTGATTTTAGACAGGCTCCACTTCTTTACGGGTTCAGTCCCAACAGTGGAGATTTTTTTCTGGTACCATCACCTCAAGAAGGCCACGGAGTCCACCCAGCCTTAAAAAATTTGGGTCCAGAGAAATCTGTGAAGGTAAATGCGGTCAGATGCGATACTGACCACATCAGACTTTCACGTGGCGATGATCTCGGGAATGCCGGCCTAACACTGTACTCTCTGTGTGCCTTATTGGCATAGAAACGGGGATTTTACCTTTTTATCCACTCCGTTACGAGGACATTTCTCTTAAGTAGCCTCTTACACCAGGCCATAAGTAGGTCGATGTATTATTACTTCCTCCTGTACTGAAGTCCTAGGGTTGTTGCTTCCTACGTTGTGCCAGTTCCAGCATCCGCTTATGAAATGTTACTATTAAGTGCTACTAGATGTACTAACTAATTCTGACTCCTTCAAAATACACAATATTTTGAATAATGACTGGGAATACAAGAACGGCAAAAGTCCGCTGCTTCTCGTCGCTGGAGTCCGTGGTTCGAGTCCCAGAATTCTCGTGTCGTTTTACTGTTTCTCATGGATAAAATACATTGTCTACTATTTTACGAATGCTAAAATCTATTCAATTCAAATGTAATATCCACCCTCATTTATGCATGCGAAAGCTGGAAAACAACTAAAGAAATAGACAAGAAATTAGACTCTTTTGAAAACAAATGCCTAAGGAAAATACTCGGCATCAAGTGGAATGAATTCAAGAACAATGCAGAGATAAGACAGATGACTGAACAACAACCAGTCTCATGGGTGATCAGGAAAAGGAGATGGACATATGTTGGTCACTTGATGAGAAGAAATGATCAGAGAATCCCAAAACAAGCTATCAAGTGGAACACAACAGGCCGAAGAAAAAGGGGCAGACCGCGGGAAACTCTGAAGAGGACATTATTAAGAGAGGCCAAGTTAACAGGCATAAAATCCTTTGATGAGGTTGAAAGACTCGCCGAAGACAGGAACATTTTGGCGAACTACTTTGCGAGCCCTATGTGACGTTTAACGGCACGGGAAGGATATAAGATAAGATAAGATAAGATAAAATCTATGTCCCAGTTCTTTCCTGCGCCGTTAAACGTCACATAAGGCTCGCAAGGTAGTTCGCCAAGTTTTCATGTTTTCGGCGAGTTTTTCAACCTCATCACGGGATTTTATGCCTACTAATTTGGTCTCTCTTAACAGTGTCCGCTTTAGAGTTTCACGAGGTCGACCTCTGTTTCTTCGGCCTGTTGTGTTCCTCTTGATAGCTTGTTTTGGGATTCTCTGACTGTTTGCTGATCATACAACACTATGCTAAATCACCAACAGTCGTAATGCTCAACAGGAAAGAAGGGAAAGAAGCAAACTAGTAGAAAATGTAGCAACGATACGAAGCTGTGGCCTAGGTTGTGACATGAAAGGGGGACACGTGGTAACAGACTGCGACCAGGAATGACAAATGGTCACGATGAGAATGATAATAGTGATAATGATGATGATGAGAACGATAATGATGATAATGACGATTATGAGAGTGATAATGATGATAATGACGACGATAAGAAGCGTAATGATGATAATGACGATGGGAGTGATAATGATGATAATGACGACGACGAAAGTGATAATGATGATAATGACGATGATGAGAACCGTAATGGTGATAATGACGATGATGGGAGTGATAATGGTGATAATGAAGGTGATGATGATGATGAGGATAATAATGATGATAATGGTGATGATGAGAGTGATAATTATGATAATGGCAAGGATGATAATGATGATAATGACGATGACGAGAACCATAATTGTGATAATGACGGTGATGAGGATGATAATGATGATGATGATAATGGTTAGAATGATGATGATGAGAATGATAATGGTGATAATGATGATGATGATGATGAGAGTGATAATGTTGATGATGAGAATGGTATTGGTGATAACGACGATGATGATGAATTTAGATTTAGTGCCTTGTATAAACAATCTCTGCAACAATCACATGTCTCTGCTGTTTCTCCTTGGCCCTCATTTGCTGATCCTGTCGTTCCTTCTGGAAGTTTCTGGCTGTACGCAGGCGAACAACGATGAGAACATTCAGTGCAATCAATGACACAACCGGAAGACTGAAGCTCAGTGTGTTCTGCACGTAGTTTTGGTAAATTCTATAAGAATAAAATAAGAGCCTTAATTATGATTAGTGACGCAGCTGACAGACGGAAACTGAGCGCTATTTGCACATGATACTGGTAAATGTAAGCGACTGGCTAGCGCAGTGGTTAGAGCACTCGTCTAGCAACCGGATGGTCGAGGGTCGTCGAATCCCCAGCTGAGCGGGATTTTTTTTTCCCCGACCAATACGGCCTCGAGGTCGAACCAGCCCCGGAAAATGGGCACCAATGAAAATCTGGGAAGGAAAGGCAGCGAGGAAAGGAACTGGCCACCCTACCTCATACGCTGATGGCCCAGCATAATGAGGTCTCGAATGCCTCATGCGTTACGGCATTTGCTATGGGACTACCCTTATTTTAGTTTACTGGTACCAGAATAAATACCCTTCCCCCCCCCCAAAAAAAAAAACCTCAAATATATTCATAAAACAACTCATCACTAGAACAAGCTGGAGGTTATCTCTCTACGCTGTGATGACTCATCGCCATTTACGACCCTTTCAAAGCGAAGAGAAAAAAATCTAATGACACTGAACATGATAAGCTGAATAACTTTACGACCTCACAAAATCCCGATACTCCAGTCGTATGATGCACATCCTGTCACCTTGTCTCACCCAGCAGGTCTCTATGAAATGAAGGTTCAACGACAGAATTATGGCCTGTATTACCATGATGGATATCACTGTGAATAGACATTTTTAACAATGTGTGGGTGCAAACAGACTTCAATTGTTAAAAATTAGTCGAGGAAAAAAAATACAGTATCTCAAAAGATAAAACGTTCAAACTTTGAATGTATGCTTGAAGGTTTCTGTATGAAAGCTATATCAATGTAGAAATGGTTAGTTGTATTTGCATATTCCAGTAAGGGCCCAAAATGGCTGCCATAGAAGACAGTGAGCCTTGGCTGTGTGTTTTTACCTGCTGAAATAAGTAATTGTGCTTGAAAAGACTGAAAATAATTAGGTTCATAAACTTGGTGTCAGAGGTCAGTGAACCAGTTGAAAAACATTTCATAAACTTGGTGTCAGAGGTCATTGAACCCGTTGAAAAACGTTTAATAAACTTGGTGTCAGAGGTCAATGAACCAGTTGAAAAACGTTTAATAAACTTGGTGTCAGAGGTTAGTGGGCCAAATGAAAAACGTTTAATAAACTTGGTGTCAGAGGTTAGTGGGCCAAGTGAAAAACATTTCATAAACTTGGTGTCAGAGGTTAGTGGGCCAAGTGAAAAACATTTCATAAACTTGGTGTCAGAGGTTAGTGGGCCAAGTGAAAAACATTTCATAAACTTGGTGTCAGAGGTTAGTGGGCTAGTTGAAAAACATTTCATACACTTGATGTCAGAAGTTAGTTTACAAAGTGAGAAACATTTCATACACTTGATGTCAGAAGTTAGTTTACAAAGTGAAAAACATTTCATACACTTGATGTCAGAAGTTAGTTTACAAAGTGAGAAACATTTCATACACTTGATGTCAGAAGTTAGTTTACAAAGTGAGAAACATTTCATACACTTGATGTCAGGGGTTAGTGGGGCAATTGGAAAACATTTCATAAACTTGGTACCTGTGGTAATAGACCAGATGAAAATTAAATTTCATAAACTTGGTGTATGAAGTTAAACGGGCCAATTGGAAAACAAACAAACAAAAAAGTTTCATTAAATTACTAACCAGCTCGTTTCTTGCTGCACCAGACAGCCATCTTCAGTGGGAACCAAACGGCGATGAAGCGCTCCACGGTCAGCCCGACCAAGTACATGTACGAAAGATGTTCACAGAATTCACCCATGATGTTGAAGAACTTGCAAGACCAGTCCGAAGGGAAATATGGCCCCCCTCCCAGTACTATTTCAAAGACCAGTCTCATCACTAACGAAAACAGATCTTCAAATGGGGAAAAAAAAGTACAATAGTTACTAAAAAAAAAGTAAAGATAGTCCCATAGCATTTCAAATGCCGTAGGGGGTGAAGCGTTAGAGACCTCATTATGCTGGGTCATCAGCGTGTGAGGTAGGGTGACCAGTTCCTTTCCTCGCTGCCTTTACTTCCCAGATTTTCTCTGGTACCCATTTTACGAGGCTGGGTCGACCTCAGGGCCGTATTGGTCGGAAAAAAAATCCCGCTCAGCTGGGGATTCGACCATTTGGTTGCTAGACGAGTGCTCTAACCACTACGCTAGCCGGCCCGCTAGTTACTAGAGAAGTATATTTAATTTAAAGAGCCTTGAAGATATTTAATACGTTTCCATGCTCCCTCCCTCCCTCTCTCTCTCTCTCTCTCTCTGAAGGTCCCTATCCACAGGCGTATGATAACATGTCCTTCCATAACTCTCGATCCCTTGTGCATCTCAACAGACTTTTCAATGAACAATTTTCCGTGCCAGGATCCCAAATCACCAGCCATCTTTTCTCTCTGTCTACCTCTGTCTCTTCTACCTTCGATCTTTCCTGCTGCCATTAGGTGCTCTAGCCCGCCTCTTCTCCTACGCCTCACAAATTCAGATTGTCAGTTTTTTTTTATCTTTGTTACAATTTTGCTTGTTTCCTGTGCCTCTTTCAGAGCTTCCTCATTGGATTCTTTTTCGCTATCATTGGTAGCTTTAGTATTCTTCTTAAGAGCCAGCCTTTGTATCTCTTTGCTGACCGTCCAAGCTTCTATGTATCTCTTTACTGACCGTCCAAGTTTCTTTGTATCTCTTTGCTGACCGTCCAAGTTTCTTTGTATCTCTTTGCTGACCGTCCAAGCTTCTTTGTATCTCTTTGCTGACCGTCCAAGTTTCTTTGTATCTCTTTGCTGACCGTCCAAGCTTCTTTGTATCTCTTTGCTGACCGTCCAAGCTTCTTTGTACCTGTTTGCTGACCGTCCAAGCTTCTTTGTATCTCTTTGCTGACCGTCCAAGCTTCTTTGTATCTCTTTGCTGACCGCCCAAGCTTCGCATCCATAGGACAAGATTGGTTCAGTGTAGCACTGTAGCAGTCTCTTATATAATGAGAAAGAAAAGAAAGAGAGGAAGATCAAGGCGAAGATGGCAAGAAGGCATTGTTGATGACTTGCGAATGGATGCATCAGCAGCAGGGCATCTTGCTTACAAGCGTGAGGCCTTCAAGAGAGCTGTTAGGGAGGCAAAGCTCCGCAAGGGAGAAGGGAATGAATGAATGAATAAATGTAAATTCCTTTCTGCACCTCCTACATGAGGCGGATCTGTCTGTCTGTCTGTCTCTCTCTCTCTCTCTCTCTCTCTCTCTCTCTCTGTTTCCCACAATTCATAAGATGAATATTTTCAGTGGTATAATGTCTGGTGGCGGTCACCTTAACGTGGCCACGCTATTTTACTTCTTTCCCAATGTAATGCCATGCTGGTACTATCCCAACCCTTGCCCTGATAGTGTCACTTCTTAAATCCCTTGTTTATGAGTCTTTCGCGTAGATTTAACAGCAGGACTGACAGATTTACAAAACATGCACTCTGGCGTTTAGGGGAGAACATAACTCTTACCTACGGACGCCAAAGCCAACAGCCAAATGGATGAAGAATTGAAAGGGCGCATGCGGGCTAGAATGATGAATGTCAGGGCATTCCCAGGAATTCCAAGGGCGTAGCAGGTTGGTCTGCCGTACACTGAGATATAGTATATTGCTGAAATTGAACGACAAGTAGGTTATTTTTTAAAAATGTTTATCCAATCATGTTTGGTGCTTGTTCAAACTTTCTTCCACTATTATATTGTTTATATTTCCCTGTATGATTATGTAGCATAGCCTTGTAAGTAATGATTATAGTTATTATAATAATAATTATTATTATTATTAGTGACATGATCAGGAATAAAGAATGTATTGGGGGGCAGAGAAGGGATAGTTAGAAGGACGAAGAACGGATACTCGGTACTTCAAAGACCTGATCAAAGGTAAACCGAATCGACATGGGTACGCCGATAGATCGTAACATTGCGACTTCACGCACACCTGCAGTAGCCGAGGGGGAACAATTGACCAGTAGATCAAACGACTGAACAGAGAACGGACTAGGTCCCGAAGCAGGTAACATGAAAGAGATGGTGGACTTGTTAATGGGAGGTAACAATTAGACGACGGAGATGAAAGCGACTAAAGTGAAGACGCCAGTTGCGACCGGTTTTGGCGTGGTCAGAACTTACGAATATAAAGAAGGGAGGAGGATTCAGAAAGAAGGAGAGAGGAGACGCAGAGAGGAGGGGAAGAGGCATTCAGCAAGAGAAATGTAGAGATAGAGACATAGTGTTAGACTGAACTAGTGTAGCAAGAGATCGTACAGTAATTGTTACCAAGAGCTTTTGTATTACTGAATATTGTGAACGCTGCTTAAATACTGCTTGTAGAATTATGAGAATTATGATATTGTGATTTTGTGAGATTTCGTACTACTATGATGAAAACAATGAAATGTATATAATCTTGCATATTATTGCAAGTGATGTTATCAATTTTAAGTCAGGATAATGCTTGTCAAAATACACGATTTCTGTGAACTGTTTATGAGAATTGATCTATTGAAATGTTTGAGAATGATCGACGTGTGATTAAAGAGAAACTTCTTGAATAATATATGATAGTACCAAGAACACCTATTTGAAATAAAAAGATACAACATTGTTAAACTTTCTTCCACTATTATATTGTTTATATTTCCCTGTATGATTATTCTCATTTTATTGTTTAGTGTCTTATCTTGTCTTGTTTTCAGTTTCCCTGAAAATGAGAACTGTGTTTTCTTTTCTTTTCTTGCACATGATGCTGTGAAGATGTTGAGACACATATTCATGTCGGATTGGGAGCGGGATATACGAGGGGAAGTCACAAAAAGTAACTCGGAAATTGAAATATTTTATCAGTGGCAGTTATCAGGTAGCATTTAAATATATCCTTAGATAGTACCATCATCCAATTTTATAATAGTTGTATGTAGGGGCGCTGGGAGTTATGTGCGCATGCGCAAAGCAATAACAAAATGGCTGCCCAACTGTTAGTGTGTACAAAAGAAGAACAGAGAAGTATAGTGCGATTTTTGTGGGCTAAAGGACATTCATAAGGAAATGATTACAGTTTATGCTGAAAAGTGTTTATCACGTAAAGCGGTCTATAACTGGGTAAAAGAATTTTCTCAGGGACGCACCGAAATTGTTGACAAAGTCCGACTTGGCCGTCCTGTTCAGATTGCAACAGAAGCGACTTTTCAACGTGTAAATGAGATTATCAGAGCTGATAGACGAGTAACGATAGACAGTGTAGGAAGTGCAATCGGATGTTCACATGGCTTAGCTTACAGAATAATGCATGAGCAATTTAATTTTCGGAAAGTTTGCTCACGTTGGATACCCAGAGATATAAATGATAAACACAAAATGAACCGATTTGGTTTGTCATTGCAGCATCTCTGTCATTATACATATGAAGGTGAAGACATGCTCCAAAGGATTATTACTGGAGACGAATCTTGGGTGCACCACTACCAACCCGAATTAAAGCGTGCCTCAATGCAATGGAAACACCCGTCATCGCCATGCCCAAAAAAATTCAAGATTACGCCTTCTGCGGGGAAGGTTATGCTGACAGTGTTCTAGGATTATCAAGGAGTGTTGTTAACCAAGTTCCAGAAGTATGGTGACAGTGTGAATTCTGTATCGTACTGTGAAGTTCTGTCGATGCTACGGGATGCACTTTGAAGAAAACGTCCTGGTCTGCTGACTAGAGGTGTACTTCTCCTTCATGACAATGCCAGACCACATACGGCTCGGTTAACCCAAGACAAATTTAGCCACTTGGATTGAGAAATTCTTGAACATCCACCCTATAGTCCTGATTTAGCTCCAAGTGATTTTCACTTGTTTGGTCCATTGAAAACCACTTTGGCGGGAGAAGATTCTCGAGTGACGAAGACGTGGAAACAGAAGTAAAAAAATGGTTCAGAAATCGGACTCCCCATTTTTACGCCATGGGTATTACATCACTGATTACACGATGGGACAAATGTATCAATGTTGGTGGCGATTACGTTGCGAAATAGGGGAATAATGTAAGTTCAAAAATTAACAGTTTTCATATTACTGTCGCATTTTTTTTTGTAACAGGCATTTGCGAGTTACTTAGTGACTTCCCCTCGTATCTTATATCTTTCCCGTGCCGTTAAACGTCATATAGGGCTCTCAAGGTAGTCCGTCAAGTTTTCCTGTTTTCGGCGAGCTTTTCAACCTCATCAAGGGATGTTATACCTATTAATTTGGCCTCTCTTAACAATGTCCTCTTTAAAGTTTCACGTGGTCTGCTTCTTTTTCTTTGGCCTATTGTGTTCCATTTGATAGCTTGTTTTGGGATTCTCTGGTATGTTTCTTCTCATCACGTGACCAAAATATGTTCATCTCTTTTTTCTGATCACCCATGAGATTGATTGTTGTTCAGTCATCTGTCTTATCTCTGCATTGTTCATGAATTCGTTCCACTTGATGCCGAGTATTTTCCTTAAGCATTTGTTTTCAAAAGAGTCTAATTTGTTGTCTATATCTTTAGTTGTTTTCCAGCTTTCTCATGCATAAATGAGTGTGGATGTTACATTTGAATTGAATAGTCTTAACTTGGTTTTTGTGTTTATAACTTTTGAGTGCCATATGTTCTCAAGTTTCTTGAAGGTCAGTGTGCTTTTGCAATTCTAATTCTAACTTCCTTTCTGTTGTCACCATCCTGGTCTATGTAGTTACCAAGGTATACAAATTGACTGACTTCAACATCTGTCCCTTCTACCTGTAATATTATATATATATATATATATATATATATATATATATATATAAGTCCCGGATTGCAGCTAAAAAGCAGAGTGTGTGCAATACTTTTATAATACACTCCACCACCATGGGGACTGTGATAATCCCTGCCCCCCCCCCACCGTTAGTCAGGCAAGTTATGTTACCGGGTGTACCAACGAAGAGGAAGGGCAGGGTCTTGGTCAACTATGGTTCGTCAGCTCTGATGCCGGCGTGTCAGTTATGGGTCTGCCAGATGGAATATTGTCTTCGTTTAAACCCCACTCTGTCTATTTCACTTGCTCCGCCTAACAAAGCTTTCATAAAGAGCTTGTAAATCAGATCGGCACGTGAAGCCCCTAAATAAATGTATTCACAAGCAAAGTAGAAGTACAGTGTGTGTAGCACGGCCTTGTAAGTAATGATTATTGTTGTTGTTGTTGTTGTTATTATTATTATTAATTAATATGATTATGAAAATATACTGTAAAGAAAATAGTAACATCGAATAGCGACAGAGAAAAATGGACAGGAAAGGAAGAGAAAGGTATAGAACTTCCATGACACTAGAACAAGACCCGAACAAAAGTAAACAGTGGAAACAGTGAATAAAAAAAGACGAGACTCAGTGACGCTGAGATTTAGGTAATACAAAGGAAGGACGCCAGAAAGTAGGATGGTCCAGCGATAACAAAGCTGTGACGGAACGTTGACACGCGTAAACAATAGAAAAGACGATTAGAAAAGGCAGACACAATGAAAAACGAGGACACAATAAAACCTCTGACATGAAAGAGTAAGATAATATCTTAGGTAAATGACAATTGTATAGACGGAGTTGACACTTTGACACATTAGCTTTTATGGCGCTAATGCACACGGTTTTTAAATAAAGGAGTGGCCTATTGGAGAATTGACTTACGAGAGATAAGTCACGGGGCAATTTGAATGACGGAGAATCAGAACGCTCATGAGAACCAGTGGACATATGAAAGGTGAAGCCAAAATACTTAATTGTTAATCCGACAAGCTGGACTTGAAGATAAAAAGGCGAGCGGAGAGACTAGAGGGGAACCAACAAGAAAGAAGAAGTAGAGGAGAGGAGACAGAGGACGGAATCCCGAAGACGGAGGAAGAAGGACAGTCATTGAACTGAGACCGGTCCAGACAAGAGAAGAAGAGAAGGACAGACAATCAGAGAAGAACAGCAGAAGGAGAACACACACCAGAGAAGACACGAGAGAGAGAGAAAGAAGACGTAGGTAACGACAGTTGGAATAGATGGACAATTAGAGAAATAGATACTCATTAAAAGCAGTCTTGCAGAAGTAGTTCTAGGCCAGATTGAAGATGTGTTTCAAGTGATTCAAGGGACTATGAAGAATTGACACTTCTGAAACTTCGAGTACAGTGATTTTAGACGAGAAACTAGTTGACCACGTGTTGCACACCTGATATAATACGGAGTTAGGAAATGTTCTCGTATCAAGTGTAGAGAATTTTGAAGTTGAGATATTGACGAAATGCTGCATGTAGAATATGATAGAGTTTGTTATTGTGAACAAACGATGAAGTGATTCAATCCAATTGATGTTGTCAACAATACATCTTGAACTTATTTGTTAAAATAAATGAATTCAAGGGACATTTCATCGGACTTGGTTTAGTGAAGTGGCAATGTTTGTGAAATCTAATCTAAACAACAGAAATCTGGATGTGTGTGAAGATAACGTCGATATTAATCAAGAACATCTTCTTTAGTCAGAAATGTATGATGCACAATCTTCAGTATTATAATGGTGCCATCACTGATAGATAATTCACACGTTTACATTGTTATATATGCAGATTTCAGCTTTCATATACCGATTCAAATCACAACATAAACAAGATGGCCTGAACACAAACAGAACTGTGATGAGCCTAACGCGGTTTTTAACTGTCCAGGGCATGCAGGAGTACATGACAATGAAGTGTCAGGTAGGCGTGCTTGACAGGCTAAAAATAAATGCCAGGCTTAGAATGGACAAGGGGGACATTGCTAAAGCCGTACTGGACAGACCGCGGGAAAATGAAGAGTGGAAATGGAAGAACAGTGTAGCTGTGAAGAGACTGCTGGAGCTAGGACAAATTAAGGGATGCTAGTAGATAAATCTGAAATGTATGGAAGAAAACAACACATCGTAAAGAACCAACACCTGATAGGAACTATGAGCAAACATACATGGACGCTGCGGCGTGGCGGTGGGGCATTTATGAGGCTGTCCTGAGTGCAGTGACGCCGGAGTCCCATTTTGAACCTTTGACCTGCAAACCAGAAGCTTGGCTTTGACTGCTAATGCTGCATTCTTTTATTTAAAAAAAATTATTTTATTGTATTTTTACTTTGTTGATACGAATTCCTGCAGAGAAAAGCGACGATTCCTCACTTTTCATGAACATTAGCTCGATGAACATCTTTAGTAACCGTTCCATGATGTTCACCTCGTGGCATGTCACGGAAGTTTGTGGTCAGCCTACATTATGTGCAGTAAATTCTGCGAAAAGTCCAAATATCTGAACATAAATCTTCTCCATAAGCAGCATCCACTCGTTGATGAATGTCGTTCTCATCATCATCATCATCATCATCATCATCATCATCATGTGCCCTGCCGATTGGCGTTGGCTATTATGCTTCTCCAGAGTACACTCTCCTTCATACAGGCCATCAGCTCTGTGTAGTTCTACGCATACCAGCTTATAATATCCCATTATAAGAAGCAGATCCTTGACGTCTATTTGTTTCATCAAATCTCTCTCTCTCTCCCCCCTCTCTCTCCCCCTCTCTCTCCCCTCTCTCTCTCCCCCTCTCTCTCTCCCCCTCTCTCTCACCCTCTCTCTCCCCTCTCCTCCCCTCTCTCTCTCTCCCCCTCTCTCTCCCCTCTCTCTCCCCCTTTCTCTCTCCCCCTCTCTCTCCTCCTCTCTCTCTATCTCCCCCCTCTCTCTCTCCCCTCTCCTCCCTCTCTCTCTCCTCTCTCTCCCCCTCTCTCCCCTCTCTCCCCTCCTCTCCCCCTCTCTCTCTCCCCCTCTCTCTCCCCCTCTCTCTCCCCCTCTCTCTTTCCCCCTCTCTCTTTCCTCCCCTCTCTCTCTCTCCCCTCTCTCTCTCTCTCCTATAATTAAGAGCTCTATTTCTGATAACAAAATTTAATTCGAAATTTGAAACTGGAGTTAATTACGCAGAAAAGTTTTAACTCTCTTAACGCAGTTTGTTAAATTTTGTTCCCTCCAGTTTTGTTTAACGAGATTCATTATTATTTTTTTTATGTCTTATGCAATCTTAAGAAATGTTAACGTTTGACCTCACGGACTTACCTAATATATATGGGTCACAAATTGGATAGTCCCAAGATTCGCAGGGTTTTAATGTTGTACCTGGCGTTATTGTTATCGTTGTGGGTAATGGCTCACTGGTAGTCGTTTCTTCCTCGTCCAGCGTAAAGTTATCGTCTGTGAAATACAGGTAATTGTACACGTGTCCGTTGGAAGGTTATCACAGGTGTTTTATGTAGGTAATCAAAACGAGCAAATGGAAAGATAGAAAAGAGTGAGCGAGAGAGAGAGAGAGAGAGAGGAGGTTTATAAGAAGGAGAGAGACAGTGTCTGAATTTGAGAGAGAGGAGGCTTACAAAGAAGAAGGAGAGAGATAGTGTGTGAGAAAGAGAAGGTTTATAAGAAGGAGAGACACAGTGTGTGTGTGTGTGTTTGTGCGTGAGAGAGAGGAGGTTTATAAGAAGGAGAGAGAGAGAAAGAGAGAGAGAGAGGTATTGAGGTTATACGATAAAAAAGAGGAGGAAAAATTTTAAACACATATATATCATATATTCACGTCTGCTCCAGACCTCCTGCATTCTCTGAACTCTTTGAAATGTCTGCTATTATTTAAAAGATCCCGATACCTGCATGTTCTTCTCCGCAGTCAACTCTAAATCACTGATGAACGTCAGTCAGACACACAATCTGTAAGTCAAGAAGCCATACTTTCCTGACACAGGACGCTGTGAAGATGCATGGCCGACGACTAACCTCAGGACTGGCGAACCACAGCCGACCAAGACCCTGTCCCACATCTCTGTTGGTTTTCACTAGTAACTGCTCAACCTATCTAACTGGCCAGGGATCACAGACAAAGAACATTATCGGCATGGGGGTCAAATCTGTTAAATAACTGCACTGCAGCTCTGCAAAAATAGCCGCCGTAATTCACTCCAGATCCGACACTATACTTTCGTTTTACTCATCGCATCAGCTGCGAAGAAAGTCAAAATTCCAAAGAGATACGTTAAGAATAATATCAGCGTAGAAACATTTGTCTGTGTCACAGATTTACGGCCCTTTCCTCGTGTATATTTACGTGCCGATTATTATGAAAGCATAAACGTACAAATATCTAGGCACAACCTTCAACAGAAACAACACAGTAAGAGAGGAAATTAAAATTAGAGTACAGATAGGGAACAAAATACACCTGTTAAAATAAAACATCCTGTCCCAAAACACCACAACAACAGTCTACAAAACCAAGACCCAGAGGTTAAGACACTGCTGGCGAGATTCTTCGGATGCCGCTTGTGGAGTGAAACTCCTCCCGGCCAATGAAGAAAATGCGAAAAAGAAATTAGGGTTGCCATGCGGTGCCGATGTGAAAAGGTGATGAAAGGATAAAGTGAAGCTTAGTCGGTATGTCCAGTGGTCTCGCGGCGAGAGCTGCTCATACCACGGCACCTCTGCTCTAGAGGCCGGCCACGTCCGATATACACCCATACTGGTGAAATATACCTAAACCGGCTTAAACCAGGGGTGAAACTTGATGGCCATGCATGCCATGGTACCTCCGCTCTAGAGGTCGGTCAAGTCCTAAACATGCCCATACTGGGATAATATGCCTAAGCCGTCTCAACCCACTTACTAATGGCGAGGATTAGTCCTCCTGGACAAAAGCTCCGTCCTGGTCACAACTAGGAAGGGTAGCGGCCAGGACCACAAAATGCTGAAGTCAGAGACACTGGACCAGTTTAGACTAGATAGGCAACCACCTCTCACCCGGGGAGGATGTATGCGTATCCTAATCACGCTGAGGTTTTCCAGTGAGAAAGTCCAATGCTGGACTGGATGGGCAACCACCTCTCACCCGGCGGGGATATACATGTATCCCAAAACACGTCGAGGTTTTCCGGTGAGAAGTCCAAATCTAGATTAAACTGCTGCAACGAAACCACGGTCTCATGCATTCCTGCTTCTGAGACCCACCAAGAATACAGCCTCAAGCCTTGTGATACTCTAAACTTCTTGTGGTCCTCTCGTGGATCTCGTATGGTTCTTTCGGGGACCACGGGACCTATCGAGGACCATAGGAGTAAATTCAGGAGGATCACGGGTGGTACTGGTGGTAGAAGCGAACGAAGAAGAAGAAGAAGAAGCATAATAAGACCAGCCGTCATGTATGGATCAGAAACATGGAATACGACAAAGAAAGATGAACAATAATTGCAGATCTTTGAGAACAAGATCCTACGAATCTTTAGGCCGATAAAGGATGCCAACACTGGAGAATGGCGAGCTAGAAAGAACACTGATCTGAACAGCTTATTTAAATCCCAACGAATTATAGATGTCTTGAAACTGAACAGACTACGTTGGCTGGGCCATGTAGAAAGAATGGAAGAGAAGAGACAAACGAAAATGATGTATGCACAAGAGATGAGGGACACAAGACCAAGGGGTAGACCAAGACAGAGGTGGAAAGACAACATAGAAGAGGATATAAAGAAATTGATGTCACCAACAGGAGAGAGAAGATTATGAATAGAGAGGAATGGAGGCGAACTTTATCTGCAGCAGTGAGCCTTAATGGCTTGGAAAACTGAAGAAGAAGAAGAAGAAGTTATATACGTGCGGACAAAACAGTTGTTTTATCTTTGAATGTTTATTCATTTCTTCATCTTATGCTCCGTTGACATATACACAGTGTTGTATGGTAAGACATGGGGGAAAATCATAGACAGAACACAGTGTTGTATGGTAAGACATGGGGGGAAAATCATAGACAGAACACAGTGTTGTATGGTAAGACATGGGGGAAAATCATAGACAAAACACAGTGTTGTATGGTAAGACATGGGGGGAAAATCATAGACAGAACACAGTGTTGTATGGTAAGACATGGGGGAAAATCATAGACAGAACACAGTGTTGTATGGTAAGACATGGGGGAAAATCATAGACAGAACACAGTGTTGTATGGTAAGACATGGGGGAAAATCATAGACAGAACACAGTGTTGTATGGTAAGACATGGGGGAAAATCATAGACAGAACACAGTGTTGTATGGTAAGACATGGGGGGAAAATCATAGACAGAACACAGTGTTGTATGGTAAGACATGGGGGAAAATCATAGACAGAACACAGTGTTGTATGGTAAGACATGGGGGAAAATCATAGACAAAACACATCTGAACCTGACAGAAAGAAAAATGACAAGAGAATCACATGGGACTAACCACGAATTCCATTAAGGACGAGCAGCCGTCTAGCTGTAGCTTCACTATCAAACACCCTTTCTTCTTCGCAGCGCAAGATAGCTGTTAATTAATGCGCTGTCCTGTCGTGACTAGACTGTTACTTGTCCTACTGGAGTCCGTGGATCAAGTCCCAGGTAATTTTCTTGTCATTTTTTGGGTCTTTCTGTCACGACTAAAAGTGATTCTTCTTAAAACGTTTTAACCATACAATGCCGTGTTCTGTTACTTTATCGTGCGAAAGTCTGGCCGTTTCCTGCTTGTAGAAGTATGTATCCGTCTGATAGCAGAGATGAGAATAGAGACGACTAGTAGCCTCTTGGTACAAATGTCAAGGTCAGGGAATCAGAGATGCTCAAGACCCTCTTTTAGCATTACGTGGCGCAGATTGGAACAGTCGCCCCTGTTACTTGAGACAAGTCAGAATGACAGGCAGCCATGTTTACTAGTTAGCTACTAATACTTTGTTAGGTTTTGTTAAGGTGGCCATGAAAGCCACTTCCTGTGCTACAACATGGCCTGGATCTGAGATCTTTGCCCGGGTTCAGCAGACAGGAGCACAGTTTGCAGTTATTGGGGGCCCGGGGGGGGGGGGGGGAGAAGGGATTAATTATCAACAAGAGGTTGCGTGATTTCATTCTTAATTTTTTAAAAAAAGATACGTCAGCTTCTCTCTCTCTCTCTCTTTCTCTCTCTCTCTATCTTTCTCTCTCTCTTTCTCTCTCTCTCTCTCTCTCTCCTCTAATGCTAATGTTAAGTTGTATTCGTTTACTGTTTGAGTTTTATAGTATATAGAAAGTAATGTTGCAAAATATTTTTACGAAAAAGATGAACTAGTTAACAAATTATATCTGAAGGAAACAAACCAATTTTTTTATGTTTTAGACAGGCATATCTTATCTTATATCTTATATCCTTCCCGTGCCATTAAACGTCACATAGGGTTCCAAAGGAAGTTCGCCAATTTATCCTGTTTTCGGCGAGCCTTTCAACCTCATCAAGGGATTTTATGCCTATTAATATGGCCTCTCTTAACAATGTCTTCTTTACAGTTTCACGTGGTCTACCTCTTTTTCTTCGGCCTGTTGTGTTCCACTTGATAGCTTGTTTGGGGATTCTCTGATCGTTTCTTCTCATCACATGACCAACATATGTCCATCTCCTTTTCCTGATCACACATGAGACTGGTTGTTGTTCAGTCATCTGTCTTATCTCTGCATTGTTCATGAATTCGTTCCACTTGATGCCGAATATTTTCCTTAGGCACTTGTTTTCAAAAGAGTCTAATTTTTTGTCTATTTCTTTAGTTGTTTTCCAGCTTTCGCATGCACAAATGAGTGAGAATATTACATTTGAATAGTCTTAACTTTGTTTTTTCTTCTTATAACTTTTGAATGCCATATGTTCTCAAGATTCTTGAAGATCGGTGCTGCTTTTGCAATTCTAATTCTAACTTCCTTTCTGGTGTCACCATCCTGGTCTATGTAGCTGCCAAGGTATGCAGATTGATTGACTTCTTCAAGATCTGTTCCCTCTACGTGTATTTTTCCATTTTGGTTAATGGGAAGTTTCATTATTTTTGTTTTATCCTTGTTAATTTCAAGTCCTTTTTTTGCCAGCCAGTGAAGACAGGATATTTGTTTTTTCTTGCATGGAATTCACATTGTTACTAATAAGAGTTATGTCATCAGCAAAATCAAGATCTTCTAGTTGGGTCCCATGTACCAAATCAATACCTGTGTTACCTGGGCAGTTTTTTTTCATTATGAAGTCTATTTCAATTCAAAAAAAAAAAAGGAAAGGAGACAGTATACATTCTTGTTTCACGTATATTTCAATCTGGAACCTTTCACTCATCCCTTCTTCTGTTTTGACTGCACAAACATATCCATTGTAGAGGTTCTTAATGATGTTGACATTTTTAGATGGTATACCACATAGACTTAAAATTCTCCACAATGAATATCTGTGTATGCTATTAAATGCCTTTTTCAAAGTCTATGAAGTTCAGTATTAATGGTTTCTGCTTTTCAATATGTTCTTCAAGTATTATCCTTAGAGTAAAGATATGGTCGAGACAGCTTCTCCCTTTTCGAAATCCTGCTTGTTGTTCTCTCATTGCGGTATCCACTATATCTTCAGTTGGATGCCGAAATAAAACAGCAGGTCTTGATGTATAGGGGGTATAGTTGTAAAATGGAATGGAAAACAGTATTTCCATGTACTTCCGTGTACTTATTATGTTTCAAAATATAACTAAATGTATGAAAATTTCATAAATGCAGAGTTTTTTTAGGAAAAAAGAAGTAATGTGATGTTTTTAGACAATGACTGTGCCCAGCTCACCATCGGCTAGGTCTAGATCTACACTACTTACCATCTGATATGTCTAGATCTACTTGTCGATCTCATATTGTGATTCTATGTTGCATTCTAAATTAATGTCTGAAATAACCTCCTAACTACTTCTCCAGTCGTCTAATATGTCTAGATCTACTTGGGATACATTCAAGAGCAGTGGGGTTGTCACAGGCCATGTCCATACCCTATCTACATCATCAAAAATTGAAAAATTTCCATATTTCTCTTTCTTTTTCTCGCTCGGCATCGCTCGTAACTAAGCACTCTTTCACCATTTTGAAAAGTGTCACCGGAAACACAGACGAAATATGTACAATCTAAATGTTACACCGGTTCTTTTATTGAAGCAAACCAAGATCGCTATATCGACCTACGTACAAATCGGGAAAACCGGAATGCTCGATACAGCGATCCGAGGCACGGAAAGAGTTAAGTCTATTCAAAATGATCTTGCAAAATACTTTTGACACAACTGATATTAAAGTTACTCCTCTCCAATTGTTACAGTCACTAAGGTTGCTTTTTTGTGGGTATTTTAACAATGATTCCTTTTTCCATTTGGAAGGGACATTTTCTTCTTTCCAAATCATATTAAACATTCTCTGTAGTTGTTTCATGTTGTCACTATTGATAGCTTTTAACATTTCGGGTGTTATTTCATGTTCACCTGCAGCTTTGTTGTTAGCCTTTAAATTCACTGCTGTTTCAATTTCATGCAATTTAATTTCATCTAGGTTGACATTTAGTTGTGGGGCTGGTAAGTCGATTTCAAGTTTTACCAATTCTTTTGGGTGTGGTCGATTAAGTATTTCTTGGAAGTGCTCAGTCCATCTTTGCTTTTGGTCTTTACTTGATGTTAATAGGGTTCCAGTTTTGCTAAGAAGTGGTCTTTCTTTAGATGTAGAAGTACATGTTAGCCTCTTTTGTATGTTATATAAAGTTTTGCTGTCTCCTGTTTTTGCTGCTTTCTCTGCCTCTTTTGTCATATTGTCTGTGTATTCTCCTTTATCCTTTCTAGCTGAACCTTTTATTTTATTGTCTATTTCTTCGTATGTTGTTTTCACCAAGATCTTTCTTTACATTCAACATGGCTAATTTGGCTTTCATGTATGTACTTCCATGTGTTTTCTGATATTCATGCTTTTCTATTTGTTTTTTTTTCAGTCCAGCACTTACTTTTGCTGCTGTGATTATGGCTGTGCTGTAAGAATTCCATAATTCATCCATACCCACCTCCTGTACTTCACTGAGTGTTTTGGAATGATTGGCAAGTTCCTGATTGAAATTACTGTCAGTTATCTATTATTGTAGGCTGTGGCCGTTTATCTTTCTGTGTACTGATTTCTTGTGTTGGCTTTTCAGTTTTAGTTTTATTTTCCCTATACACAGATTGTGATCACTGTTGACATCTGCCCCCCCCCCCCTCCCCCCACGCCCTTACATCTATCAGAAATATTCTGTATTGCTTTCTAATACAAAAATGATCTATCTGGTTTCTAGTTCTATCATCTGGAGATATCCACGTTGTGTGGAAATATTGTGCCTCCAATGACCATGCCCTCTGTTAGACATATTTCGATTAATCTTTCTCAATTATGATTTATCATGTCAGTTTCTTTTTTTCCCAATTACTTTTTCGACGTCGGTATTATCTTTCCCTACCTTAGCATAGCGTTGAAGTTCCCCCATAGCAATTAGGATGTCATGTTTAGGAACTTTGTTAATGATTTGTTGTAATTGGTGATAGAAATCATCTTTCACCTCATCATCTGTATCGTTCGTGGGTTCATAACACTGTATTATTGTCAATTTTCCGTGTCTTAGGTTGTATTGTGCTCTTATTATACGACTGTTCACTGGTTCCCATTCTAAGACTATTTGCTGCTACATATGACATAATTGTACCTACCCCCTCTCGATATTTCCCGTTGACTCGGCCTGAATGTATTATTAACTTACCGTTTCCCGCCGATCTTTTACCTGCTTCTGGCCATCGCGTTTCACTGATGCCCAGTACGTCTAGATGGTATCTCTCCATTTCTCTGATGACCCGAGTAGTTTTTGTTGGTGCTGCCATCGTTCTTACACTCCAGAATACAATCTTTGTCACATATTTAGTGCCGATGAATGAGCTCTTCGGAGTTGGCATCCCTGATGCTCGGTTTGTTTCTTTGCGAGTTTTCATAACGAGTTCTTTTTTTCCCCCATCTAGAGTCGCCTCTAGATAGGCCACAGGATAAGGCTGTTAGCCTTGTGTCCACCTCCCAGTACAGGACATGTGACAGATCAAGCGGAATTCCGCTGATTTCTGCATGCCGGCGAGAGCGTTAAAAAAAAAGTCCACCATCTTGCACGTCACACTGGATAGGCATAGGGCTCTGTTAAAGGAACCAGAATATCTTTTGTGTGCTATCTGGGACCTAAGCTTTTGTCCTTTACGTTTACTTTACTTTACTTTACCTTTATTTTACTCCTATACTGTGAGGTGTCATGGGGAGATGTAGTTAGCGTTTCAGGGCCATATGAATGGTCTCAGTGATGTTCATGCCGTAATTTGTTAGCGTTTCTGTAATTACCATCTATCCATCTTTTCCTTGGTGTTCCTCTTGATCTGTGCCGTGCTGACGCCCATCGCTGCCGTCTGTATATGCGTCATTCTCAGTAAGTGACCAAACCCTTTAACTCTTTGTTTCTCTATGTATTCCAGGCATGGTGTAGCTCCTACTAATTGTCGTAATTTCTTATCTTATCCTTCCTAAGTCGTTTGCTGCTTATCTCAGGCATCTCATTTTTGTCAAATAAAATAAACCTAAGCTTATGTTTTCCTTTTTTGGTTAAATTCTGAAGGTTCAGTCATTCATGTGCATGTCCCTTGCGGAACTTTGCCTCCCTAACAGCTTTCCTGTAGGCCTCTCGGTTGTGAGCAAGCTAATGCATCCATTTGCAGATCATCAACGATGTCTTGCAGCCATCTTCACCTTGGTCTTCCTCTCTTTCTTTTTCCCATTATGTACCCTTCCCAGAAGGTCTTCTCTAGATTATCATGACGTTTAATGTGTCCAAAATATTAAAGTTTTTTTTCTCTTTAATCTTCTTTACTAGCCAGCCTTCTTCAATATTAAGTTCTTGTAGCATTGATATATTTGTTCTTTTTTGTGTCCATGATATTTGAAAGAACTCTTCTATAGCATTTACATTCAAAGGCATTTATGTGTTTCTCAGCTGTTTTGTTAAGTGCCCAGGTCTCACAGGCATGTGTTGCGATGGGAAAGATGCATGCCCTTAAAAATCTTATTTTTGTAGTTCTGTCTGTTCCTCTCCACAGATTCTTTAGTTGTTTTACTTTCTGAAGAGCGATAGATGTCCTCCTTTTAATTTCCCTCATTGTATCTCCATTATTAGTTAGTAGTGATCCACGATATTCAAAACTCTCCACTTCTTCCAGTTTTTCCTCATTGATACATATTTCAGCTGCCTTGTTAGTTGTCATCAATTTAGTTTTCTTTGCATTAAGATAGAGGTTTTGATCTTCGCTATTCTACTACCTTGTCGGACTGACATAATTAGTTTTTCCTTTTTGTGTTGTGGACAGTAATACTTTGTCATCAGCATATCTAATCTCTGGTATTTCATAACCTCCAATTTTTATGGCATCGTAATATTCTTTGTCTACATCTTCTCTAACATTCCTCATTATATTTTCAGTATACAAGTTAAATAAGTAAGGTGACAATATGCACCCCTTGTTTTATGTCAAACCAAGTTGTTGTTTCACCATTTATTCTTACTGCTGCTTATTGGTCTAGATACAGCAGTGATGTTAATTGTATCAAATGTGTTGGAAATCCCATTTTTTCCATTATTTCCCAAAGTTTCTAGTGCTGTACACAATCAAATGCCTTTGAGTAGCCTATAAAGGATAAATATACATTCACATTAAACTGTCTGCATTTCTCTATTATTAATCTTATATTGAATATATGATCTCTTGATCCTCTTCCTTGCCTAAGACCAGCTTGGACCATATTGACTTCTTCTATTTTCTTACGAAATCTACCCATTATGATTTTTAACAGAATTTTATTGGCATGACTAATCAGGGCAACAGTTCTGTAGTTTGTGCATAATTTCAGGTTACCCTTTTTTGGCAGTGGTATGAATACAGTTCTTTTCCATTCTTTTGGCCAAATACCTGAATGCCATATCTTTTTACATAGTGCATGATAAATTGTTGCACATTCCTTTCCTCCTGCTTTAGTAAGTTCAGCTGTTATCTCATCACATCCTGGTGATTTACCATTTTTCAGATTCTTTATTGCCCATAAAATTTCTTCTATTGTCGGTTCGGGTTCTTTCTCCTCCAATAATAATTCACTGCTGATTCTAGTGTGCCTGCCTTAATCCATCCATTCATTTGTTAACTGTTGTTATTAGGATGTCTCTGGCCTGTGTAGCCAAATCATCCGGTGTCATCTCCTCCTGAACACTCTAACAGGATTTCGAAACGGTTGGGTAACCTGGACAGCAAAAATAACTAATGAAGAATGTATGAGAAGAGCTGAAGAGACAAACAAATCTTGTCAGAAAGATAAGAGAGAGACAATGTACTTTCATAGGACATGCAATGAGAAGAGGGGGCATTGAAAATATTATAACAACAGGAAAAATAGAAGGAAGAAGATCAAGAGGAAGACCAAGAGAAATGATACTGGACAGTCTGACGGGATGGTGTGAGAGGAGATCACCAACTGAACTGATGGCCTGCATGAAGGATCGGGTACTCTGGAGAAGCATAATAGCCAACGCCAGTCGGCACGGCACCTGATGATGATGATGATGATGATGGGTAATGGCCTAATTTAGGAGCGGTCAGCGGGCTGTAAGTCGAACTGGCCAAGCGTATGTCGGTCGTTAAAGTGGGGGGGGGGGGGGTGAGGCCAGATACTAATTTTCCTGCTAATAAGCCTGTTACAAGATGAATAGACGTTGTTTACAGTCACTTTAAAAAAAAAAAACTAAAAGAGTGCACATTAGCACAGTAACTGTGTGAAAATTAATCACAAAATACGAATCGGAACACACTGAATGAACAAATATACTACGGTAACTTTTAAATGATGAACATAAATGTACATTCACATACTGTGCGCAGACCCAACTGCTTATATTCTGTACTCAACAGTTGATCGCGTTGGGGACAAGTTGGGGTAGATTTTAATGAAAAGTGAAATATCACTTCACAAGTTTAAAAGTTTCGCGGTAACGAGACAATGAAAAATAGGTAGCAGTCAATGAAAGAAACAGTTCCGGAACGAAACTGCTTTACTGCATGTTTGCTGTACCTTGTATTTTATTACTTCTTTCATAAAATATACCTGTAAGACCTCGGCCGCAAGTAAGAAAGGCCATAACCTGGTCGGCCGTAAGTCGGCGCATGGCTGTTTAGTACATGTTGTAAAACTAATGAAACGTCTAAGCATACTGCTACCACTGCTGCTGCTACCACTACTGCTGCAGCTGCTACTACTACTACTATTACTACTACTGCTGCTGCTGTTGCTACTACTACTACTACTGCTGCTACTACTACTATTATTACTACTACTACTGCTGCTGGTGTTACTGCTACTACTACTATTGCTGCTGCTACTACTACTACTACTACTACTACTACTGCTGCTGCTACTACTACTACTACTGCTGCTGCTACTACTACTACTACTAATGCTGCTGCTGCTGCTACTACTACTACTACTATTGCTGCTGCTACTACTACTACTACTACTAATGCTGCTGCTGCTACTACTACTACTACTACTACTAATGCTGCTGCTGCTACTACTACTACTACTACTACTACTAATGCTGCTGCTACTACTACTACGACTACTACTAATGCTGCTGCTGCTACTACTACTACTGCTATTGCTGCTACTACTACTACTGCTACTACTGCTACTACTACTACTGCTATTGCTGCTACTACTACTACTACTACTACTACTACTAATGCTGCTGCTACTACTACTACTACTACTACTGCTGCTATTGCTGCTGCTACTACTACTGCTGCTGCTGCTACTACTACTACTACTACTGCTACTGCTACTACTACTACTACTGCTACTGCTGCTGCTGCTATTGCTGCTACTACTACTATTTTAAAAAAGGTAAAATCCCCGTTTCCGTGCTATTAAGCCAATATATAATATTATATATTAACGGTGGTAGGCCCGTTTTTCCAAGACCATCGGCACCAGAAAGTGTGATGTGGTCAGTATCACGCCTGGCCTCATTTACCTTCCCAGATTTCTCTGGTACCCATTTTTTGCAGGCTGAATGGACCTGGGGACCGTTTTTGGTGTGGTGACAGCAGAAAAAAAAAATCTCTACTGCTGGGACTGGAACACTGTACCACCGTATTAGTCAACCGAGCGATTACTGCTACCACCTAGTGTACTTTTCCGCTACTAATTCTGCTACTACTCCTGTACTCCTTACCTGCTAACTACGGCCTACTCTAACTAGTAATATTACCTTTTACTGTTATTACTACCACACATTACAGTACATTAATTACCGTACAGCATGGGCGGGTTCGTTACATTTGCCATTTCTTATCATCTGAGAGGTAAGTTAAACTGTGGAATTAAAACAAACAGAATTAAGGTCGACAATGACGATAATTATGAAGATAACTAGTTTCAGTATTGATACTGGGGAAAACAGATACTCTTTTTGTCTTCCAGTTGGGCCTTGATTTGCTCCACAGTTTGCTGTTAAGCTAAACATTTCTCTACGTAACAGCCTTTCTTAATTTGTCTCAGTCTTTGTATCTTATGGAAAAGTCTCCCACTAAAAAAAAGCCTTTTATTTGTGTTTCGTTTTTGGTGTATGTCGTGATCTACTCCCCACTCCAGCACTTGTCTTTGACTTTCATAAAAAAAAATCTATCACTTTTCTGTGTAACATGACTTTCAGAAAAAAATCTATCATTTTTATTTGTAACTTGAGTTTCAGAAAAAAATCTATCTATCAAGTGCCATACCAACTGGCCTAGGTGGGCATAACTTTCTACAGCTCTGTTTTCTGTTGCCTCTATTGGTTGTTCTGGTGTCTGTTTTCTGTTGCCTCTATGAGTTGTTCTGGTGTCTGTTTTGTGTTTCCTCTGGGAGTTGTTCTGATGTCTGTTTTGTGTTTCCTCTGGGAGTTGTTCTGGTGTCTGTTTTGTGCTGCCTCTATGGGTTGTTCTGGTGTCTGTTTTGTGTTGCCTCTATGGGTTGTTCTGGTGTCTGTTTTGTGTTGCCTCTATGGGTTGTTCTGGTGTCTGTTTGTGTTCTTCTATGAGTTGTTCTGGTGTCTGTTTTGTGTTGCCTTTATGGGTTGTTCTGGTGTCTGTTTGTGTTGCTTCTATGGGTTGTTCTGTGTCCTCTTTCCATATCATCTTGCCAGTCCATCCAGGATTTTCTTTCTTGGTCTATCTTGGCTTCTTTTCCCCTCTAACTTTCCACTTATCACGTTGTGTTCTAGTTTGTCTTTTCTCAAGACACGTCCTATAAATTTAGAATGTCTTTTTCTGACTGTTGTAATTACTTGTCTTCTCGAATAGGTCTCTATCAAAATTTCTTCATTCATTGTCTTGTCATTCATGGTGTCCTTAATAGTATTTTTTTTTAAAAACCACATTTCCGTGACTTCCAGACTTTGCTGTATCTCTTTCGTAACTGCCCAGCTTCACATAAGAAGATCACAATTGGCTCGATGTAGCATTGGAGCACGCTTTTCCTTACACTCAGTGACAGTGATATGTTGCACGAAATAATTTTCTCCTTTTGGAGCATTACCTTAGCTTAGAAAAAAAAACGAAATTTAAGTATTTTTTTAATACGAATAGACGATAAAATACTTAAAAATAAGATTCAAAGCAAACTGAGCAATCAAATAAATCTTTCATGAAATATAAACTATTTAGGTGGCAATAGGCCAGCGCAAATTTTATGTATCAGCAAAGTTAACTCCCTTATTATTTATTTCTAAAAATAGAAGACCGACTACAGAATTCATTTTCCTTTATTTTGATGTTATTTTCTCATTGTAGTCTTTATTGAATAGTGTATGAAATGTATAAGAGACACTTAATATCGTTATTTTTTAAATAAATAGCTTAAATTAGTTATATTGTTATATTTTCTATATATATTTATTCTTTGAGCAGCTAATGAATTCAGCAGCTTTCCCAGCCACTGAGGCTCTCTGCTAGCAAACAAGACACATCTCCATTCCCTCTCTGTTCTTGATCCTCTCTTGCCCAACTGTCGATTCCAAGAGCGCCTATATCTTCTTCTAGGTTGTCTCGCCATCGTCGTCTAGGTCTGCCTCTTGGTCTGTCCCCTTTCATCAATTCTGTATAGGCCATTTTTGTTTGTTTATCCTCCTTCATTCTCTCTAAATGCCCGAGCCATCTCAGTCTGTTGTTTTTCATAATGGCTGTTAGAAGAGTTAAACGATGTGTATATTTCTTTTCGTATGGTGTTAAGAAAGAAAGAAAACACCATAAGAAATATCATCTTGCAGATGAAGCCACTGACAGCAATTATTGAGGAAACACGCTGGCGATGGTTGGGACATGTGCTCCGAATGACTGATAACTCACTACCAAAAATAGCACTAAGATGTACACCACAGGGGAACAGAAGTAAGGGTAGACCAAAAGAGACATGGAAAAGAACAACAGAAAGGATGTTGAGTGTTGAGCAATAGAGGGCCCATTTGGGCAAGAGCAGAAAAAAAGGGCAAAGGACAGGCATTTGTGGAAAACCCTTGCGGAAGTCCCATGTGCCCTGGGCACTTAAGGTTCAGAGAGAGAGAGAGAGAGAGAGAGAGAGAGAGAGATTTCTTTTATATTACTACAGTAATATAAATTAATAAAACATTTGTTTATTTTTTTTTACAGCTACTTCTATGTGAAAGCTATAGCCCTGGCATAAAAAAGTAAAGGTAACCCTGTCATACCTTAGAGGAACACAGGGTCGGCATCACACCTGGAACGTTGGCCTGGATGAGTAAAATTGTTTTGCTACGAAAACTTTCACCTGGAGCGGAATAAGTTCACCTTGTTTGTCTTAAACTTAAATAATCATACGAGTATACAATAGCAAGTCAGGTCAAAAGCAATTTAATAAAAGTTCACGATATTATTTACCGTTTGTTTTGTTTCAACAATGTTTTACTTCAGATTGGGGAGTTAATCAAAAATTGAACATCATCCACTCCATGTTTAAAAGTGACTGGATATATCATTCAGTCCAGCATGTGGTACTCTTTACTGCTCCATGAGATGCGTTGGTGCGCCTCTAACCGAGATGGTAACACCAATAAATATTTAGTCTGAATCTATTTATAAAACTGGTTAACAACCAATGGGCAGACTTCTTAAAGGAACGTAGCAGCTGATTGGTCCAAACAGAAAGAGAGATTATAAAAAAAAACTGAGACTTCCTAAAAAAACAAAACATACAAAACAAAAAAGTGAATAGTCTTGCTCGACTGATTTCGTTTTTTGTAATGAAAAATTGTAATCAGGGAGAAACTAATTACACACTCAACAATATTAATAATTTCAGAGAGGAGATTTTTAGTGACATACATTAGAAATTTGAGTTCCATCAACTTTCCAGCTAGGGAAAAAGACGTAGAAACATGCAGGAACTTTTTGGATTAATGCGCAACATGATTTGTTCATCAACAGATTTTTTTGTTGTTGTTTGACATTAGCGAACGTTTCATACAGCATGCTTGTCTGTGTTACCCCGAATTCAGTTTTATATGCGGCGTGAATCTTCTATCATAATTGTCTGCATATTATAATTGTCTGTAACTGTGACGTGAATTTTCTTTCATAATTGTCTGTATATGTGACGGTGATTTCACACATACTAGTCTGTACATGTGACTGAGACTTCATTCATAATGGTCTGTATATGTGACAATGCAGGCAACATGTAATCGAAAATGAAATAAATGTGCTGGTATATATAAAATTTTAAAAAAAGCTATCAAGTGGAACACAACAGACCAAAGAAAAAGAGGCAGACCGCGTGAAACTCTGAAGAGGACATTGTTAAGAGAGGCCAAATTAACAGGCATAAAATCCTTTGATGAGGTTGAAAGACTCGCCGAAGACAGGAAAAATTGGCGAACTACTTTGCGAGCCCTATGTGACGTTTAACGGCACGGGAAGGATATAAGATATAAAATAAGATACATAAAATGGCGAAATTGCGGAATTTTATAGGAAAAAAAACGAAGGACGATAAATCAACAACAGGTTGAACACGCTAAAAATTATCTTCTGTATATACACTTCACACAACAGCATGAGCAACTGACTAGTTTTATTTTAAACCCAAGAAACAGCAGTGAAAATCTCCACTGTAAATAATCCCAGATGGTAAGATAAATGCCTGTACTGATTCTCTTTCATGCAAATCCATCAAAATCTTCGCACCAGTCAGTTTCTTTCACAATAGAGTGCTTGCCGTAAGTTTCACAACATGCAGGTACAGCATAAGGGTACGGCCATTCTTGGGCCAATCTGGAGGGTCTTAGGAAAGTAAAGACATGCACGTTCATTTGTAGCAATTTGCGCTAGGCTTTGAACACCGCTAAAATGACCACTTGTTAGATGTGGGAATGTTACAAAGAGGCTAAAACTGTGTCAGGCGTTCTAGGTAATCTGGTGTGGAGGGTTCAATATTTCGAAATGTGTTGTATAGTAAAGACAAATGAAATCTTGTAGATGACGTCATGGGAGATTACTACTCACGTGATGCCACCTTCTAGATGTCATTGGTCCTTATCCTGTAATATACTTTGTCCGTATTCTGTATCATTGACCGAAGTGACCCTTTAACAATGCGAGTATTCACAAACTGCCCAGCTGTGGGTTTCCAAAAGTAACTCATTGATAGGATCACTACGTCGTTATGTGTCACGGATTAGGTTTCTGTCTGCCAATAACACTGCTGGCAACATCCCTTGTCTGCATAGAATTAACTGCAATACTCTGAGGCGAAGACACGACAGGAAGGACTTTTGAGCTCATATTCCTTCTGTAGACGGGCACCACTGCTTCGTGGCTCTGTTGAGCGGTGGACTAAGCTGAAAATTCGTTCTCTATTCTTGCTCAGTGGAGAAATGTGACGCTCATCGATGAGCCCAAGAACTAGCAGCTCTGTTATTATGTGTGCAGTTCACGCCTTGGACACCACGCAAACAGCAGAGATATAGAGGGGGCTTCCGCCGGAGGCTCGATGGTGCGGAGAGACTTTACTGCTGGTCATCTGACACAGCCGGTGAGCTTTCCTGGTAATCTGGCAGGACACAGTAATTGTCACCTTGAGCCAGTACTGTAAGTCCATTGACCAGGAATAATTATTTGGCCAAAATAAATCCTTCCTTTATATAGTCTAACATTGCCAGAGCAGAACCTGAGAGTCCACAGACGCAATGGCAAGCAAATCCCCACCCCCGACGACAATTCCAACATACTAGGGATGAGCTCCAGACCAGACTTCAGCACGCTCCCTTCGATACCTGCCATGCCTCAGAAACTGAAGGCAGCCCTTCTACGGGAGTGGCAGAACATTCTTCTGTGCTAGGCCGTGGTCGGTTCCTTGAGAAAGCAGCTGTCAGGCGTGCAGTTGTGTCAGTGACGGTCAGACACAATACCGTGCCAACATCCGACAGTTGTCGACATCTGCTTAGCTTGTGCACTTGATTTTGATATTCGTTAATGGATTCTATGCCAAAACTGAATTACTTTTGCATTATTATATCAAATATTTACTATATCTTTCAATAGAAGTTGCCTATCATACTATTTGTCTGGTTCGTTACTTATTTCTTTGAGTATACGTCTTCTCGTGCTGCCTGTAATGCACAGAGTTGTCATAATTTTCACATCACACAAGGGATAGTTTTACAACTTATTTTACTCACTTGTATTTGTAAGCTTTTACTTCTTCTACTTTGATTATAACGTTTCAGAAAGACTAAAGGAGAAGATATCGTTGTGGCACGGCGCCGAAGCACGCTGAGGACATGATGTTTATCATCATCATCATCATCATCATGTGCAATGTCTGCAGGAGCTGGTGGTTAAGTCTCTCCAAAGATTCCACCTTCGATATTTTCTATTTGATATTTATAACACCATGAGAATTTTCTGGGTTGTTTCCCTTGTTTCTGAGAAATATGTAGCCACTTAAGAACATAATGTCTCCCCCGACTTGCGAAGCCTTGAGAAGTTTCTAATTGTCACAGGAAGGTGATACTTGTACGGAAGGGGAGTGTCTCGAGTGGGAATTCACGGGCACAGGAAATACGAAATAAAGGATTTAGGGTTGTTTCGAGAAAGGGATTTTCAAGTTAGCTTTAGATAGAGTTTTAGTGACAAAAATGTTTAACTTAGGACTTGAAAAGAGAGGTAGAGCTTCAGTCAGTCAGTCGTTTGCATGTCCCTTGCGGAGCTTTGCCTCGCTAACAGCTCTCCTGTAGGCCTCTCGGTTGTAAGTAAGATGCCTTGCTGCTAATGCATCCATTTGCAGATTATCAGCGATGTCTTGCAGCCATCTTCGCCTTGGTCTTCCTCTCTTTCTTTTTCCCATTACGTACCCTTCCAAGAATGTATTCTCTAGATTATTATGACGTTTAATGTGTTCAAAATATTTAAGTTTTTTTTTTCTGTTTAATCCTCTTTACTAGCCAGCCTTCTTCAATATTAAGTTCTGGTAGTATGGATAGACTTGTTCTCTTTTGTCTCCATGATATTTGAAAAACTCTTCTGTAGCATTGACATTCAAAGGCATTTATGTGTTTCTCAGCTGTTTTGTTAAGTGCCCAGGTCTCACATGCATATGTTGCGATGCTTGCCTTAAACATTTTATTTTTGTAGTTCTGTCTGTTCCTCTCCACAGATTCTTTAGATGTTTTACTTTTTGAAGAGCGATAGATATCCTCCTTTTAATTTCCCTCATTGTATCTCCATTATTAGTTAGTAATGATCCAAGATATTTTAAAACTCTCTGCCTCTTCCAATTTTTCCTGATATATATATATATATATATGCTACAGCTGCCTTATTTATTTTGTCAGCTGTCATTAATTTAGTTTTCTTCGCATTAAGATAGAAGTTTTGCTCTTCACTGTTCTTACGGACTGACATAATTAATTTTTCCATTCCTTTTTTGTGTTGTGGACAGTAATACTGTGCCATCAGCATACCTAATCTCTGGTATTTCATTACCTCTAATTGTTATGGCATCGTAATATTCTTCGTGTGCATCTTCTCTAACACTCCTCATTATATTTTCAGTATACAAGTTAAATAAGTAAGGCGACAATATGCACCCTTGACGGACCCCTTGTTTTATGTCAAACCAAGGTAAAGCTTTAGTGGAAGAAAATGGGTTAACTTAGGACTTGAGAAGAGAGAGGTAGAGCTTTAGTGGAAGAAAATGGGTTAACTTAGGACTTGAGAAGAGAGAGGTAGAGGTTTAGTGACAGAAAATGGGTTAACTTAAAACTTCAGAGGTAGAGCTTTAATGGAAGAAAATGGGTTAACTTAGGACTTGAGAAGAAAGAAGTAGAGGTTTAGTGACAGAAAATGGGTTAACTTAAAACTTGAGAGGTAGAGCTTTAGTGACAGAAAATGGGTTAACTTAGGACTTGAGAAGAAAGAGGTAGTGAAAAAAAATGGTTTAACGTAGGACTGGAAAAGAGACAAGAAAATGCTTTCTTTTTCTGATTAAAAAAAAATTAATAACTAATCTAAGCTTTGTGTTGTCAGTTGTATACTCGTTTCGTTCACGAGTAGGTCAAGTTACTGAATCTCATCATTGTCACGCTACACTCCTGTTCATCGCCCTGTTCATCATTAAATAATGTTCAGTTGTCCAGTGAAGTATGGGGACTTCATTCTTGGCATCAGCTGTGGAGTCGTCGAACCTGGAAGTGTGGGAGAATGTTCTGTTGCTGTTGCACGTCAAAATCTCTGACGTTTTATGTGTGCTTGACAATCTAGTGAAACACTCAGATAAACAGAACCTGTAAGGCTTAATGGAAGTGGCTCGCTTGAGAGTTTAATGCTAGCCAGCTAGATCAGTTAAGGGGAATATTAGCTAGCTAGATAAGATAAGGGGAATACTAGCCAGCTAGATCAGATAAGGGGAATACTAGCCAGCTAGATCAGATAAGTCTCCATTTTCTACTACTCTACTGCCAAGGTATACAAATTCATTGACCTCCTCCACTAACTTGTTATCTACTGTGAGTACATTTATGTTGTTCACATTTTGCTTCATTAACTTTGTCTTTCCTGCGTTGATCTTTAGTCCTATGCTGTTTGCATTCTGAGTTAGCTTGTTTATTTTATCTTGCAGATCTTTGTGGTTGCTTGATAGTAGACAAATGTCGTCCGCAAAGTCAAGGTCCTCCAGCACTGTGTCAGGGGTTCATTGTAATCCTCTGCGTTTGTCTGATGTTTCCTCCTTCATTAACCAGTCTACTGCCAAGATAAATAATGTTGGTGATAGTACACATCCCTGCTTCACTCCTGTTTGTACCCTAAAGCTGCTGGAGATATGTTCTCCACAGATCATTTTATCATAAGAAAAAGCATCTTGTTGGCAGAAATGCAGATGAAGCCACTGACAGCAATTATTGAGGAAAGACGCTGGCGATGGTTGGGACATGTGCTCCGAATGACTGACGACTCATTACCAAAAATAGCACTAAGATGGACACCACAGGGGAACAGAAGTAAGAGTAGACCAGAAGAGACATGGAGAAGAACAACAGAGAGGATGTTGAGCAATAGAGGTGAGCAGAAAAAGGGCAAAGGACAGGCATTTGTGGAAAACCCCATGTGCCCTGGGCACTTAAGGTTCAGAGAGAGAGAGAGAGAGAGAGAGGGAGAGAGAGAGAGAGAGAGAGAGATCAGATAAAGGAATACTAGCCAGCTAGATCAGATAAGGGGATACTAGCCAGCTAGATCAGACAATGGAATATTAGCCAGCCAGATCAAATAAGGGACTATTAGCCAGCTAGATCAGATAAGGGGAATATTGACATACATCTTCCATTAAGCTAATGACTTTCTATTACGCCATTGTGTTAGACTGTCCATAATCTTCTCTGTAGGCCTTTCTTTGTCTTTCTTCCCATCTATATTTCTTTTTCTATAATATTTTCAAATCTCATATTTTCCTCTTCCTACTAAAAAAAACCAGATGATATCTTTTTTTTTTTTTGGCTCAGACACAACCCCGACAATTTTTGGACATGCCTGCTACAACAGAATGTCTATTTACTACACAAACAGAAAGAGTAGCGAAAGTAACCAGTATTTTACTAGCACATTTTCTTTTACGTACAAATATAGTTAAATTTGTTTTTTTAAAAACAGCATTTCTTTTCTCCCATAAATGATCAGATTGTTATATCAAAATAATTTTTCTTGCTTGTTTATTTGTATATTGTAATCGTCTTCAGACGTGGATCGCGAATGTCGAAAAGAGACAGTTAAGCTTGAAAATAATCTGTGTTCACTACTTGAAATGGGTTAACTGTGTTCAGTCTTCATTTTTGCGACTGAAAATCAGCAGGTCAAATCAGCTATGTAGCACTGTCTATAGCTGGCTTTAGATGTTGCCACAAGGGATGTAACCGCGTTAGATGCTGTCGCTAAGGTGTAGAACTTGTGTGTTAGTTGCTGTCACAATGGGTATGGATGATTTAGCTTCTATCACAAAGGATCTAAAAGTGTAGCTACTGTCACTAGGGTATATAACTGTGTGTTAGTTGCTGTCACTAGGGTATATAACTGTGTGTTAGTTGCTGTCACTAGGGTATATAACTGTGTGTTAGTTGCTGTCACAAAGGCTATAGATGTTTTAGTTTCTGTCACAAGGGACGTAACCGTGTTGGCTGTTCTCATAAGGGATATAAATGTTCTAACTTCTATCACAAGGGGTGTAACCGTGTTGGCTGTTTTCATAAGGGCTATAGATCTGTCACAAGGGACGTAACAATATTAGCTACTGTCACAAGGGCAGTAGATCTAATATCCTTCTAATCTTAATCCTAAGACCACCAATAGAAGCCACACCTAACACTCAACTTCCAGGTCGGCTTGCAAATCCAGTCAGGCGTGTCACCTTATGAGTGGCAACCGCCCCGGGCTACAACCAGTCCCTGTCTTATAACCTTTTTCTGTGTAAAAATATATCTAGAAACAACCTTGTTACATTGTATCTTCACCAACACTCCCATCATGGTATTGTAAAACACACCGCAGACCACCCTCATATTCATAACACATTGTCTGATCATAGTTATTAGGTCCAATTTATGCAGGAAACTGTCATGTACACATTTTTTTTGAAAAAAAGGGTGGTTTATCATGATTTTCACCAACACTTCCATCATGGAACTGTAAATCTCATCGCAGATCACATTCATCTTCATAACACTTTACTTATCCATAGGAAACTGACAGCCCAGATGTATCATAACATTACCACACAATGGAAACAAAACTATGGCATGACACGCATCTCTACGCCACGTGTCTCCTTTGTGCCCATCCTCGGGCTAATCCAAATCCTGTCGAGACTGTTCAAACTCATAGTATGTTTTTATTTCCTTGTCTAAGCAAGATGGGGAAACACCTCGCTTGTATCTATTGTCTCCTCACATTTTATAAGCAAGATGGGGAAACACCTCGCTCGTATCTATTGTCTCCTCACATTTTATAAGCAGGTTGGGGAAACACCTCGCTTGTATCTATTGTCCCCTCACATTTTATAAGCAAGATGGGGAAACACCTCGCTTGTATCTATTGTCCCCTCAAATTTTATAAGCAAGATGGGGAAACACCTCGCCTGTATCTATTGTCCCCTAAAATTTTCTTTATGTACCTTCCTTCCCCTTAATCTCCCGCCAGACGCCGCCCGCCTCTGAAAGGAGTGACGATGGTCGCCTGGCGACATGAAATTTATGTGACTCTCATCCTACCCTCATTGTAGTCAAATATCAAACTAAGATGTACCTATCATACGAATCACTATCATCTCATGTTTTGTTAAAGCCCACCATTTTATTATTTCACTTCCCGGGCAATCATCATCAACTCACGTTATTTTCACATGATTTGTAACTGTTATCTGGAACATAAATAAACTTTTTTTAAAAAAAAGGGCCACAACTGTGTCCGTCACTGTCACCAGGGCTATAAATATCCTGACTACCATGACAGACAGAACCGTGTTAGCTGCTCTCACAAATGCTAGATGTCACAGTGGATATAGCTGTGCTGCTGCTGTGACTTTCACCATCGCTGGTAGCCTGTATGTTCGTGGTGTGAGCTGCGCTGTTTTTTATAGTTCTTGTCCCGAAGCCAGTATACAAGTTGCATGTGACCAGTCTGATAACCTCTGACCTGGAAGAGATGTAACGCGCTTACACACGCACATGGCATATAAGAGAACAAAGTGTTTTTTGACATTTTGACAAAAAAGTGTTTTCCTAATATTTTCAGCTTTCATCGTTGTCTAGCAATATATTTTTCTGTGTCTTTTTTTTTTTTTTAGAATTGTTCAGTTTTTACGTAAATGGCGCTGGTTTAAGTACGTCTTAAGACATGCTTTACGATCACCATGCTTGGCCTTGGGACTCGTACTTGTACTACCTCCTTGTAGCTGCGAGCTGGTGTTCTTTGCAGCCGATGCTGTAGAGATGTTGAGGCACAGCATCGCATCGGCGCGGGAGCGGGTTATGCCAGCTACTTTTTCAGTCCCGGAGTACAGTTAAAAAGTAGGGGGGTGTGCAATGCTTCTTTAGCAGGCTCCACCACCACGGGGACTATGGCGAACCCCTGTCCCGTTAGCCAGGCTATGTCTGTTACTGGAGGTACCAACGAAGGGATGGAACAGGGTCTTGGCCAGCAAGGGTCTGCTAACCCTGACGCTAGCATATTATCTATGGGTGGCTGATTGCCTCATCGGACAGCGTATTCACCCACTTGCCTTATAATTGTTTTGACCCTTCATTGCGAAGGAGGATCTCAGTAAAGATGGATTTACTTCGTAGTATAGACTATAAGGCAACTGCCCCGGCATATAACCCACTGTCTTCAGCTCGAGACGCCGCGTCACTGTCATTCATGCATCATCATCATCGTCGTCGTCGTCTTTCACTCCCTTGAGAGCATAGGCCACGGATAAAGGCTCTCCAGTCATCCCTGTTCTTGGAACTACTCTCTGCTTCCTTCCATGCGTATCCCTTGTGTCTGAGCACTGTCAAAAGGTGTTCTGGTACTCATCTGGGATGTCGGTTCAGCAGCTTCCGTTTGGCTTTGACTGCACAGCGTCATGCTCTCTGTTATCAGAGTCCCTTCCTTTTCCAAGACAAAGTTTCCTGGTTTTTCTGTAACGCTCCAGTTTTTTTTTTAAACAGGGAACAGGTTTTTGGCCTATCTCTCAACCTCATTAGTCGTCTATCACTACATGCGTGGGAGGTGGCAGTGGTCCTATTCTTTTCTCCCCAGATCTGGGCCCTGGTAACCACACGGGCGTTTAACCTTATATATATATATATATATATGAAACTTAAATGCCAAGGGCACATGGGACTTCCGCAAGGGTTTTCCACAAATGCCTGTCCTTTGCCCTTTTTTCCGCTATTGCCCAGGTGAGCCCTCTATTGCTCAGCATCCTTTCTGTTGTTCTTCTCCATGTCTCTTTTGGTCTACCTTTACTTCTGTTCCCCTGTGGTGTCCATCTTAATGCTATTTTTGTTAGTGAGCTGTCAGTCATTCGGATTACATGTCCCAACCATCGCCAGCGTCTTTCCTTAATGATTCTTGTCAGTGGCTTCATCTGCATTTCTGCCAACAAGATGTTACTTCTTATGGTGTTTGGCCAAAATATTTTTCTAATTCTTCGTAAACATTTAGTCTGGAAAGAATTCAACTTGTTTTCTATGGTTTTGGTGTTTTCCAGCATTCACTTCCATAGAGTAGTACATTTAGAACATTACTCTTAAATATCCTGATTTTCGTCTTCACGCTTAGTTTTTTAGATTACCATATAGTCTGCAGCACTGCAAAAGCCTGGTTTGCTTTAGTAAGTCTGCTGTTCATGTCCTCTGTGTTGTCTCCACTTTCTACTACTGCCAAGGTATACAAATTCGTTGACCTCCTCCACTAACTTGTTATCTACTCTGAGTACATTTCTGTTATTCAAATTTTGCTCCATTAACTGTCTTTCCTACGTTGATCTTTAATGCTATGTTGTCTGCATTCTGGTTAAATACCCAAAGAGGCAGATATCATCTCTTAAGTAATCTAGGCTATTTATTATTATAATCACTACTAGGTATCCATTTCATCTTTCATTGTCAGCAGTGATTGGAACGAGGAGGTGGAGATGGAGTGGCCACTTATGAAAATGGCAGAGGAATCGCTGAGCTTTGGTGTTGACCTTTCAGGGTAAAAAAAGGCATGGGACGATCCAGAGGGAGATGGTGACGCTGTGCAGTAGAGGAAATGCTGGCCACCAATAAGCTAACTTAGGAGAGATAAGAGATAGCGAAGGTTTTTTGTTTTTGTTTTAAAGGGTGAAATTCCCGTTTACTCCCCATGCCATTAAGGTATATTGGGGAATACAGTGTTAGGTCCCTATTTTCAAAGACCTTCAGCGCATGAAAGTGTGATGTGGCCAGCATCATGACTGGCCGCTTTACCTTCCAAGATTTCTCTGGTACCCATTTTTTAGAGGCTGGGTAAACTCCGAGGGTCTTTTTCGTGTGTACTAGAAAAAAAAACACTCCACCGCTGGGACTGAACCCGGTGGAGATAGAGAAGGATCGACAAAAATGGAGATCTCTTGCTACGAGCAAGAGTGTCTTGGGCACTGAAGAGACAAGAGAGAGAGAGAGAGATGACTTAAGAGAGAGATCTAAGAGAGAGACTTAAGAGAGAGATCTAAGAGAGAGAGACTTACGAGAGAGAGAGACTTAAGAGAAAGATTTAAGAGAGAGAGATTTGAGAGAGAGAGAGAGACTTAAGAGAGAGATCTAAGAGAGATAGATCTAAGAGAGATCTAAGAGAGAGGTCTAAGAAAGAGAGAGATAAGAGAGAGAGAGAGAGCTAAGAGAGAGATATAAGAAGGAAAGACCTACGAGAGAGAGATCTAAGAGAGAGAGAGAGCTAAGAGAGAGAGAGATCGATCTATTTCATCTAAAGCACATCCATTGACTCTGTCAGTACACGGCTGTTAGTTGTTTTACTTATACTCCTAACATGCACACACACACACATACACATACACACTCTGACAGGGATTTTGTTAAGTTTGCTCAGAACTACTTTCTGGCTCTCTACCCTACTGAACAACCCTCTGTTTCCATCTAACTCTACTGATCAGCCCTCTGTTTCCATCTAACTCTACTAATCAGCCCTCTGTTTCCATCTAACTCTACTCATCAACTCTCTGTTTTTATCTAACTCTACTGATCAGCCCTCTGTTTCCACCTAACTCTACTGATCAACCCTCTGTTTCCATCTAACTCTACTGATCAACCCTCTGTTTCCACCTAACTCTACTGATCAGCCCTCTGTTTCCACTTAACTCTACTGATCAACCCTCTGTTTCCACCTAACCCTACTGATCAACCCTCTGTTTCCACCTAACTCTACTGATCAACCCTCTGTTTCCACCTAACCCTACTGATCAACCCTCTGTTTCCACCTAACTCTACTGATCAACCCTCTGTTTCCACCTAACTCTACTGATCAGCCCTCTGTTTCCACCTAACTCTACTGATCAACCCTCTGTTTCCACCTAACTCTACTGATCAGCCCTCTGTTTCCACCTAACTCTACTGATCAACCCTCTGTTTCCACCTAACTCTACTGATCAACCCTCTGTTTCCATCTAACTCTACTGATCAGCCCTCTGTTTCCACCTAACTCTACTGATCAGCCCTCTGTTTCCACCTAACCCTGCTGACCAACCCTCTGTTTTCATCTACCACGGGCACTCTCGTGGAAACAGGAGAAGCATCCATCTCCTGAAGCGATGCGGGCCTGGACAACCTCTTACTATGCCTGCACTTTGAGTATGTACAGAGACTTCGGCAGCGAACCTGCTCACTACCTGTCACATTTTTGTAAACAGAATAGCACGGTTAAGCTGTGGAGAGAGATTATAAATTAATATGGTAGGCCAAAAGTCCACTTATATATAAAATATATATATATATTGAGTTGATTTTTCTGCTTGTGTTTTCATCTGACAAGAGAGGGAAAGCGAGGGAGAGAGCGGTAGAAAAATGGAGATACGGAGAAATAGAGAAATAGAGAAAAAGAAACAGAAATATAAAACAGAGAGAGAAAGACACAGAGAGATATAGAAAGAGCGCGGCAGAGAAAGAGAAAAATAGAGAAAGAGAGAGAGAGAGAGAGGGGGGGGGGGGGCTAGAGAAAGAGAGACAGAGACAGAACGAGAGAAATAGAGAGAAAGATAAAATGGGAGAGAGAGAGAAAGACAGAGAAAAATAGACAAAAGAGAGCGACAGAGAAGTAGACAGATAGTCAGACAGACAGACAGACAGATAGATAGATAGATAGATAGATAGATAGATAGATAGATAGATAGATAGATAGATAGATAGATAGATAGATAGATAGATAGATAGATAGATAGATAGATGCAGGTGAAGAGCGGAGAATTTCAAAAAGTAAACGTGTAAACGGAATGATCATGGCTGAGATCCTTTGTGTTAAGCTGTGTTACATTCGCAAGCTCAAACTGAAGATCCGTAAGATGTACACGTTGTAAGATATACAAATAAGTTGTACACACAAAGTTTACCAAACCTGAATTTACGAGCAGCAATAGCGTACAGCACAAAATTAGCTGCGTGGTTGTACATTCGCAGAACGGCAGCCACGTTTACTATAACAATCCTGACCCTCTCTGGAAGTGGAAGGCGAGGAAAGTGTGGCCCATAAAACTTGGTTGTGTATCGATACACGATTTCCAGAATTATACAAAGGATGAACCAAAGGGAAGCAGCGGTCAGTATTCTGTTGATCTGGTGACAGATATATAGACAAGTTAGTTTCCTGGTTAATTATGATATACGAGGTGTGATCAAAATGTATCAGAAATGAGGAACCGACTGACACAACCGGAAGCGGAAAGGCACAGGTTAACCTTGGTATATACTGCGCATGTGGCGTAAGTCACGTCTCCCCAGTTTGTCTGCTTTGTTTACAGCAGTGATTTACTCTTACGTATGTGAGTCTGTCTGTTGCAACTGTCATGTCGGGAAAAACTGGATCAACGAATATACATCAAGTTTTATCAACATTTTTAGGACAAAAACGTCGATGCAAACATTTTAAGAACAGTCATATGTGGTGATGAATCGTGGGCTTTTGGGTGTGATCCTGAAACTAAGACCCAGTCTTCGCAATGGAAGACTCCGACGTCTCACAGACTCCCATAAAAAAGAGCAGCGGAACCGCAGCAAATTCAAGACAATGCTGACAGCCTTTTCTTCGATTACAATGAAACTGTGCATCATGAACATGCTCCATCAAGACAAACAACCACCGTGAAGTTTTTCGGCTTTTGAGGACGCAGTTTTGTCGCAGAAGACGGACATTTCCTGAGAGGCGGGTGGCAACTCCATCATGACAACGGGCCCGGCAATACATCGGAAATTGTGCAGCAGTTTCTTGCTAAGCACTGCATTCCACAGGTTCAACAGCCACCATATTCGCCTGATATCGCTCCCTGTGACTTATTTCCTACTCCCAAAAAATAAAATACCACTTGAAAAAAACATTTCAGGATGTCGAGGAGATACAACAGAATGCAATGAGACAGCTGTTCCCCATATCAGAAGATGCTTCAAACGGTGCATTGAGCAGTGGAAACAGCTCTGGGCTAAGTATTTTGCTTCTGAAGAGGACTGTTTCAAAAGTGTTTAAATTACAGATGGATAACTCTTGTATTATTTTTTTATGTAAATCAAGTCCGAATACTTTTTGATCACACCTCGTGTGTGTGATTGTGAATATTGGCTCTTAGACATTAATGAAGATCATTAAACCTGGCAGCTGATAAAGATGTTGATAATGAGTATCAGATCTGGCAGTTGATCATCTTGACAACAGGCAAACAAGCTTGACACCTTATAAAACAGGCAAAAACAATTTGACACATTAAAAAAGGCACAGAAAAAAAAACTTGTCACCTTATAAACCCCTCACAAACAAACAACAGTTCTGTAAGCTGGCTAAGGCGGATTCCAAAATTCCATGAACGGTTGGTTATAAGAGAGAAAAATATATCAGCGAACAAGGTCCACCATCCTGAACTGTCTGTTGATCCTTACACATCCGGACAAGCTTAGGGGGGCGCAGTAGCCTGATTTCTGACATACTGAGGAGAGTAAGGACAAGGTCTTGGCCAGGTGTAGCTGGACGGATGGATGCAGGGCCCCCGACAGAAATTTTGGTAGGTCGAGAAAAACGACCCCACACCTCCGCACCGCCTTACTCTAATGATTAGCCATTCTGTTTTCATCTATTAAGGGCCCTCCTTCAAACAGGGGAAAGCTACCCGGGGTCCCTGTAAAACAAGGGAAATCACTCAGGCGATGGATGGATGGATGGATGGATGGATGGATGGATGGATGGATGAGATGTATCTTCTTCTGACCTGTTTCTGCTGCTTTTCCTTTTCCTTGGCCCGCTGGTCGGTGAAGTGTTTCTTGAGTTTCCTAGAAGCTTTCAGGCGAACGTAAATCAAGATGTTGAGCACGATGACAGTTACCACGGGCAGCAACAGCATGAACGTGTTGTGTATGTAGTGCTGGTAGATCCTGAGAGAAAGAGTAAAACAAGAATGTGTTGTGTATGTAGTGCTGGTAGATCCTGAGAGAAAGAGTAAAACAAGAATGTGTTGTGTATGTAGTGCTGGTAGATCCTGAGAGAAAGAGTAAAACAAGAATGTGTTGTGTATGTAGTGCTGGTAGATCCTGAGAGAAAGAGTAAAACAAGAATGTGTTGTGTATGTAGTGCTGGTAGATCCTGAGAGAAAGAGTAAAACAAGAATGTGTTGTGTATGTAGTGCTGGTAGATCCTGAGAGAAAGAGCAAAACAAGAACGTGTTGTGTATGTAGTGCTGGTAGATCCTGAGAGAAAGAGCAAAACAAGAACGTGTTGTGTATGTAGTGCTGGTAGATCCTGAGAGAAAGAGCAAAACAAGAATGTGTTGTGTATGTAGTGCTGGTAGATCCTGAGAGAAAAAGCAAAACAAGAACGTGTTGTGTATGTAGTGCTGGTAGATCCTGAGAGAAAAAGCAAAACAAGAACGTGTTGTGTATGTAGTGCTGGTAGATCCTGAGAGAAAAAGCAAAACAAGAATGCGTTGTGTATGTAGTGCTGGCAAACTGCTGCTGCTACTATTACTACCACCGCCAGCACTACTACTACTACTACTACTACTACTACTACTACTACTATACTACTACTACTACTACTACTACTACTGCTGCTGCTGCTACTACACGTGACCATCACTAATCGGGCACGGTCGGGACTTGATGAATTTTTGTGTTTACATAGTTTTATGTTAACTTTTTTCTATTGATAGAATTTTTGTTTACGTAGTTTTGTGTTAGCTTTTTTTCTATTGACAGAATTGTTGTGTTTACATAGTGTTTTTCTTTTTAAAGACGTCGCCCTATCAAGCACGAAGTTAAGACTTGTTGTCCTAGAACTTTTTCTCTGGGAGACGTTTCGTGATCATGTGATGAGTACGTTGTTCTTCCCTGATTATTCGTTTGTCCAACTTAAATCTGGGATTCTATTCTCAGTCAGTCTCTGTCTTTCTTTCTCTCAGATCTGAAGTTTTTTTTTATACACTATTGAAGGCTAATTTTACTTAGTTTACTGTGAGCGATATGTCGTGAGATATCATCATCATCATCATCATCATCACGTGCTATGCGGGCAGCGTGGGAGGTCATGATCCTCCACATATCTCGGTCCCTTGATATTTCTCAGTAACTCAGTTGCTAGTTTACCTCCATGTCACAACTGTCAGGCCTTCTAGCACCTATTCCTTCGGTCGTCCACTGCATTTCCTGCCTTCAGTTAATCCCACTGTTAGTCTGGGCATGATTATTCTAGGATTTACATCAGTTTCCCCATTGTTTTCTGTCGGTTTATTTACCGCAGAGCTCCGCTAGTCTGGAGGAGAGGTTATGGCGTCTCTTACTCGCCGATGGTAAATAACACTGAGTTAGCAGGTGGTTTATGCAGTTAACAGAGGAATGTTATATTTATACAATAAATCAGTTGCTCTTCTGTTATGATTACATGCGAAAACACCTATTCCTGTGAAATAAAACAACAACAACAACAACAACAACAACAACAAAACGGTATGCTCAACAAACGTACTTGTACGAGCTCCCTATATCTGCGAGCTGGTGTTCTTTGCAGCCGATGCTGTAGAAGTGTTGAGGAATAGCATCGTATCGGCGTGGGAGCGGGTTATGGCAGCTATTTTTTTCAGTCCCGGAGTACAGCTAAAAAAAGCAGGGGGTGTGTGCAATGCTTCTTTAACAGACTCCACCACCCTGGGGACTATGGCGATCCCTGCTCCGTTAGCCAGGCTAGGCCTGTTACTGGTGGTACCATGCAGAGGTGGGACAGGGTCTTGGCCAGCTATGGCTCGCTAACCCTGACGCGAGCATATCAGCTGTGGGTCGCTAATTGTCTCATCGGACAGATCTCTTCATCTCCCTCAACAAACGCCGTAAATTACAACATTTAAGACAGAATATTTTCTAACACTGAGAACTTACTCCCGCCAGAACAATATATATTCGACTTGTAGGGCACACTCTCCGAAATCATTAACTCTTTGTGTCTCTACCATGTGGATGGTGAAGGACAGACATATGACCTGTATGCCCACGATAAAGATGGCTGCAAACAAATCAAGAAACTCGCACTCAGAAAAAGCAGTGTTCCAACAAGAGTCAGTGAAAACTTTTTTTTTTTATATTTCATTTTTCCAAGGCAGCACAATCATTCTTGTTTACTGTAGACTTCTGCTTTAACCCTTTCGCTCCTGAATTACTTCCAGTCCTCTGGCAGAATAAACTTTGATGAGAAATTGTAGTGGAAAGAAACTAAAATGAAGTTACTTTTATGATGTAAAAAAACATGGGTTAGGTTAGAAATGTGCTACTTTTCATTTTACTTTGACTTTGCCTAAATATCGATCCGAGCATTTATTCCCAAAGACATGCAAGATCTACCAAAGCTGCAGTGATGCTGTGGGGCAAAAGAGTTAAGGAAGCGCTATATGATGGCACACTTCCTCTTAAAAGATGACTTTGAAGCAGTTAGTAGATGCAACAGTTTGTGGAAGCTGCCATATATTTGTTCATGAAAAACCTCTTTCACAATCGATTTGGTCAATTCCAGGAGCTAATGCCATTGTCACATTTCTCGACAGACTGCCGAGGGTCACGTAAATCCTGACATTAAACATGTTAAAAGATCTCACAAAACTGCTACTCATAGAAGTACCCCAAGAAAGCAGGATATCCTGATATCCTTGTGTGCCATTCCTACTGAGCGGTTACCTGTATTCCACATTTACTGAAGAACAACCAGTCCAATATCATAGTTTTCTTTGTCACGCAGTCACTTTGCGCATGTTCGTGCAAGAGTTCTGATTACATGGAAAAACATTATGTCTCCAGTATGCTTCAACAGCACGAGATAGATCTTCTATTGTCTGACTTCTGCTACTGTATCTCATCTATCTACTAATCTAAAGTACCTGATAGCTAACTACCCGGAGAAGTTCTTGTGATTCAGACTTCACGTCCTATTGAAATGTGAGGTAATTTGTTTTGAGGGGGAAAAGGGGGGGGGGGGGGAATTTTCGGACGGGATATAAGAAGGATATTACCTTTCAAGCATCATAACCAAGATGAGCTCGGGTCCCCTACTCTTTGAGCCAGCCTATATTGTCACAACAGCCTCTCTATTGGGAACGTTGATGGACTGCTCCACATGTTTTTGATTTCTTTTGGCTCGTCAAGATGGTCATAGCGTGTCTGGTACACGACCACCTTCGCTACGTGATGGACTTATGAAAAAAAAAACCCCACCAAAACAAGCATACAAAGAGGCAACAACATTAGTAAAGATTGAACAAATTTTCGCACACAGGATCAGTGGAGACGTACTTAAAGCCAACAAACCTGCTCGACGTTTCGTGCACCATAAGCTCATCTTGAGTGGAAACCAAACGGCGATGAATCGCTCCATTGTCAGGCCAATTAGGAAGCAGTACACCGAAGTTTCGCAAAAATCCGCCATGATGTAGACAAATTTACAGGAGCCTTCGTACCATGGGAGGAGTTGGAAGGCGATTATCTGGTTCATGACCACTCGCATAGATAGAGTAAACAGGTCTGAAAGATGGTAAAACGTCATGAAAATATAAACCATTCATCCACACAACCATTTATCTAACTACCTTCCAACGACCTCTGATACTCATCTCTCCATGCTCTTTATTGTTTGTTTATACTTCCTCCTGCTGCTTGTCTGTTTGTGTCTGTCAAGATCTGGGATTATAATCATTGCTATGACTTGTCACTATAGCATTATACTGTTTGGTGTAACTTTACGTCATGTTCCCCGGTGTGTAACTTTACGTCATGTTACTCGTCTGACTTGTCATTCAATCTACTGCGACCTGTAGTTGTACAAGCTGAGTATTCCATGTCATGACTGCTTGGGACCAGAAATGTTTCCGATTTCGGATTTTTTTGTGTGGACTTTTTGGAATATTTGCATGTACATAATGAGATATCTTTGGGATGAGACTCTAGTCTAAACAATAAATTCATTTTTATTTCGTATACACATAACCTTGAGATTATTTTATACACTTAAAAATAATTTTGTGCAGGAAACAAAGTTGTGTATACACTGAACCACCAGAAAGCAAAGATGTTACTATGTCAGGTACCAATGTGGACAATCTGTGGTTGAGTGGACAATCTGTGGTTAAGAGGACAGTCTGTGGTTAAGTGGACAGTCTGTGGTTAAGTGAACAATCTGTGGTTAAGTGGACAATCTGTGGTTAAGTGGCATCATCATCTTTTCTGAGTCTTTCGATAAGTAATCATTTTCCTACGCCTTCACATTTATTCATACATAAAAATATACGAAGAGGGGCCAGAAACGTCTGTAGGACCATAGCAGAGGATTCTCTTTTTTTGTGAGCCATGTTTGGAGGAGAGGCGGGCTAGAGCACCTAACGACAACAGGGAAGATCAAAGGTAGAAGAGGCACGGGTAGACAGAGAGAGAGAAAATGTTTGATGGTTTGGTATCCTGGCACAGAAAGTGCTCAGTGACAAGCCTGTTGAGATGCACAAGGGAGGTAGCGTTGTGGAAGGACATGATATCCTACACTTGTCGGCAGGTGCCTTGAGAGAAAGAAAGAGAGAGAGAGAGGGAGAGAGAGGAGAGAGAGAAGAGAGAGAGAGAGAGAGAGAGGGAGAGGGAGAGAGGGAGAGAGAGGGAGAGAGAGAGGGAGAGGGAGAGAGAGGGAGAGAGAGAAAGAGAGGAGGGAGAGAGAGAAAGAGGAGAGAGAGGAGAGAGAGGAGAGGAGAAAGAGAGAGGGAGAGAGAGAGAGAGAGAGAAAGAGAGAGAGAGGAGAGAGAGAGAAAGAGGGAGAGAGAGAAGAAGAGAGGGGAGAGAGAGAAAGAGAGAGGGTGAGAGAGAGAAAGAGAATGAGGGAGAGAGAAGAAGAGAGAGGGAGAGAGAGAAAGAGAGTGAGGGAGAGAGAGGGAGTGAGAGGGAGAGAGAGAAGGAGAGAGAGAAAGAGAGAGGGAGAGAGAGAAAGAGAGAAGGAGGGAGGGAGAAAGAGAGGGAGGGAGAGAGAGAGAGAAAGAGAGAGAGAGAGATAGGGAGGAGAGAGAGAGAAAGAGAGAGAGAGAGAGGGAGAGAGAGAGAAAGAGGGAGAGAGAAAGAAAGAGGGAGAGAGAAAGAGAGGAGCGGATTCCTATGGCAGACAACAGAGCGTGTGTTGGTAGCGCCTTTAAGAAGGATAAAAATAGACTTGTGTGACTCAGTTTTGACTGCGACTCATCACATGAGATCAGATGTGGAGTTTTCCATTTGTGGTGTCTTGTCGACTCTCAAAATGTTTCGGATTCTGGAACATTCCGGATCTGGGATTTCCGAATAAGGAAACTGTATTGCTAACTATGACCTGTCCGTCCTTTCACCGTCCAGCATGTTCTGTGTGTATTCTGTTCTGTCATTATACAAACCAGCATCGCCTGCCATTTTACCATTTAGTATGTGACCTGTCAATATATACTGTCCAAAAAAAAAAAAAAGAAACGCATAACTGCTGATGACCCAATATTAGCCATAACTTTTATATTTTATAGCTTTTTAAATTGAATGAATAAAATTTTCAAATTGCACACACTATTATCTAAGGGTTTAAACACTCACTTGACAGTTTCTTGCATGTGTGTGACGAGAATTTGTTAGTCCCAGGGGTTCTCAAGTTACTATGGTGTGTGGCCTTCGCTTGCATCGATCAGCGACTGGCATCTCCTGGGCATAGATGCGATCAAATGTCTGATGTGCGCCTGTGGGATGGCTACCCACTCTCCCTGGAGTGACTGCCACAGTTCACGACGATTGGCTGGAGAAACGTTTCGGCGACAAACACGTCTTTGCAGCGCGTCCCATAGGTGCTCGATCGGATTCATGTCTGGAGACAGGGATGGCCAGGGAAGGGTGAGAATGTTGTTGGCAGTCAGGAACTGTGTTGTGAACCGTGCAAAATGGGGTCTGGTGTTGTCCTGTTGAAACACAGACCTTTGTGCAGCCAAAAATGGAAGGACATGGTGTCGAAGAATTTCATTGACGTATCGTTGCGCATTCAAGCCTCCTTCAATCTGCACCAATGGACTCCTTCCGATGAAACTGATCATTCCCCATACCATTACACCTCCACCCCGTGCAGCGGAGCTTCATCAACGCAGTTTGGGCAAAACGTTCATTTGGCCTACGGTAGACCCTTCTCCCCATATCATGGCGGTGCAACAAAAAGGAAGATTCATCACTAAACCAGACACGTCTCTACTGATTGTCAGTTGTCCAGGGCCGATGCTGGTTGGCCCAAACAAGTCGATTTTGCCGATGGCGTCTCGTTAAGGCAGGACCTCGGTGAAGTCGTCGTGCCACCAGTCCAGCTTCATGCAGTCTATTCCGGACAGTTTGATCAGACACACGACGTCCTGCAAGCAATGACTGAGCACTTGAGGAAGCTGTTGTAAACCTGTTTCTGAGGTGACGAACCAGAATAAAGCGATCATCAGCTGCTGTTGTCACCCTGGGTCGTCCACTGCGGTGCCGGTCTTCGCTGAGCCAGTGGTTTGGAAACGGTGCCAAAGTCGACTGATGGTACTCTGCTGCACGTTTAAATGCCTGGCAACCTGATTTTGATTTTCGCCTGCTTGCAATGTTTCGTAAATTTTGCGATAGGCGCGCCATAATTGTCTGCTTGAAAATTAACTGAATTTGTTTGTGTAACCTCATCTTTTTATAGGGTTTCATTTGCGTGAGAAGTGAATTGTGCTCATCACAAAAATTACAACTTTTCCATAAACGCAACGAGGGTTATGGTTAAAAAAAAAGAGTGATTAGCAAGGGCAGCTACTGCGTTCTGACTATACACGAGAATAGCAAAATTCACGCTAAATCATGGACCGGATATCTTGGTGACAATTTTTGGTTTGGTTTGAGATACCCGAGAAAAAAATTTTTGTCATAACATATGAAAAATGAAGCTTATATAAACTATGAGGTTTTTTTTTTTTGGACAGTATACTATGTACTTTGGCCTGTCATTATATCGGTGATCTGTCGTTATGCCACATGAGTGACGTGTCATTATTTCACCCCTACTGTGACCTGCCATTATACCACCTGGTTGGTGACCTTTTCGTTATACTGTCTTAACCCCAGTGAGCTCCGTACCAGTAAAGGTCATGACCAGCAGCCACAGAGACGAAGAGTTCAAAGGGCGCATGCGCATCAAGATGATCAACGTGAGAAAACTTCCGGGTATGCCCATGGCGTAGGCGAGATACGTTCCGTACAACGTGAAATAGTAAGTAGCTGTACGGAAACAAAAATATCAGATCAGATTGTATACGATTAAACTTTACTTATCCTTTGTGAAGATTTAAAATGAAGCATAGATGATCTATGAAAATTAAGGTGTACTGAATATAAGATTTTAATATTCGGCCGGAAACGACTATTCAAATTTTCGGATAGCCGAATACGAATACAAAATACGAAGATCTAAGTGATGGAAACAAAGTTCAGTCAGTCATTCCGTCAGTCAGTCATTTGCATGTCCCTTGCGGAACTTCGCCTCCATAACAGCTGTCCTGTAGGCCTCTCGGTTACTTGCTAAAATTACGAATACGCATATACTCGTACAAACATACTTGTTTCTAAAATATATATTCAGGAGCCATGCAAACATCTTCTGTATGAAAAATGGCCAAATATTCCAGTGAATATAGTATCTCACCACCCCCCCCCCCCAAAAAAAAGCCCTCACCACTCAGACTTTGATATAATAACCTTTTTTAATTAAAAAAAAAATTCATCTTATGTCAGTTTGTCTCTTAAAATGTTATAGTACGTTATGAAATATTTTACACGTAATTTAAAAAAAAGCTATTACCTGCAGCCTAATGGAAAATATGTCAATTCTACGTTATCCATCAACATCTTTGCTAAATATTTAATATCACCCGGAGCTATGAAAATATTAACATACGAATTATTTCGCATATATTTATATGTAAATATTTTCTCTCAACACTTTCCAGAGATTCTCCTTAGTCAAATCAGAAGAGAATTATCAGACGCTTATAGGCCAAAGACAAAACAAAACAAAAACATGATAACATCTGATCTACAAACTGTGAAAATGCTGCTCTTTTAAATTATGAAAGTCGTCTTAAGTAAGAAAAAAAAACCTCACCTTTAATCTAAGGATCTACATTTACTTCCAGGATTTCATATTTAATCCAAGAATCTCACCTGTAATCCAAGGTTCTCACCTTTAACACAAGGATGTCACCTTTAAATCCATGGATCTCACCTTTAATACAAGGATCACACCTTTAATACATGGATCTCACCTTTAATACATGAATCTCCCCTATGATCCAAGGATCTCACCTTTAATCCAAGGATCACACAAAAATTCATCATTGTCCCTATCGCACGTCGTAGCTGGAGTTATTATTGATTCTGTAATTATACTTGGAGCTGTTGATGAGACATTTGACGTCAGTGAAGGATTATCCTCTACCTCCAAAGTAAAGTTACCGACTGTGAAATAATTAAAAGGTTCCATATATATATATATATATATATATATATATAACAAGATGGTGATACCAGAAAGGAAGTTGGAATTGGAATTGCAAATGCAGCATTGACCTTCAAGAATCTTGAGAACATATGGCACTCAAAAGTTATGAGCACAAAAACCAAGCTAAGATTATTCAATTCAAATGTAATATCCGCCCTGATTTATGCTTACGAAAGCTGGAAAACAACTAAAGAAATAAACAGCTAATTAGACACATTTGAAAACAAATGCGGAAGGAAAATATTCGGTATAAAGTGGAACGAATTTAAGAACAATGCAGAGATAAGGCAGATGAGCAAACAACAACCTGTCTCATGGGTGATCAGAAAAAGGACATATGTCGGTCGTGTGGTGAGAAGAAACAGCCATAGAATCCCAGAAGCTTTCAAATGGAACACAACTGACCGAAAAAAAAGGTCGACCACGTGAAACTCTAAAGAGAACATTGTTAAGAGAGGCCAAATTAGTAGGTATAAAATCCCTTGATCAGGTTGAAAAACTCGCCGAAAACAGGAAAACTTGGCGAACTACCATGCGAGCCTTACGTGACGTTTAACGGCACGGGAAGGATAAGATGTAGTATAACACTTTTTTATTCAGAGTATAAACTAATTTTGTGCATAAAATGTGTTTATTCCAAGCAAGCTATATGGATAAACGTTATAACGTTTGTTTCTTCTGTTTAGTTATTTAAAAATTATTTACGCTAGCCTTGAATCCAGTCTCAGATGAATTTTTGAACCGTTGGAACAGAAACAATGAACCAGCAGCACTCTCTGTCCAAAGCTTCATTTCTCTGAATATCAGTCCCCCAGATGTACGACAAAACGACAGACGAGAAGTTTCAGAAGTGAGACAGATTATAGTCTGAATGAAATGAGGAATGATAACAGCACAAAGATGTGTCCTACTTACGAAGTGTTTGAGGAGTTTGTGTCTCGTTGTCCATATCTCAGAGTCTGAAATAGAATATGAGGTTACTTATTCTTGTGCTCCCAGGAAAAGGTGTCGTTGCTTCTATTGATAATTTTTACGATGATTTTCAAATGCTACGAAACAGAACTGTTCCCTCGTTTCTCTTGGCGAAGGTAGGGGGTTCGAATCTGGCCGGAGGCACCCCATTCACCCAGCTGTAGAAATGGGTACCCGACTTCTTCTGAAGTTGGAAAGGCAGCCAGGCGTGATACTGACCATATCACCCTCTAGTGTGCTGACAGGTCAAGGAAAATATGGGCACTAACACCATATCTCTATGTGCCTCTAAGGCATGACAGGATTACCTTTGCCTTTACCTGATATATATATATATACACAAACACACACACGAGGGGTGATTGATAAGTTCTCGGCATAAGGTACAAGTACTTGAAAGCCACATTTGATATTAGGTGCATTTGTAGATCAGGTTAATGTACGATTAAACACCAAGTTTCAAGAAATTAACTGCAACCAATTTTTTTTACAGGCTACTGAAGTGGTAAGGAGTGGCAGAAATTGAGAAAATGGATAAAATTTCTCATCGAGCAGTCATTCGCTTCCTCTGGATCAAGGGCTTATCATCGAAGGAGATCCATGAGGATATGGTAGAGACTCTAGGGAAGAATGTCCCTTCTTACAGCACAGTGAAGAAATGGGCAGCTTAATTCAAACACGGAAGGGAGAGTCTGGAAGATGATCCCCGTCCAGGAAGACCAAGAACGGTAACCAACGATGAACCGATGAACCGCCGGCAGAATCCATGACATGATAGTGGAGGATCGATGACTAACTGAGCGGTACATAGAGTTGGGTATCTCCCAGGAACGTGTTCATGCCATTATTCACAATTATCTTCAAATGACAAAGGTCTCTGATTGATGGGTCCTGAAACTTCTTGGAGCTGATCACAAACGACAGCGTCTCAACATGTCAAGAGACAATCTTGGCCATTTTTCTGCAGGTCCTGAAAAGTTTCTTCAGCAATTTGTGACTATGGATGAGACTTGGGTTCATCATTTTCAACCAGAAACCAAAGAACAGTCAAACATCATGGATCCCCCTCCAAAGAAAGCAAGGGTGGTTCTGTCTGCAGGCAAAGTGATGGCTTCCATCTTTTGGGATTCAGAAGGTATACTATTAGTAGACTATCTTCATAAAGGCAGAACGTCACTGTGGCCTATTACGCTAATCTTGTGAACCGACTGTGGGTCAAACTGAAGGAAAAGCGTGGAGGGAAATTAACAAGAGGATTCATCTTTCAGCAAGACAATGCTCCAGTTAACAAGTCAGCGGTGCAATGGCTGACATTCATGAATGCGGCTTCCAGCTTCTTGAACATTCTCCTTAATCCCCAGAGTTGGCACCTTCGGACTATTACCTGTTTACCAAACTCAAAAAGGAGCTCAGTGGTCGCAAAGTTGGTTCATATGATGACGTCATTCATGCTGTAGACCACTTTCTACTGGCACAAGATGCTGACTTTTACAAAGAAGGGATCCGTATGCTCCAGGATAGCTGGACTAAGTGCACAAACTTGCAAGGGGACTATGTTGAGAAACAATCCAAAAACGTTGTCCACAAATAATCCGTTGTACTTTATGCCGATTACTTATCAATCACCCCTCATGTATGTGTGTGAGTGTATATATATAATATATATATATATATATATGCCGGCCTGGTTAGATGAGTGATTTGCTAATCTGGTGGTACCGGGTCGGTCCCAGCAGTGGGATTTTTTTCTGGAACACACCAAAAAGCCCCCGGAGTTGACCCATCATCATCATCATCAGGTGCCGTGCCAACTGGCGTTGGCTATTATGTTTCTCCAGAGTACCCGATCCTTCATGCAGGCCATCAGCTCAGTTGGTGATCTCCTCTCACACCATCCCGTCAGACTGTCCAGTATCATTTCTCTTGGTCTTCCTCTTGATCTTCTTCCTTCTATTTTTCCTGTTGTTATAATATTTTCAATGCCCCCTCTTCTCATTGCATGTCCTATGAAAGTACACTGTCTCTCTCTTATCTTTTTGACAAGGTTTTTTGTCTCTCCAGCTCTTCTCATACATTCTTCATTAGTTATTTTTGCTGTCCAGGGGTTGACACATCCTCTAAAAATCGGTACCAGAGAAATCTGGGAAGGTAAAGCAGCCAGGCCCTAACACCGTATTCCCCATTATGCCGTAATGGCACGGAAACGGGATTTTACCTTTAAAAAAAAAAATATATATATATATCATAAGTGGTGCATGAAATATTTTTTAAAAATTTGCAACAAATAAATTACATAACGGATCATGATAACTCTTACGTCAAGAGAGAGTGAAACTCTTCACGTTTTTTTTTTTTTAAATAAGAGCCGCGCGCAGAGCTCACATGGTTTGCCATAGAGAGGCAACAGTAGCAGATATTCATTCATTTGCATGTCCCTTGCTGAACTTTGCCTCACAAACAGCACTCCTGTAGGCCTCTCGGTTGTGAGCAAGATGGCCTGCTGCTGATGCATCCATTTGCAGATCGTCAACGATGTCTTGCAGCCATCTTCGTTTTGGTCTTCCTCTTGTTCTTTTTCCCATTATATATCCTTCCAATATGGTCTTCTCTAAATTATCATGACGTTTAATGTGTCCAAAATATGTACGTTTTCTCTCTTTAATCCTCTTTACTAGCCAGCCTTCTTCAATATTAAGCTCTAGCAGATATTGCGTTCAGTAAAAGTGAACAGTCTTTTTCTATTTTGGAACGCGCAAGAACATCGTCCTTTGTGACTGTGCAGCGACGATTTCGAGCGGAATTCCAGAGGGCAGCACGTGCTTTCAAAAGTAACAAGAAGTGGCTTGCGAAAATGAAGAGTCTCTCTCTCTCTCTCTCTCTCTCTCTCTCTTGGCGTAAGAATTGTCATGATCCGTTACGCAGTTTATTTCTTGCGAATTTAAAAATGTTTGTGTTTCACGGACTTATGAATGACTCTGTATACTGCGCGCGCTCACACACACACGATGGTGATTGACAATGATAATGACGGTGATGGTGATGACAGTGAAGACATGTTTTCATGAATTTCCGTATATTCTAGGAACATAACAGATAATGGCCGCCACTTTATGTCATTTAGGGGGTGAGGTGGCGGTGCCTGTATTCTCCTTGACTTGTCAACACACTAAAGGCCGATGCTGTCAGCATCTCGTCTGACGGCCTTTCCTTCCCTAGCTCCAGAAGAAGTTAGGTACCCTTATCAGCTGGGTGGTTTAGGCGCCTCCAGCAGGATTCGAACCACCGATCTTCGCCATAAGAGATTAGTGCTCAGACCACTTCGCCACTCAGGCACTCTTATATCCTGGAGCGTATAAAAAAAAAAGGGGGGGGGGGTTTCGGAGGGCGATGCGCTCTCAGAAAACTGCAATGTTTGACTTCTCAGTAGGCTCCAACACGAATTGATCCCTATCTTCTTCTACATTGGGAAGCATGGTCTATGCCTACTAGAGTGCAGCAAGTGTGCACGTCAAGAACGAAACACACTCGCGTCCTACAAATGACAGTAAGATGATACCGTAAAGATGACAATGCTGATGATAACAGCGAAGATTTTGGTTGCTAGGTTGATAGCAACAATATCTATTTTACGTTAAATGCTGGGTTTAATTCATTTTCATCTTATTCTACGCTGAATTAAACTTTAATCTTATTCTAAACTGAATTTTAATCTTATTCTGCGTTAAATTTAATTTTAATCTTATTCTAACTTAGCAGTAAAAACTATCAAGAAAAAAATTCTTGGACTCTCCTTGAATAAATTTATCTAAACATTTTGAAACTTCTTGGATCCTCCCTCAAGTTCTTTTGCACTCAACATGGCGGTCTGTAAAAGAAAACCAAAAAACATCAGGAATCTAGCACTCGAATAAATAAGTATTGGATTAAACAGGCAATAAAAACGTTCCTCTAAGTTGAACTTCTCTGTCACTGGCATTTTTTGAGCAAAATGGGTTTTTATTCTAAAGCTGAGCGAATCTCTTTTTGGAAGAAATAACACACACACACATACACGCACGCACGCACAGTCACACACACCCACACACAAAACTATCACTTAGACACAAAGCTTGTGTCTCCGCAGTACCTGAATTTCCCATTCTCCACTTCGGGACTCGTGAACCACAAGTACGGTGGTTCTGATGTTGTATAGTGCCTATAATACATAAAAGGTACGGTAAAGGTAATCCTGTCATGCTTTAGAGGCATATAGGGGTATGGTGTTAGTGCCCATATTTTCCTTGACCTGTCAGCACACTAGAGGGTGATATGGTCAGTATCACGCCTGGCCACCTTTCCTTCCCCAACTCCAGAAGAAGTCGGCTACCCATTTCTACAGCTGGGTGACTGGGGTGCCTCCGGTCGGATTCGAACCCCGACTTTCGCCATGAGAGACCAGTGCACTAACCACTTCGCCTCTCAATGGAACAATTAAAATGATTAATTGATAGTGAAAACGAAAAAAAAAAAAAACCCAGTTAGAAATATAACAACAAAACAAACATCCTTCATTGATATTTATTGAGGAGGACAGGACTTGGTAATATCATAGCAGCAGGAAAGATAATTGAAAAGAGAGCCAGATAAAAGTCAAGGAAAGAAAAAAAACTAATATTAAACGAGACTGTATAACACAGAAATTCACCAAATAAGCTCACAAAAAGCATCAAAGATGACGACTTATCGAGAGGCGTTTTTGCTCATCGGCACTCGACGATGATGATGAAAGAGTAGTTCTCAAACTACGCGTGATGCACGGAACAATGCTGATTTTCTGAGCATTGCTTATCTTATCGGAAACCAGCCACAGAAAAGTTGTGTAAATAAGAAGCTTCGTGATACTTCCGTTGATTCTGTCAAAGATTTATCAAATGACATAATTAAGACTTCGTGTAAATCAGAACAAGCCACAGTGCTACATGGAAGAACTGTTTTAAAATTACGATGGAAAGAAACAATCATTCAGACAATCGATTAATAAAAATGGTTTTTGAATCTGTCTAAATCCAAGGACTGCTGCTCCAGATACATTTAAGTTGCAGCTCGCCATCTTATCTTAATCTCTTCCCATGCCTTTCGACACTTAGACGACGGTTCCGGTTTCTCACGTGGTGTCATTAGTCGCTCTAGTGACGTTTGGTTTGTTTCATTAAAAACCCGGTGTAACTTTCGATTGTAAACATTTAGTGCGCATGCCCCATGACCTTTCTTCAAAATGGCCGAAGAGTGCTTAGTTACAAGGGAGAAAACTGAAATTTTCTGCGAAAATGTCAATTTTTGGTGATGTAGATAGGGATAGATAGGGGTATGGACGTGACCAGACCACTATTCTTGAATATATCCCAAGTAGATCTAGACATATTAGACGACTGGAGAAGTAGTTAGAAGGATATTTCAGACATTATTTTAGCGATAATGCACCATTGAACCACAATACGACATTAAAAGGTATATCTACACATCTCAGATGGTACGAAGTGTACCTCTAGACCAATCCGATGGTAAGTTTGACACAATCATTGTCTAAAAACATCACATTATTTCTTTATTCCTAAAAAAAAACACTCTGCATTTATGAAATCTTCATACATATTTAGTTATGATGAGACATAATAAGTACACTTTTCACACGGAAAAACTGTTTCATTCACATTTTACTAATATGCCATTATAGATATCAAGACCCGCGCTTTTAATCTTTCCTATCACAACATATGCCTGTGAGACCTGGGCACTTAACAAAACAGCTGAGAAACACATAAATGCCTTTGAATGTAAATGCTACAGAAGAGTTCTTCAAATATCATGGACACACAAAAAAAAGCAACAAATATATCCATACTACAAGAACTTAATATTGAAGAAAACTGGCTAGTAAAGAGAATTAATCCGAGAAAACTTAAATATTTTGGACACGTCATGAGAATTTAGAGAAGACCTTCTTCGAAGGGTACATAATGGGAAAAAGAAAGAGAGGAAGACCAAGGCGAGGATGGCTAGAAGACATCGTTGATAATCTGTAAATGATGCATCAGCAGCAGGCCATCTTGCTTACAACCGAGAGGCCTACAGGAGAGCTGTTAGGGAGGCAAGGTTCCGCAAGGGACATGCAAATGACTGACTGACTACTACTAGTATTTTACATCTTACATCCCTCCCGTACCGCTAAACGTTACATAGGGCTCACATTGTAGTTCGCTAAGATTTCCTGTCTTCAGTGAGTTTTTCAGTATCATCAAGGGATGTTAAGCCCACTGAACTGGTCTCTCTTATAAATGTCCTCGTTAGAGTTTCACATGGTCGACCTCTTTTTCTTTGGCCTGTTGTGTTCCACTTGATAGCATGTTTGGGGAGTCTCTGATTGTTTCTTCACGTCACATGGCCGACGTATGTCCACCTTTTTCTGATCACCCATTAGACAGGTTGTTGTTTGCTCATCCGTCTTATCTCTGCGTTTTTCTTGATTCATTCCACTTTATAGTGAGTATTTTCCTTGGGCATTTGTTTTCGAAAAAGTTTAATTTCTTGTCTATTTCGTTATTTGTTTTCCAGCTTTCACGTGCATAAATGAGGGTGGATATTACATTTGAATTGAATAATCTTAACTTTGTTTTTGTGCTTATAACTTTTGAATGACATATGTTCTCAAGATTACTACTTGTATACTGAGAGATTATTTTAAAAACTGTCCTTGCGTGTATCTGCATGAAAACCATAGAGTCGAAATGTGTTTTATTTCAGTCGCTCATTTAGTTTTTAATAAATACATAGTTTCCGCTTTTTCTTGGCGGGTTTTGAAACAATATATTTTAATAATTATGTTGTTAATTGATTTTGTTAGAAGAAGATGCTAGTCGAAATGTTGTTCTTTTGTGCTTGATTACAAAATAAAGCTTACGCTGTAGTTTATCATAAACACCCATACACAAAACACATACACAGATAAACGGATGCGCATATGTGTATGGAAACAGCGAGATGAACGGTGGTTGGGGTGTGGCCAGATAAAGAACATATGAAGATACAAAGACAAAAAAAATACATAAGAATTGAAAAAAAAACAAAAAAAACTGGAAAGCAAAATTCTAAGACGGAGAGCTTGCAAGAGCTACAGGAGTCGAGTGTCCTCAAGTCGATTTGCTGAAAAAGGAACACATGTTGTCCTGTTACTTAACCTGAAAAATGCTAATATTTAATTTTACGATTAATAAAGCATGCTTGTTTATTGAGTGTTCTTTGCATGAGACTTTCAGCGCGACTGACATGGTTATGCTATTATGGCTGTAAGAGTGTGAACTTGTTACGTTCATTTCAGTAAAACTTATTCACTATGTTTAACACTGTTTTTTTTTCTTTAATAAGAAATAAAAAAGTGAATACTGAGGGGTGGGGGAGAATAGCATAGAAAAAAACATGGTAGTATAATAATAATTTCAGTACACCTATATGGACAGAAAATAACATACAAACCAGTTACAACAATAGAAAATGCGAGTAGCGATAATGGCCAACGATAAAACATTGTAAAAAATCGACAAAACATAAATCAATTTAAAAAATAAAAAATCAACAAAAATCAGCAAAAAAGAAAGAAAGACAGAAAATGAACAGACAAAAAAATGAGCTAACTTGGAGAGCAATTTATTTCTGTTTGAAATGTTTTCTGTTGATAACTGAGTGTTCTGTACACTGACACTGTTTGTTCCATTAAACCCAACTGAAAAACTGGTTACCTGACATTTGTGTTGAGGAGTAAAGGCATCTAAGCTGAGAGTGAGCATATCATTTCTAAAAGAAAAAAAATTGTAAAGGGCCTAAGCTATCAAAGTATTATATCACTAAATATCGTAGGATCCATGTTCAGGTTATTTCAGCTGTTTTAAACATGGAAGAACTAATAAATATGATCTCCAAGCTGTTGTTGTGACATGCTCTGTACTAGAGTTGTACAATTCTGGTGATGCTAAAAGATTTACTCTATGTGCTGAAGACAGTATGGAAATGCAAGAAAACTGCTGAGTGAAAGATCATTATAACTATTATTCTGTTCCATCTGTGAGCAGAGGTTGGTTGCAATGAATACTGCAAACAGAGGTTGGTTTCAATGGATATTGCAAACAGAGGTTGGTTGCAATGGATACTGAAAGCAGAGTTTGGTTGCAAAGAATACTGCAAGCAGAGGTTAATTTCAATTGATACTGCAAGCAGAGATTGGTTGCAAAGAATGCCAAGCTTACACTGTCTCCTGCCACAGTAGAATATTTGAACACACTTCTGCCCAAACACTTTTATCAAATCATCAGTCCTCTATACTCCCAGTGGAGCATAAGGCATCAACAAAGGTTATCCAGTCAGTCCTGCCTTAAGCAAGTTGGGATACCCTAAACCATGTCTTTCCCGCTTCCTTTAGTTCTTCCTGTATTGTGTATCTCCATGTCCCCAATGGCTAGCCCTACCTTCTTTTCCCTTGAGGTGTCCAAATCAAGGTGGTATATTCGTGTCTTTTTTACAACTACTTAATTTCTCCAGTACTGCCCAAAATTGGCACCAAATTAATACATAATTCTGTTAGATTTGATCTAACAGGAAATTGAAATTTTAAACTACAAATCTATAACGAATATCTACTATCTTACTATCTCCACAAACTTCTAAAGCAATACATGGTATTGTGTACATGTATTGTACTTTTTATGCTGGTCTTTCAACAGGAAATACATCATTTGTATATTTAAAAAAATTCTAACAAGTAGTTCTGTTCCTATGATTCAAATTCATGTTTGGCCATCTCAAAATTTAATATCCACATTCTGCCAACTAATTAAGCCACAAGAAGAAGAAGAAGAAGTAGAGTGGAAGAGTGAGCACAGGAGCTGAATAACAAACTCTAATGCCATGAGATCAATAATTTTGCAGGCATGTTTAAGTTGTCCAAGAATAAAGGTGGATAAATGGGGTGAAAGACACACTGAGGAAACATAACATGACAGCTACCCAGTCCTCTCATCTTGCTCTGGACCAATGTCTGAAAGACCCTGTGATGCTTATGGCATAAGCAGACAGATAAGAAGAAGAAGAAGAGGAAGAAAAAGAAGTATAAGCAGTGCCATCAAAGTGCGAAAAACTGGATTCGTGTACTCTGTTCAAGTGAAATACCAGGCTTAGAAGACACATTTGTGTAACAAATTATTCCATTCCACTTCAAGAGAGGTCTTGATACTTCAGAGGTTGTAAAATGCATGTGGAGGGAACTCTTGAAAATAAACAAAAGTATGTATGCCGTATTCAGTTCATTGTGCGATGTCAAGCACGACTTAGCTGTTTTTAAGATGATTAGAAATGCATGTCAGCAATTAGAGATGTGATTTCGGCTCAATATTCGCATGAGGAATAACAACAACTCTGTGAATAGTTTTACTTTTTTCTTAAACTTTGGTTCAGACATTACTGGGAAGAAATGCTTATGACAACAGATCCATCTTCCTTTTACTGTGTTCGAATTTATCGTTATTAAAAAGATGGTAGTCAGGCTCTCAGAAGCAGTAAAATGAAGCCTCAGTCCAAGTGCAGGAGGAACGGAGGATGAAGAATAGAGACGTGAGGAGGGGGGTGGCTGGCTGATAGAACTCGTGGTTGCCAGAATTAACAGCTGACTGACACAGTTAGTGTTCATACTCTTCGGTGGTTACTGAAATGGAGAGCGGAGCATGTATGGGTACATCCCAAGTGTGGTGATGCTAATTCCTAGATTCAAGATTCAAAACTAGAATAAAACTGAAGCATCCGTCTGAACATTAGAAAAATATGAAATCTTAGTCCAAACATTTAGAGAAAAAAAAATGAAGTCTTAATCCCAATACTAGACCAAAATGAAGTCTTAGTCTGAATGTTAGAAAAAAGTTATTAAATGACGAGGATCTCCTAGTCTTGTGCTATCTCCCTGTAACTGCGAGTTGGTGTCTTTTGCAGCCTATACTGTGGAGATGTTGGGGTACAGCATCGTATCGGTGTGGGAGCTGGTTATGGCAACTGTTTTTTTCATCCCCAGTGTACAGCTAAAAAGCAGGGGGTGTGCAATGCTTCTTTAGCAGACTCCACCACCATGGGGATTATGGCAATCCCAGCCACATTAGCTAGGCTAGGCATGTTACTGGGGGTACCAATGGAGAGGTGGGACAGGGTCTTGGTCAGCTATGGGTCACTAATCCTGATGCTAGCATATCAGCTATAGGTCGCTGACCCTGATGCTAGCATATCAGCTATGAGTCGCTAACTCTGACACTAGCATATCAGATGTGGGTCACTGATTGCCTAATTGGACTTCTTCACCCCTCAAGTCTAGAATACAACTGAAGTGTCCATCTGAACATTAGAAAAATATTAAATTTTAGTCCAAATATTTAGAGAAAAAAAATGAAATCTTAGTCTGAATGTTAGAAAAAGTGGCATGAGTCTGAATATAAGAAAAAATTTACTAAATGATGAGAATCTTCTAAAGGATAAATCATTTAGACCAAGGCATGAAAATAACGAGATAACTTGTACCATATGTGACACGTACTATACCTGGATATGCCAGTGTCATCTTGTACATACACTCTGTGGAGCAACGTTAAGTCTAATGCCAGTACTTACCACTTATCACATACAGGCACATATACACACATACATGCAAGTAGGATCAACCTTCTCTTCTGGAAAATGATGGGTTTGGGACAGTCAACCATCATCCTCCAAACCCATTTGCAGAAATTGGTACTCAACACTCTAGTGCTAGGAAACAGATTCTAAAAATGGAAAATGTCTGCTTGCAGGATGAGACACACTGATTGAATTGCATACACAACACAGTGAATGAAAGGTAGGACATTTTGTGACTTTCAGTCCCACAGAGGACTTTGTCAAAGTACAGAATAAAAAGGTGAAGGTAAAGGTAATCCTGTCATGTTTTAGAGGCATATAGGGATATGGTGTTAGTGCCCATATTTTCCTTGACCTGTCAGCACACTAGAGGGTGATATGGTCAGTATGGCTGGCTTTCCTTCCCCAACTCCAGAAGAAGTCAGGTACCCATTTCTACAGCTGGGTGACTGGGGCGCCTCTGGCCAGATTCAAACCCCTGACCTTCGCCATGAGAGACCAGTGCACTGACCACTTCGCCATTTACAGAATGATTAAACACAAAACACACACATACATACACACACATATGAAATGATTCATGTGTGATTTACTATGTGGTGTCAAGACTGACCAGGCAAAGTAAGAAAACCACAGAAAGTAGTTCACAGTGACTGCCCAACATGAACATCTTTGATGTGGACTCCAATGGGTAAAAGAAGCATAGGATGAACTAAAGATGACATGGAGATGTACAGCAGAGAGAATGCTAGTAAACAAAACAAAGGACTGACATGGGAGACAGCAAAGGACTGACATGGGAGACAGCGAAGGACTGACATGGGAGACAGCGAAGGACTGACATGGGAGACAGCGAAAGACTGACATGGGAGACAGCGAAGGACTGACACAAGTGGAAATCTCCTGCTACCAGCAGTCCCATGAATCTTGGGTGCTGATGGAACGGGAAAGAGACCTGGCATGTGCAGTACCATGTGAACCTTTCACGTAAATGGCATGGCATGCATGAGGTACAATCCAGTGACTCACCAGTACCAGAAATGTACCAAAAAAAAAATATTAATTAATCTTTAGTGTCCAGCCAGGAATTTTATCCCAGTTTATCCCTACTCTGCCTAGGATAAAGAAAGAACAAGAAAAAGCAGAATACAAAAAAAAAAGTCCACAAAAACCATTTTTTTAAAATATAACTTTATTCCCAGCAATTTTGACTGCATATTACCATTAGTCAAATCTGTGTTCTGGCAACAAAAATAAAAATAATAAAATCTAAATTTTCTATTCAGATGTAAAATATTTTGCACAAAAAAAAAAAAAATGGTCAAACCAAAAACCACACTTACACAAATAAGTCCATTCATCAGAGTATTCTTACAATGACAAAACATCCACCTCCTCACTAACTGTTTATGAGATGTTTTCCAGCCTTGGAGATCTGTTTAAGTCTTGCTTATCTTAAACAATAACTCTCAGATTATCATACTACCAGCCATTCAAAGTTGGTCAGGACAGGCCATATGCCACCCAGTGCTCTTTGAAATAGAATACAGCAACACTATAGTCTGACCTGCGGATGCCATTCCCAGGGTAGTAGAACTTGCTCAAATCTCATTCTTCACATTAGCTTCAGGAACCCACATAAACCCAAATTCTACCTGGGATGCCTTCTTTCTAAAAACTCCACTACCATATTCTAGGCTGCCAACAACATCTAGTTAGAAGCTACAGAAATACAACATCTAGTTCATCTGTATAAGCATGAACATCTAATGTCTGTTATAAAAGTTTCCCTTTACTTTTCTTCAGTAGCAAATATGTTTTTACTTCCACAGTGTTCATTAGTAATCCGCCAGAATATCACCAAAACTCTCAACACCACACTCAATGAATCAGGCATCCTGGCTAAACAAGACATTTTCATATCAAGAAAGCAATGTTCTGACACAAGGACAACAGCATTCATGAGAAACAAACACAAAATAATAAATAAAGGAAAGCATAATAAACAATTTACTGGTTTTTTTAAAAATGGTAATAGTCTAAGTGCTGGTTAACTACATTTGTTTCAGCAGTAACAGCTGAGGATACTGTTCTATAATATTGTTATACTGTGCTGTAAATATACAAAACACCACTTTTTAAAATAAATGTTCTACACAGCTGTTCTATTGTAAATGTATTTCAAATACGTATATGTTGTACACCAACATGTCCCATCCATGATAAATGCGTTATGCATCCAAAGTATTTGAAAATGTTTTGCACTGTACATCAAATATTTTTTTTGTAAATGTACAGTGCATCAAGATGTTCTTAGTTAAGTGCACTTGACATTAAAGTGTCATTTGAAAATTTGTCGTAGACTGATACAATCTTCATATACTAGTTACACAGCATGCTTCTATGCCTCATTTACACATACACATAACCGTACATGTTTTTTTCAAAATAGCTTACACATCTGATACCTCTTAAGCAGTCAAGAAAGCATAAATATTGCCATTCTGAATTTATAACAGCATCAATATTTATAGTTTAAAAAAAACTTGGACGGATGCAATAAGTATTTTATACCATCACAGACAAAATAGAATTTAACATGGAAAATTCTGTACCCAATGCAAGAAAATAGTTGTGCACATAAATGAAAATAGGACTTGAAATTAACAAGGAAAAAAACAAAAATAATGAAATTTCTCATTAATCACAAAGGAAAAATATACGTAGAAGGAACAGCTGTTGAAAAAGTAAACCAATTTGCATAACTTGGCAGCTACATAAACTAGGATGGTGACACCAGAAAGGAAGTTAGAATTCAAATTGCAAAAACAGCACTGACCTTCAAGAATCTTTAAAACATATGGCATTCAAAGTTACAAGCACAAAAACCAAGTTAAGATTATTCAATTCAAATGTAATATCCACCCTCATTTATGCATGCAAAAGCTGGAAAGCAACAAAAGAAACAGACAAGAAATTAGACACTTTTGAAAACAAATGCCTCAGGAAAATATTGGGTATAAAGTGGAACGAATTAAAGAACAATGGAGAGATAAGGCAGATGAGCTAACAACAACCTGTCTCATAGGTGATCAGAAAAAGAAGATGGACATATGTCAGTCACTTTATGAGAAGAAACAATCAGAGAATCCTAAAACAAGCTATCAAATGGAGCACAAAAGGACGAAGAAAAAGAGGGCGACCACGTGAAACTCTAAAGAGGACATTGTTAAGGGAGGCCAAATTAGCTGGCATAACATCCCTTGATGAAGTTGAAAAGCTTGCTGAAAACAGGGAAACTTGACAAACTACCATCCGAGCCCTATGTGACATTTAACGGCACGGGGAGGATGTAAGATGCAAGATAAATGAAAATAGAAGCAAAGTGCCATCAGGCATTAAACACGTTTATGGCTTCATGACCTCGTGTGATGAAGACGTATAATGACAATCTTAACTTGGAGATGGTTGTGAAGCAGAAGCAGGCAGGCTGTGGGCAGCCCAGAATTGTGGTGCTGGGTAACTCTTCTCATAGCTGAGTTTACCAATACTGGATCTGCAAGAACATAATATTGAAGAAGTCTGACCAGTAAAGAGGATTAAACAGAGAAAACTTAAATATTTTGGACACATTAAACGTCTTGATAATCTAAGAAGACCGCCTTGGAAGGGTACATAATGGAAAAAGAAAGAGAGGAAGACCAAGGCGAAGATGGCTGCAAGACATCACTGATAATCTGCAAATGGATGCCACAGCAGCAGGGCATCTTGCTTACAACCGATAGGCCTACAGGAGAGCTGTTATGGAGGCAAAGTTCCACAAGGGACATACAAATGACTGACTGATTGGATTTGCATACTATCTACACTTTGTTGGTACTTACTATAAAAAAAAACCAAACCCATAAATATTGACAAAAATACAACCAGATTTCAGCCTAGAAGATGGTTCCACATGAATTATGACTGATGAGTTAAAGCAGATAGACCACATGAAGTTTGTGAAGCTCTCTTGAGCACAGATACAGCAACTTTTACGACAATAACTTCATCACAGAACCAGCTTTTTAAAAAAGTTACCAAGTGACCTGGTCCTTGCACTTACGCACAGGACACAGATAATTTTTGGGTACAAGCATCATCATCAGTCCTCTGTACTTCCAGTGGAGCACAAGGCATCAACAAAAGTTGTCCGGCCATTCCTGTCTTCAGCAAGTTGGGATACCTCAAAACCATGTCTTTCCTGCTTCCTTTAGTTCTTCCTGTCTTGTCCGTCTCCGTGTCCCCAATGACCTGGCCTTCTTTCTTTTCCTTTGAGGTGTCCAAGTCAATGCAGTATAGGGGTGTCTTGTTTTTTCCATTTGTAGTATGTGCCCCAGCCATTTCCATCTTCGTTTTTTGACCTCTTTTTTGTAATATTCTCAATACTTGTTCATCTGGTCATTTCCTTGTTTGTCATATGTTCTTCCCAGTGTATTCTTTAAATTTTCCTAAATCATGTTCCTTCAAATCCTCTCAATCTGCTTTTGATTCTCTGACTGATTCTCCATGTTCTGACTTCATTTAATAAAATGTAGCATACACTGGATTTATAGATTCTGAGCTTGAGGTTCATATGGAGAATGGGAGATTTTCATATGTTTGCTAATTTGTTATAGGCTTGAGATGTCTGTCAATTCTTGTGGATATTTCCTTCTCAGTATTCCTGTCAGGGTATAAGTATATATAAGACTAAATATATAAATATATACAAAGCCACTGCAGTAAAGCCGTGATAACAAAATGTAAAAATTACTTAAAGCAAAAGTAAGGGACAGCTTTAATAATTAATGAGCACACACTTTTAAGACAGGCCATGCATTTTGGAAATAGTCTACATACAGTACTTTTTTCCTTACTCTCTGTGGCCTCATTCTAGAAATTTCAGCATCTGTGAGGGATCTCTACCATTTTTAGCTATTTTTTTTTTACATTTATATGTTCTTTTCTTTATGTTCTTTGTGATTTCTCTGTGACAAATGTATACAACATGATTTAATACATGAACTAATAACTAAATTGAAATATTATACTTATTCTTGTGCACATCTAATGAAAATATGTGGTTTTAAAATGAGCCACTTATCTAAAAAAAAATCTTGACATTTGAAAAGTGTTAACGAAGATATTGAAGTTTTTGTTTTTTTGTGTGTTTCCAGGTTTCCAAAACACATGGTAGAAAATTGTGTCGAAATTATAATACATAAACATTTAGGTCAAGTCACTAACTTTGTCTGGAATGTATGAGGGAAAGTCTAAAAGTAACCGCAAATACGAATATAACCAATGAAAACTATATGAAAAGACCTTTTGATTCACCCTTTAGTCTTTACACACATTTTTCAATGGTTACATCCCTTGCAAAGTCTTTTTTTTTCAATGGTTACATCCCTTGACCTGCAGTAACTTATAGATAGACTCATTCATGTGTATGAGAGATGAAATTACTATGGTATTTTCAGAGGCAAAGTAAATTAAGCTTTTTTAAAAACAAAATTATGCCAAATCTGAAGTTGCATGACTCAAGAATGATGAAACAAAATGGAAGTTTGCAACAAATAATGCCCGATGTGACCAACTCTGCACTATAAGGACACATCACAGAAAGTAAAGTAGTGAATATAAGTAATCTACAGCCTGTTAACACTTGTAAGAAGCATTACTTTCTAACAGTAATTTCTAAAAGTACTACTTTCTAAAAATGTAAATAAGGACCTTAATAAATTAATACAGACTGAAATATTTCTTTAATTTTTAAACTGAGCACACAAAAGATGAATATCACAACCTCATTCACCAAACGTTACCTAAGATATATGTCTCTCTCTCTCTCTCTTCTCTGAGCCTTAAGAGCCCAGGGCACATGGGGCTTTCACAAGGGTTTTCCACAAATTCCTGTCCTTTGCCATTTTTTCTGCTCTTGCTCAGGTGAGCCCTCTATTGCTCAACATCCTTTCTGTTGTTCTTCTCCATGTCTCTTTTGGTCTACCCTTACTTCTGTTCCCCTGTGGTGTCCACCTTAGTGCTATTTTTGGTAGTGAGTTGTCAGCCATTTGAAGCACATGTCCCAACCATCGCCAGCGTCTTTCCTCAATAATTGCTGTCAATGGCTTCATCTGCATTTCTGCCAAAAAGATGTTATTTCTTATGGTGTTTGGCCAAAATATTTTTCTAATTCTTTGTAAACATTTAGTCTGGAAAGAATTCAACTTGTTTTCTATGTTTTTGGTGATTTTCCAGCATTCACTTCCATAAAGTAGTACACTTAGAACATAAGATGTATGTGGTAATGAAAAAAACATTATCAACAGATCAGGTGGACCACCGAGTTCAAGTTGCCGATGACATTTCCTTAACTTACAATGACTTGTCACATTTTATCAAAAGCTTCTCCGTTCTGCAACCCTTAACCTATCAAACAATGTCTCAAACACAGAAAAAAAAATTTTTTTTCTTAATAACAAATCAATGCCCTGATGTTTTATAAGGAAATGATGCAATATTTATCTTTAGCATATGCAGTACTTTAAAATATGAACTCTGAAGTACAGAATCTATATGACTTCAGTTTTATTTTTTACGTTTCTGAAAAGTCTTTTAAACAGCTCATGTTGGATTAAGCGTTAATTTTCTGAACTGCAGAGTTTTATTTTCTGGGACTCTAACAAAAATGTTACCCCTCATTTATTAAGCATATAATTAAAAAAGGCCACTGATAAACTCCATTTTCATATCAGTTTTTGTGCAACATTGGCTCTGATGAATAAAACTCGTTCTGCGCAAGTTAGATGAGATTCTTGAGAAATGCAGTTGAAAAAAAAAAGACTTGGACGGACCCTTTACAAAAAAAATGACAAAGCACAGTCAATGCAATATCAGTCATAACTAAATACAGTGTGATAATGAATGAAGTAGTTTCGATATTTGACCAGAATGAGAAAATAAACAAAGAAAAAAGAAAGAAAGAAAATCATTAGTGTACATGTCACAAAACTTTGTTAGCATTGAAATCTATGGCAGGTTCTAAGTGTTGATCATGAAACAGATTTTTAAAAATATAAGTCTCAAACATTTGTAATGTTAAATAGCTGTAATTTCTGTGTTCATAACAACAGTTTCTACAACAGCTGTATCTTTTTCTTTTAGACCATGATTTTTTCAGTCTGTGATAACAAACTAGGATCAGTTAAATCCACCATTAAACTTCACATGCAGATCTGAGAACTGTAGTGTAAAATACACACCAATCTGGCAAACTTTACTGTCTACAAGTTATCACTACCATGTTTTTCAAATTCAAACTGAGGCTCAAGACTTTGGACATTAGCATCCTTTTGGTCACTGCACTTAAACATAGTGGGGCTTCTGCTGATACAAAATGTCAATATCTGTCTATATATGTTGCCAGGAACTCCTCCTCCAAGGTCTGCTGCTGCCTCATTTCCTTGCAGATTGTCAGAATTTCTGTTGTACCACTGTCTAAAGCTAGGGCCTGCTCAGAGAGAAAATAGTAAGATGTAATGCACTGAGTCCACGGATGAATCCAATATCTGCATAAACATTTCCAAAACAAAGGCCTTTTTTCTTCTGTTATATATATTACATTTAATCAAACAAGACAAAGATTTTTTTAAAAAATCCAATCTCCCTGTAACTAAACATTACTGTTCTGTCTCCACCAGACTGCATGCTACTGTTCTGTCTCCACCAGACTGCATGGTACTGTTCCACCTCCACCAGACTGCATGCTACTGTTCTGTCTCCACCAGACTGCATGCTACTGTTCTGTCTCCACCAGACTGCATGCTACTGTTCTGTCTCCACCAGACTGCATGCTACTGTTCTGTCTCCACCAGACTGCATGCTACTGTTCTGTCTCCACCAGACTGCATGGTACTGTTCTGTCTCCACCAGACTGCATGCTACTGTTCTGTCTCCACCAGACTGCATGGTACTGTTCTACCTCCACCAGACTGCATGCTACTGTTCTGTCTCCACCAGACTGCATGCTACTGTTCTACCTCCACCAGACTGCATGCTACTGTTCTATCTCCACCAGACTGCATGCTACTGTATTCTATCTCCACCAGACTGCATGCTACTGTATTATCTCCACCAGACTGCATGCTACTGTTCTATCTCCACCAGACTGCATGCTACTGTTCTATCTCCACCAAACTGCATGCTACTGTATTATCTCCACCAGACTGCATGCTACTGTTCTATCTCCTTGGATCTGTAAGCAGAATGTCCAGGTGGAGTCACCCCAGTCATCTCCGCTGTGGAACTGGTAAATGGCTTCACTTGGAACTAGGAATATAAATATGACCAGGCATGATGACCCCAAGGTGCTTTTTAGGCATGATAGTTCTTAAAAGTGATATGCTGAACAATCAGTCAGTCATTTGCCCTGTGGAACTTTGCCTCCCTAACAGCTCTCCTTTAGGCCTCTTGGTTGTGGGCAAGATGCCCTGCTGCTGATGTGTCCATCTGCAGATTATCAACAATGTCTTGGAGCCATCTTCGCCTTGGTCTTCCTCTCTTTCTTAGATTCTTGTTGAACAAGAGACAAAAAAGCAACAGGAATGGAAAAAGCAAGAGATTTCAAACCAAGTGATATGTTGGTTGTTTGGTAAAATGAAGTAAAAATTATCCAGCTTAATAATGCATGAGGGTGTCTGAGTGGTGAAGTGGTTAGTGCACTGGTGTCTCACGGCGAAGGTCGGGGGGTTCGAATCGGCTGGAGGCACCCCAGTCACCCTGCTGTAGAAATGAGTACCTGACTTCTTCTGGAGTTGGGGAAGGAAACCCGGCCACACTGACCATATCACCCTATAGTGTGCTGATAAGTCAAGGAAAATACAGACACTAACACCATGTCCCTATGTGCCTCTAAGTCATGACAGGATTACCTTTACCTTTACCTTTTTTTTAATAATGCATAAATATGACAGAGAAAGTTACTAAAGCTATGATTAAAAAACAAAAACCAAACGATAGTAAAGCCATAATGTTTTCGCCAATAACACTTCTGATGCATGATATGCCTCTCTTTTTGTTTGTTTTTGCAGATGAGTTGCCTGACAAAAAGCAGTAACTGAAATGCCATTTTGCTGTCTTGCTGTAAAGAAAAGCTTGCTCTGATTTTTAAAAAATGCAAATAACAGCGTAATATGCCTTTTCAACCTCACTTAATTTAGTGTTTTGCTTTTTTTTTTCTTGATTTACGGTATCCAATCTGACAATTTTAATGCACCTGGTGGTTTTATATAAGCTCACAGAAAAAAAAAATAAATAAAATGCACGTGTATCTGGTTATGGATCTAAAGTTGTGTTTTCATTTACATTTTTAATATTCTATTTCAGTGTGGAAACATAACAGTTACAGTCTGAACTTATGTAGTAGTAATAATAATAATAATGATAATAATAATTGCTAAAAAGCTTTGCTTTTACCATATAAGCGGGTCTAGACATTCCAGGGGTCAGCAGGTTAGGGTCACCCCCTACCTCCATCAGCAAGACACTGGCAAAGGTCAAAGTAAATAATCTTCATCAGTTTTATGGCAGGACAGGTTCAAATGTAATTTGCTGCAGAAAATCAACCTCTAACATCTCACACCGCTGGCCTGGACAATGTTCAGCACTGTCGATAAGCTCAGACACATCAAATCTGGTTTTCTCTCAAATGAGAGAAAGTGAATATTACATGCTACAACTGCAGCTGGACAAATGGGTACTCGACTTCTTCTGGAGTTGGGGAAGGAAAGTCGGCCAGGCATGATTCTGTCCACATCATACTGTAGTGAGCTGACAGGTCTAGTAAAATATGAGCACTGACACCATATCCCTATGTGCCTCTAAGGCATGACAGGATTATTTATCTTTACCGCTTTTTTTTTTACACTGAGTTGATATTACTCTGTACTTGTGGGACTAACAATAAATAAGCTGACGAAGTACAAATGTGAAGACACGGAGAAACGGTTTTGAGGAAAGATGTAAAATTTGCCATGAATGGCCAGACACAAATGAACACTCCCTTAGATAAGCTACAAACCATCGAAAAACTAAAACTGTAAGAGAAGCACAAAAATCTTTGGAATATGTTATATAAAGATAGGAGCTGGTGGACTTGTAACTCACGGGCATACGGGGGGGGGGGGGGGGGGGGGGGGGGGGGGGAGAGATGAAAGCAAGGGAGACCAACAAGAAAAATATCTAACCAACTGTCTGGGAAATGAAAGGAGCCAGTGTCATTAGAAATACCAAAGACAAAACAAAATGGAGAAGGTTTACAATCTACATGTGTCAGCACGGCATGTAATGAATGACTAACTTAAGCTAAGGTAAAAACACATTTGCTGTCTTCATGTCACTAATTTGTACAACTATATTCTTAATTTTTTTCCTTCCCCAGTGATAGCTGATATTATTATATGGGACAAAATATGACATTAATTAGCATGTGATGAACTTTATTATTATACTATATATTTATTTATGAGAAACGCATAAATGCCTTTGAATGTAAATGCTACAGAAGAGTTCTTCAAATATCATGGACACAAAAGAGAACAAATATATCCATAGTACAAGAACTTAATACTGAAGAAGGCTGGCTAGTAAAGAGGATTAAAGAGAGAAAACTTAAATATTTTGGGCACATGATAATTTAGAGAAGTCCGTCTTGGAAGATGTATAAACTAGGAAAAAAGTAGGAACAGCTTTATTACTTAACGTTTACAACGATGTGACGTTTCGGCGTTAGCCTTCATCATACAAACACAAACAGGACAAAGAATCAGAGAGAGGAGACAAAGTATAGATTCACATGAATCCTATGTTAAAGAAATAATAAAAAAATGATGTCCTGCATAAATTTCCACAAGAGACATGCAAATGACTACTACTACTACTATACTCATTATACCATACAATTCGGAGACACAGGTGAAAGGTAATACAGGACATGGTCAATACAACCGAGGAGACACACACTCAGGAACTACTGTCTGAGGAGGATTTTAAACATTAAATGGCAGGACAAGATCAGGAACGAGGAGGTCTGGGAAAGAGCAGGACAAGAGCCTGTGAACCACTAAATCATGTCTAGGAAGTGGAGGTGGACTGAGGAAATCCAACACCAGCACAACAAGACGAGCACTGGCATGGAATCCTCAGGGAAACAGAAATTGAGGAAGAACTAGAAATACGTGGAGAAGGGAAATTATGACAGTTTTCAGGAATAAGGGATATACATGGAAGGAAGCAAAGAATAAATCCCAGAACAGGGATGACTCGAGAATCTTTATCTGTGGCCTATGCTCTCTGAAAGGCAATGATGATGATGAACTCTATTTCTACTTGTTCCTGCACAAATATCACTTGAAACATCATATCATTGTGTTTGTTTCTAACCAAGTAAAGCTGCAATTATATCTTTCGTCACAATTTTTCTGTAAATGACAACAGTCTGACAATATTAATAAATTTACATATTTACATAATGTTTAACTCTTCCCATGCCACTGATCGAATTATCGATCCTTTCGGTTTCCCCGATGCGTGCCAATGGTCGGAATTTCGATCATGGTTTGTTTCAATAAAAGAACCAGTGTAACATTTAGATTGTACATATTTCATCCACGTTTCTGGTGATAACTTTTCAAAATGGTGAAAGAGTCCTTAGTTACGAGCGATGCCGAGCAAGAAAAAGGAAGAGAAACATGGAAAATTTTTAATTTTTGATGACGTAGATAGGGGTATGGACATGGCCTGTGACCACCCCACTGCTCTTGAATGTAGCCCAAGTAGATCTAGACATATTTAGATGACTGGAGAAGTAGTTAGGAGGTTATTTCAGACATTAATTTAGCGAGAATGCAACATAGAATCACAATATGAGATTGACGAGTAGATCTAGACATCTCAGATGATAGGTAGTGTAGATCTAGACCTAGCCGATGGTGAGCTGGGCACAATCATTGTCTAAAAACATCACATTACTTCTTTTTTTCCTAAAAAAACTCTGCATTTATGAAATTTTCATACATTCAGTTATACTTTGAAACATAATAAGCACACGGAAGTACATGTAAATACTGTTTTCCATTCCATTTTACAACTATACCCCCTAACATACCGAGACCCGCGCTTTTACTCTGGCACCAACTGAACGTCCGCGTTTCTTCTTCTGGCATGGGAAGAGTTAAGGGAATCTTAAGAAAACAGAAGCTGTCTCTTTGTCTTATTTGATCTCCTTAGAATGAAAACTATTGTTCTCTAAATCATACAACATGAAGGTCTTGAAACAAGGAATCATGATGGTTATGACAGTTTGCTTGAAATCTCTGGAAGATGACTTCTTGGCAATCTTTAAAAAGAAAACTTTTCAACATTAATGATGCACAAGGAATGTGCAGTCTAACATTTTACACCCTTCTTATGTTTTCAAGCATCATAAAGAGCTGGCAGTGTGTCCTGCCATGAGTCTCTCCTGTTCTCAGTCTCATAAAGGGATTTGATGCCTGTCTTGAGCCGCTCTTGTCAGTGTTCTCTACAGGGTCTCTTAAGGTCAGCCTCTTTTTCCTTTTTTTTTTTAACCGATGTTTCTTATTTGATAGCTTGCTCTGTGATTCTCTGGCTGTTTCTTCTCATCACGTGGCCCACATGTGCCCACCTTCTTTTCTTGATCACCACTGAGACTGCATGCTGCATCCTCATTTCTCTATCTCTGCTTCAGTCTTGAATTCATTCCGTTGTAAACAGAGTATTTTTTTTTACATTTTTTTTTCAAGTACGTCCAGTTTACTCTCAGTTTCTTCGGTTGTTTTTTCAGCTTTCACATGCATGTATACAATAGGGTATTACATTTGAGTTCAATATCATAAGGTTTTTTCTTGTGCTTAGAAGTTTTTATTATCCAGGAGTAAATCTCTGTAAGCTGACTTCTTGGCAATCTTTAGGAAGAAACTTTTGAGTTGTATCCCATCAGCGAGGCTAATGGAGTATACGGGATAAGACCATGGTCAGCTCTGGTATATCAGCTCCTCAGACAACTTGGACTACTTCCATGATGGTAGATCTTAATAAGAAGCCGATACTTCATAGTAAAAGTTCAGGAATTAGTAAGGCCACAGAACACTGCACTAGATGTGATGCTTCCACTCCAAAAACTTCAGCATTACGGAAGTGAAGTTATCAAGAACTTCTTACCAGGAGCTACAGATCACTGTTGAGACTGTGTGCTGCATGTTCATTTTTCTTATCTCTGCTTCAGTCTCGATTGCATGGAATATAAAAGAAAAAGTAAAAAAAAAAAAAAACCAAAAAAAAAAGTGATAAAAGTCATTAACATAAAAGAAGTCTTCAGAAAAAAAAATATCAAACAAACTGACAACAGTAACATACTTGGCTGAAGATATCCTGTCTACTTTGACTGGTCCAAGTCCATTCTCAATGAGGTCAAAGGTAAAAACTGCTGAATTATTATCTAGAACAAAAAACACTGCAGGTCGACTCTGTGACCAGCGGACGGCTATTATTTTGTCTCCTGTGATAAACTTTTGCCAGGTGGCAATAGGGTTTTCTGGAGAAAGATGTTGAACAAAAAATTTATAACACAAACTGGCAAGCTGTTTCAGAATTTGGTCTCATAAACATGATTCCTCTCAAATAAATGACACTGTCTGCACAAAATGGTTGCCCATGGCCTGATCCAGAAATCTATCATAGATTTTGCTCCTAAAGTATGACCTCCCCGCAAATTCAAAGTTGGGTTATCTGCAGCCAACACCACCAAAATCTTGAAACACAGACACAAGGATAGAAGGGCACTTTGGATCACATTGGCCTATGTTATTCCTACAGCAGATTCAAGGCCCATGGTTATGAGGACCAGGTTGATGACCAAGTTCATCCCTATGTTGTCAGCAGGCTCACATGATGGAATAACATGTTTCTTGACTCATCACATGGGGGCAAGATAGGGTCATGACCACCTCAGTGCACTGGCCCTAATAACTCTGACATCCCCCCCCCACCCAAACCACCAAAAAAAAAAGCAATCTCCCTAAGTGAAAATGGACTTCCGCAAAGAAAATATTATTCTGAACATCATAAAGCTTGTTATATAAACACAATACATATTAACACATAAGATAAATTCATTATGACAAAAAATATTTCATTCATTTACAAGAAAGCATCCAGCCATGATATCATCCTATCTTCAAATACTGTGAACAACAGCTGGGCATATTATCCTACTTCCAAATATTGTAAACAGCTAGCCATATCCTACCTCCAAGTATTGTGAACAACCACTGGCCATATCCTACCTCCAAGTATTGTGAACAACAACTGGCCATATTATCCTACCTCCAAGTACTGTGAACAGCTGGCCATGATATTATCCTACCACCAAATTCTATGAAAATTCCATCTTCTGGCACATGATAGTTGCTGACAAAAAATGGAAGCTGTTGTTTTCAAATTGCTGTCATGTTCAAATTATTTGATGCTAATGCTGGGAGTTCATTTCAACTGCTTGTATTTTAATTATGGAGTTAAAATCTTTGTATTTTTTTTCACTTAAAAAATTTAAAAACAATAAAATGGCAATCAACAAAGGGTTAAACTACCAAACAATGTCCAGGACACACAAACGTCTTCTGGTATTTAAAAAACATAACAGGCTGTTTTACCAGGAAAAACACGATGCCTATTTTTAATGTTTGTAGCAGTTTAAAATCATGAACTCTTGACTCCAGAATAAAACCATATGAGTATATAGTTATTTTACTTCTTAATTTGGTGAAAAGCCAGGTGTATGGCTCATTTACATGGTTAAATGAGAAATGGTTAAATCATCATCATCATCATCAGGTGCCGTGCCGACTGGCGTTGGCTATTATACTTCTCCATAGTACCCGATCCTTCATGCAGGCCATCACCTCAGTTGGTGATCTCCTCTCACACCATCCCGTCAGACTGTCCAGTATCATTTCTCTTGGTCTTCCTCTTGATCTTCTTCCTTCTATTTTTCCTGTTGTTATAATATTTTCAATGCCCCCTCTTCTCATTGCATGTCCTATGAAAGTACATTGTCTCTCTCTTATCTTTCTGACAAGGTTAAATGGTTAAGAGAAATTACAGAAGTTATGAAGCTAAATTTTTAAAAATGAGCAAACTCATCAAGGTTAACTCACCCAATTTTGTATTAAACAGATGTACAGTCCCATCTTCATACCCTGCCTGAATAGATGGAAAGGAGGAAATAACTTGATGGTATGAATGTATGTGCCTTCATAAACTGCATAACATATTTTTACAAAAAAAAACTTCAACAAAATAACAAGAGAAAAATTTCGCTGGATAATATGTAGTCTTGCTCTTAAAATGAATACTATTTTCTGAATAAAACATGGTAACATGCCAAATTAATGGCAGATGAAACAAATGCACAGTAAAAATGATGAAAGTATCCGTGAAAGCTTGATGAAAACAATAACTGCTCTAACCAGTCAGAGAATCATAACTCTTTGATATTTACAACACTTTATGAGAAATGAGGCAATTCAGCTCTCCAACACCGCCCCTACCTCCCCGCTGGTACCCCCCCCCCAGATCTAGCTTGGCTAGTGGGGGACAGGGAACCACCATAGTCCCCACCGCGGACCGGTTGAGTGCTAAAAATAAAATACTGCCCACCCCCGTTTTTTTGGCTCCACTCATAGATTGGAAAAAAAATAACCACCATAACCGGCTCCCAAGCCGACATGATGCTGTACCTCGGTATCTTCACCGCGTCAGCTGCAAAGAACACCAGCCTCCGGTTCCAGAGAGATGGAAGAAGAAGAATAACACAAACTACATGTTTTAACACAGACTACATGTTTTAACACAAACTACATGCTTTAACACAGACTACATGTTTTAACACAAACTACATGTTTTAACACAAACTACATGTTTTAACACAAACTACATGCTTTAACACTAACCATGTGTGATAACACTAGCTAACCCCTATATTAACACTAACCATGTGTGATAACACTAGCTAACCCTTATATTGACACTAACCATGTGTGATAACACTAGCTAACCCTTATATTGACACTAACCATGTGTGATAACACTAGCTAACCCTTATATTGACACTAACCATGTGTGATAACACTAGCTAACCCTTATACTGACACTGACTATGTGTGATAACACTAGCTAACCCTTATATTGACACTAACCATGTGTGATAACACTAGCTAACCCTTATATTGACACTAACCATGTGTGATAACACTAGCTAACCCTTATATTGACACTGACCATGTGTGATAACACTAGCTAACCCTTATATTGACACTAACCATGTGTGATAACACTAGCTAACCCTTATACTGACACTGACTATGTGTGATAACACTAGCTAACCCTTATACTGACACTGACTATATTACACTAACTAATCAAGTATATTCAAACAAACGACACACTCACCAAGAAGTAACTTTGACCAAAGGGAGAAAAATCTAACGAGACGACTGGGACAGGTGAGTCTGGGAACAAGGAAAATGCAATGAAATGACTGAGAACCAGTTCATATACTTCAAATACTTATGGCTTCATTCAGTATAGTATACACTCACCACTTCATTGGGTATGGTATATGTTCACTGCTTCATTCAGTACAAGCATGTATCTCTCACTGCTTCATTCAGTATTATAAACCTCTCTCTGCTTTATTCAGTATAGTATACACTCACCACTTCATTGGGTATGGTATATGTTCACTGCTTCATTCAGTACAAGCATGTATCTCTCACTGCTTCATTCAGTATTATAAACCTCTCTCTGCTTTATTCAGTATAGTATATACCTCTCACTGGTTCTCTCAGTATTGTATATACCTCTCACTGCTTCACTCAGTATAGTATATACCTCTCACTGCTTCACTCAGTATAGTATATACATCTCACTGCTTCACTCAGTATTGTATATACCTCTCACTGCTTCACTCAGTATTGTATATACCTCTCACTGCTTCACTCAGTATAGTATATACTTCTCACTGCTTCACTCAGTATTGTATATACCTCTCACTGCTTCACTCAGTATAGTATATACCTCTCACTGCTTCACTCAGTATTGTATATACCTCTCACTGCTTCACTCAGTATAGTATATACCTCTCACTGCTTCACTCAGTATAGTATAGATCAGGTTTCTCAACCTTTTTTACTCATGGCCCCCTTCTGACCTTGCTTTTTTCCTGTGTCCCACTCCCAAATAACTGGAGAAAAAATGGCCACATACACTTGCCTTGTAAACAGAGAGACTATATGTTTCTATTTATACTACTTTTAGTAAAGCAGCTTACAGCACACAATTACATACATAATTGTTGTGTAATTTATTACCTGGTCAATGTGACCCTTGAGCTTGGTGAAGTGATGCATTTTTTTTTTTTTAATGTCAGGTTCCAGTGAGGTAAGTGTTTAGAGAAGATCACCTCTGTTCACTTCATCCGGGCATGTGTGCATCTGGGTGTGTGATGGTGATGGTGGTGGTGTGTGTTGATTGATTGAATGATTGATCTTTATTTCAAAATGGTTAAGAATTGGGCAAGCAGGCCAGTCTAACATTCTGCCCTTTATCATTACAACTTTCACTCTGTTCCAATGTGCGTAGGGGGAGAGAGATCCTTCTTTGTTGATCTACATGACCTTTGCTGATGTTCTCTAAAAGAAGAGTTTCCTGCCTGCTACAAGGGCAACAATGCATACTGCAATGACACGCAGATCACACAAAACACACACACACACATTTCAAACACCATGACCAGGAACAGCCTCTGACATTTAAATGTTGACCAAGTTATCAGCACTTTTACATTAAATTCACCTTGGAGGCAGCAATGATTCCGTGGATGTGCTCTTTTCCCAAATCTAACTTCATGAACCACTGAACCCTGAGGATGTAAATATACATGATGACCGCTTGTACCGGTTTTTGGTCAGTGCAATCTGTAGTTTACAGGAATGACGTGAAAGTGCTTATAACAATGTAAAATTATTGTTCTGAAAGACAGCCCAATGTTCACTGACTTACAGACCTGGCTACAAAGGATGAATCCGAGTCAGAAGATAGGCTGCCGCGAGGACCTGGAGAGAACTGCGGACTTCACCCTGGCAACCTGGCTTCTAATTTAACATGACCCAGTGCTTAAACATAGGAGAAGAAAAAAGACTGTTCTGAAAACCAGAGAAATGGGCATTTTGTTCTTCTGTCCACAGATGATGATGACTGATGGCAGGAAGATGCAATAGCTTTAAAAATATCCTGAGGTTTCACTTAAGAAGATTCCCTGGGAACAACTGTGTTAAGAATATATTTAATATAGTCTTTGTGAGTCAAGGAACATAGATCCGATTGCTTAAAAACTCTGACCTACTTCTGTAGCCCAGAAACCTGTAGCAATCAACACTAATTGTAATTGTTATTTTTGTAAAATGTAATGTCAGGATGGTGGATGGATGGAGACCACCAGTGGAGATGAGGAAAGTCTGATGTGAAACCAGTGAATCCAGGATGTGACAAGCCTATGGGTCTCTACAACAATTGCTATCAGAATGATATAAACAAAACAGAGCCAGCAGACTATAGGTGGCGGTGAATGGATATCACTGAAGCACTCATCGGATTCTTCATCCCATAGTTGGAGTGTCTCTGTGAAACTGTCTCAAAGCCATTGGGCCTGATGCGGAGAAGGGATTTAAGTACAACTAACAGAGGCTGGAAAACAAAGTTTTGGCCAGGCCAGCCTACACCACTGTCTTCATGACAGTCCGAGGAAGACCATAGTCTGCCCTAGAAAGGATAGATCCTGAAGTCGGAGGTACCCAGGCAGAAGGCGCATCGAAAAAGTCAGGGTACCACGCATTATCACTAAATATGTATGAAGAAGAAGAGTTAAGAAGATGGGGTGATGCAAACCCTATGAGCTGCAATGTTAGACTTCTGTGCAGCTCCACCATGATGTAGATCATGTCAATCTCCATCTCATTCACTTGGCTGTTATGACACAAGGAACACTCCTGGAGAAGTTGAACAGGATCTTGGCATGCTATCGAACACCAGACTTCTTGGTGTCTCTGTGATGATTCAACTCTCAACAGATATCACTAACATCTAACTCTGTGTTACTGTCATGTATACACATTTTTTGTGCTGCAAATTATCTTTCCAAGTCCTTAAAATAACATCTTTAAAGTCTGAATGAAAGAAGTTACAAATTTTAATTTCAAAAGGTGAGGAATTGGGCACATAGGCCCATCTGACATTCCGTTCTTCATTAGTCAATTTTCATTCTAATGCATCTAAAAATAAAAGGTAAAATCCCCACTGCCATGCCATTAAGGCATATGAAGGATGCAGTGTTAGTCTCATATTTCCAAGACCTTCGAAACATGAAAGTGTGACATGGTAAGTATCCTGGCCAAATTTACCTTCCCAGATTTCTCTCATTCCCATTTTTAGAGGCTGGGTGGATCCTGGGGCCTTTTTTGGTGTGTACCAGAAAAAAAATCCCATTGCTTTGAGTTAAACTCAGAACCATCAGATTAGTAAACAAGCATCTAACCATTCAGCTAACAAGGCTGACAAGAGCTTATAGTACTAGTATTATAATGTAAATGCATAAAAAGGTAACGGTAAAGGTAATCCTGTCATGCCTTCGAGGCACATAGGGATATGGTGTTAGTGCCCATATTTTTCCTTGACCTGTCAAAATATTAAATAAATAGATAAAATGTATAATGTCTCATCCATACATTCAACAATATAAAATAAAAATAAAAGATATGATGATACCATTTTACACTCCCACATGTTAATTACAAATTGATAAACAAACTGATTTGTGTCAAACCCCACAGGCAAACATACAGGAAATCGCAACAGAACTGAAGCACCTTACACTGTCAGCAACCGTGGCCCAATAATGGGTACCATCCCACTGTAGAATAGCTGGCAATGAAATAGCTGACAGCCTATCTAAAGCTAACAGCAATCAAGATCAAACCAATCATCCAGTAAACTACCAAGAGGCGAAAACTATAATCAATAATAAAAAAAAAATATAATCAATAATATATGAATGGAAAAAGCAACTCAAATGCAATAATGAACCAGATCCAATACACCAACTACAAACACATCAGCAAACCATCCTCTTCCACCTAAGGACAGGCCACTGCAGCCTACTAAGCCACCTACATTGACTTAAAATGTCTCACACAGACGAGTATCCATGTGGCAGCGGAGTCCAGATTCCAGAACATATCCTTCAAGAGTGCCCAAACCAGGCAGACCTGAGGGTGAGACATGGGCAGAGGACACAAGCTTGGGGCAAAAGCTTTGGGGCTCCTATCAGGATCTGGAGAGGACTGCAGGCTTTGCCATGTCGACAGGGATCAGGATCTGATGTGACCAACAACCTCGAACGCAGAAGAAGAAGATTTGTGGCAGAAAATTATTTCAGCTACTATGCAAGTATGCTGTGATTTCTAGGACAGCAATGCTGCGAGGGAAAGTAGATTTCTAACAAAGCATTTAATCAAAGATGAAGAGAGCATGTAATCAAGGATGTGCAGATACTGAAAAAAAATCTGAAGGAATATCACATGCTAGTTTTAGATGGTTTGGAAGGGCATTCCACAAGTGAGCTGGAGAGTAAGGGTGGGTTTTCTTCAGATAAGACATGCCTGAAATATAAGTGACTGAGACAGGTGTCTTCATGATAGATGTTTTAGGCATGAAGTATATGACAAGTGTGTGCCTGAGACAAGTATTCTTGAGGCAGACATGTTTGAAATAGCTGCACATATGAGACTGATATTTAGTATTTTTTTTAGTCCAATTTCTCCCTTTTTCTTCTTTTTCATCTATATATATCCCCCATCTCCTTCCAGCTGCTCTCTGTACTCACAATGTCAGTTGCAACATAGAAGTGATTGAGGTCACCAGGGTGAAGACAGAGGTCCAAGGCCTTTAATTCTACAGAAGTAGACAGGTACCTGGAAAAGGAAAATATCTGTGACAGAATAATGAATCCATCTTAAAACACACACAAATACACATCTAAGTCACAGAAATGCTATATATATGTGTGCGTGTGTGACACACATAGCCTGCTAAAAAAAATAGCTATGGACACTAACTTCATAATGAATATCTCTGCTTCCTCAAATGTCTTGAGAGTTTGTAAGATCGTTTCAGTCATAGTTAACACTAGCCCCAGTTCTTCAAATTCAAATAAATATTTCAGAATGTTCTGGACATTCTAAAGTTCACGTATGCCATTATTAAATTTTTATGGGAATTTCTTAGACACTTTTTTTTTGCCCACCAGTTCATCACAGTGAATCTGGCAAAAGACCCTTATCTGTGAAGCTGTCACTCACATGATATTCTATGGTCTCTCTGTTCACTGACGGCTGCATGTAGGATCCTGATTATTCTCAACTTCCAGAAGCTGTGCTAGCGATGTAGCGGTTGATACATTCACCAGAAGCTCCACTGTTTCTCTTCGGCATTTGGGTGGAATTTTTTTCAGACCAACAGGCACTGGGGTGAACCCAGCTTCAATAAATGGGTGGCTATCTGGGGGGGGGGGGGGGTTCCCTGAGAAAACAGATGCCAAGGAAAAGTATTTGCCTCGCCTATTTCACAATACCACAGCAGCCTAAAAATGGGAAGACGTTAACTCTTTTCACCCCTATGGCTTGCAAATGTCATTTGTCCAATAGCTGTTTCCCAGGCACTGCCATATACAGAAGCAATCTTTTGACAGATGGATTAAACGGAAGGTAATGGCTGCAGATCATAACCCCACAACTTTTTTGGGGGGGGGGAACAAATGATTATTGACTAGTTTACTCAAATTCTAAACTTTTCTACAGACAAAGACACAGACCGAGATAAAATTAGCAACACATTGGCTGACTGCTTGAGTCATGGGTGGCAAACCATAACTAACCAAAATCCTGTCCCATTTCTCTATTGGTACCCCAGCAGCTGGCTCTGCCTGGTTAACTGGACAGATATCGCTACACCCCGCCCCCCCCCCCCACGCTGGTGGACTCTCTGCTAAAGGGGAACTGTGCTTTCCTGCTCTTTTGATACATTCCAGGTCTGCAAACAAAAAAAAAGGCAGCATAATCCACTCAAAAAGCTATGTCTCAACACCTTCACTACATCAGCAGCAAAGAACAGGTCCACGGAGGCACATCAACTACACTGCTCTAACCGTAACACTCTCTGGAAAACTCTTAATAGCTGAAAAATAAGGGAAAACTCTTAATAGCTGAAAAATAAGGGAAAACTCTTAATAGCTGAAAAATAAGGGAAAAACTCTTAACAGCTGAAAAATAAGGGAAAAACTCTTAATAGCTGAAAAATAAGGGAAAAACTCTTAACAGCTGAAAAATAAGGGAAAAACTCTTAATAGCTGAAAAATAAGGGAAAACTCTTAATAGCTGAAAAATAAGGGAAAACTCTTAATAACTGAAAAATAAGGGGAAACTCTTAATAACTGGAAAATAAGGGGAAACTCTTAATAACTGAAAAATAAGGGAAAACTCTTAATAGCTGAAAAATAAGGGAAAAATCTTAATAACTGAAAAATAAGGTACAGAAGAAATGAGATGCAGAACAGGGAGGCAACTCCACACAATAAGTCTGACACATGTTTATATCCCCCTTACTTGTTGGGGTTGGTGAGTGTAATGGCAGAACTTCTCAAAAGCTTAACCTTGCCACTTGGAGCCAGACCAAGGTCAACCTCTGATCCAGCAGGGTCTGATACAGCTGTCTCCACAACAACCTGATTAAAAAAAAAAAAGTGATAAAATTACTCTCTTAAAATTTGTTAATAAAGATACCAAAAAAAAAGATGTTTGCTGCACTTTAAGAAAAAGGGGAAGTTGAAATGAGTTTTAAAAAAAAAAAAGAAATGAAAAAAAATGCTTATAAGGTTAAAGAAAAATAAACATTGCCAATATTTCAGGTCAAAGTCCTCCGTATGGTTAACCGGGGAAAAAAAATTAAATAGTAATTAAACAGAAAAATTGGGGGGGGGGGGGGGGGGGGGGGGGAGAGGGGAGAACTATTTTATTACAATACACAGAACAGTTACAAACAGCCTCTGATTGAAGATGAAATAGCTAAATATAACTTCCTATATAAAAAAAAATTTTGCGTGTTAAATTTACAATCACAGAATGTCATGAATGGTTTGAGTGAACTAAAATGAATGGAAGCCATTACCCATAAGTTCACAATTCCCTTCTCCTCCACGGATGCTAACTGGAACGACAACCCAGAACTAGATTCTGAAAGAAAAAAAAAAAAGGAAGAATCTGTTTAAAAAAAAAAAAAAAAAAAACTACTGCAACCTAGAGACTAGCCTGGTTGGCCGAGTGGTTAGGAACTCTGTCTACTAATCAAGACCCAGCAGCTGAAATTTTTTTCTCGTACCATCACACCAAAAAGGCCCTGGGGTCAACCCAGCCTTTAGAAACAGGTTCCAGAGAAATCTGGAAAGGTAAATGTGGCCAGGCATGACACTTTCATGTGCCAATCATCTTGAAAACACTGGCCTATCATCATATCCTTAGAATGCCTTAATGGCAAGGAAACGGAGATTTTATCTTACCTTACCTAGAGACTAACACAACCAAAAACTCAACAATAACTTGCAGCAGACAATTTATAGAAATGAAATAATTCATGTGACCATTACAACTTTCACAATTCACCAGTGCCCAATATGTCACTATATTATACCAAGAAACAAAATACATTTATGTATTAGGGTCCTTCATTTTTAGACTAAAAGTTACAAAATCTGCTAAATATTTATTCAAGAATTAGTTTTTCAATGTAATTCACCCAGATATCTAAATAAAGATCATCTCCCTTGTTTACCTGTTGATTCTTTATCTTTCAAAGACCTGGCGATGAAAAAAAAAAAATCAGTGAAGATATAAATGTACTTGTATGAAATAAACTAATTTTTAAAAAATATGCTAGATAAAGGTACGAGTTGTGAACTACCATCGCTGCACATGGTCAAACCATAAGTGCTCTGCTGTCTAGTCAGCAGTTGACCAGATACTGCCAACTAGTGTCATCATCCGCACAAACTTCATACCTAGCGGCATCATTCCTCTTCCTTCCCAGAGTATTAATACAGCAGTTATTTCACTTTTTTTCCAGCACTTTTCAATTACAACTAACCCTATTCACATGCCGTGTGGCTTGTTACTTCTTTATGTTCACTGCCAATGCCTCCATGAGTTTTTACCGTCAAGCCAAAGTGGGAAGACGGATGCTTCTCGAGAGACTATAGCATCATTTCTTCTCTCTTAAGAATCCAAATTTTTATACATTGTAGTACTCCACTTCTGTATATCTAAGGATAAGGTAAAAGGGAACATCCTTATTTCCATGCCAGTAAGGCATATTAGGGATACAGTGTTAGCCTCGTATTTGCAAGACCTTCAGCACGTGAAAGTGCGATGTGGTCAGTATCACACATGGCCACATTTATCTTCCCCAGATTTCTCTGGTGCCAATTTTTAGAGGCTGGGTGGACCCTGGGGTCTGTTTAGTGTGGTGGTGGTGGTGGTGGTGGTGGTACTAGAACAGAAAAAAATCCTCACTGCTGGGACTTTAACCCAGTACCATAGGATTAGAAGATCAAGATTTAAAGATAAGCTTTTGTTTACTTATCTTTCCCATGTCCCTGCAAGTCATATACCAGTATAATGTGCTATTTACATTTTTCAGTGGCTAAAAATGCAGCTAATAGGATATGCTTTGCCACTTAACAATTTTTGCCATTTGTCAGTGCTCTGATTCTTAACTGACAAATAAGCCAAGGTCTGCTGTGCTACAGAGGCCAAAACTTTCATTCATTATCTGCCAGAGTGGCAGGCTGTGTGCCAATAATTTTTATCGATTCTCTGCAGCCACTGACATCTCTAACCAGATCTGTCACCTTTCTTTTCCTGCCCCAGTTGATCCGACCACTCATATATTTTTTTTTCTCTGTGTCTCCCTCTTTCATTTTCCCTTCAGTTTTCCTGTGATTTAATAAGCTATTGAAGTATGATTTTACAATTAAAATAATGTGGTTGCTTCCCTTTGACCTTGTCTGTTTGGTGCTTCATTTTCACTGCTAGCCCTTACCGATGTTGATCACTCTCAGCTCAAGGACGATACTGGCACTAACACCATAAACCTCCCTGCCTTTCGAGCACGAGGACACTATCTTTACCGTACGAGACAAATTTATGAGACACAGGGACCTATGACACTATTCAAACAAAAAAATGTACACAAAATTTAGTTAACAAATATCAATGGGTTTAGATATTCAAACTTTCCAGTCTGTACAGCAAAGTGTACATGTAACATAAAACAATGTGCATCAAGTAGAGTATCCTGGAATCACTCATATATTTCATGCTTATGGTAACAATTTTTTTAAGACTGCTAGAAACTGTACTATGGTGCAGTTTTCATACATCAACAGAAAATAAGCAATTGAAATTTATAATGTTGTATACATCAGTGTGTGTTTGAGTACACAGGCTGAACATACAGACACACATACATATTATTCAACAAAGCTGGTATACATAGAATGAACATATAAACATACATACATATTACCCAACAATTCTGGAGTACACAGAAGGAATACACAAACACACACATATTACCCAACAATGCTGGAGTACACAGGAACTATAGAAACAACAGGGCTGTGGTGATTTTCTGGCTCAATAACTCCAGCTGCAATATATATATAAAAAAAATTTTTTAATTCAAGAAATTTGAGTTTATGGTCAAAATTTCTTGACCACAGATGATGGTCATTTGTCTACCTCATACCAGAACAGGTCAGGGGCCATAACAGGGTCATGGTAAGGATAAAATTATGTTTAACTCTTGCACAGGGGAAAATACAGTCGCAGCACTTCTAGTATTAACCTTCTCCAGAAAGAGTGCCCATGATGTCTTTTCTCTGAATGATGTATAGTCAACTGGTTTTCCTCCTCTACCCATATATATGCGATGATTTTTTTTGGGTGATAAATGATGACAGTTGATCATTATGATTTTTTTTTTCAGATATGGACAATAAGACAGGATGGGAGGTATTATACCGACCACATCACTCTTTACTGAGCGCACAGATCAAGGAAAGAATGAGCACTGCATCCTATACATGATACAACAGAACGGGATTAGGCCTCCTCTCCTGCCTCCATTTTTTTTCCTTGGGATGTCAACCATGTGGGGTAAGTTTGCACTTGATTTGTAATCTTCATTTCATCACTTATTTCTTGTTTTCTTTTTTTCCTCTTGAATTTCGTAAGTCATTTTTTTTTTCCACAGAAAAATATATGCAAACTTGTCAAAATGTAACCTACAAACATTTAACCTTGTTTTCATACAAAACGTTAAAAATATGAATGCTATTACATCTTATTCCCATAAACGCACTTGGAGTTCGGGTCAAGGTTGTCTGTTGTCATATGACTGTAAATCAGTACTACTTGTGGCTGTCAAACCCTCTGCCTTATAAGTAGTTCGAGAAAGTCATAAGACAGGAGGAATCCTAGTTAACAGCAATGTTCTTTCCTACTCATCTTCTGGTAATTCCTACCCATCTTCTGTTATCAAATCCTACCTATCTCCTGTTATCAAATCCTACCCATCTTCTATTATCAAATCCTACCCATCTTCTATTATCCAATCCTACCCATCTTCTATTATCAAATCCTACCCATCTTCTATTATCCAATCCTACCCATCTTCTCCTACCCATCTTCTATTATCAAATCCTACCTATCTTCTATTATCAAATCCTACCCATCTTCTATTATCAAATCCTACCCATCTTCTGTTATCAAATCCTACCCATCTTCTATTATCAAATCCTACCTATCTTCTATTATCAAATCCTACCCATCTTCTATTATCAAATCCTACCCATCTTCTATTATCAAATCCTACCTATCTTCTGTTAATCAATCCTACCCATCTTCTATTATCAAATCCTACCCATCTCCTGTTATCCAATCCTACCCATCTTCTGCTATTAACTGGAACTTTGCTTGCTTTTCTGATATATGGACCTAGTCCTGTCTTTGGAACTTCTATCTTGAGTTAGGGGGAGGTAATACAACATGGACAAAACACTTTTTCACTCAACGCTGTCCGGGTGATGTAAGAAATGCCAGCCTATTGCAACTTTTGACAGATTATGCCATCAAATATTACTAAAATCAGCCACGAGAAATATGGTCAGCAACTTCCACAAACAGCCAACTACTGCCTGCTTCAAATCATCTTCTCAAATGAAAAATACCATCAACAGTTCACAATAATTTAATCATTTTTTTTCCCTGATTAAGTTTAGGAAATCCTCAACTTTTCTGAGTTCAAAGAGTTAACTCTTCCCGTGCCACAGGAAGAAATGCGGACATTCAGTTGGTGCCGGAATAAAAGCGCGGGTCTTGATATGTTAGGGGGTATAGTTGTAAAATGGAATGGAAAACAGTATTTACATGTACTTCCGTGTACTTATTATGTTTCAAAGTATAACTAAATGTATGAAAATTTCATAAATGCGGAGTTTTTTAGGAAAAAAAGAAGTAATGTGATGTTTTTAGACAATGATTGTGCCAAGCTCACCATCGGCTAGGTCTAGATCTACACTACTTACCATCTGAGATGTCTAGATCTACTTGTTGATCTTGTATTGTGATTCTATGTTATATTCTCGCTAAATTAATGTCTGAAATAACCTACTAACTACTTCTCCAGTCGTCTAATATGTCTAGATCTACTTAGGATACATTCAAGAGCAGTGGGGTGGTCACAGGCCATGTCCATACCCCTATCTACATCATCAAAAATTGAAAATTTTCGATGTTTCTCTTCCTTTTTCTCATTCGACATCGCTCGTAACTAAGGACTATTTCACCATTTTGAAATGTGTCACCGGAAACGCGGACATAATCTAAATATTACACTGGTTGTTTTATTGAAACAAATGAATTGTCACTATAATGACTATGGCATGCAACTCAGTCACGGGAAGAGTTAAAGTTGTTCAAAAGCAAAACTTGATGTAAATATAAATGAAATCCTCTGAAATAATTCACAACTTCTTTACAAATCAATTGAAATCTGCACATCTTGCCTTTAAAAAAAATTGTCATATTCTAGCATATGTAAACTGTTTTCATACCTGAGTTATAGGTGAGAAAATGAACCAGGTGATAGCATATGTAAACTGTTTTCATACCTGAGTTATAGGTGAGAAAATGAACCAGGTGATAGCATATGTAAACTGTTTTCATACCTGAGTTATAGGTGAGAAAATGAACCAGGTGATAGCATATGTAAATTGTTTTCATACCTGAGTTATAGGTAGGAAAACGAACCAGGTGATTCCTTGTATCCACTTTTATATTCTGATGTAAAGATGCTGCTTCCCGCAAATCCCACAATGCAACTGATCCATCATACTACATGTGAGACCAAAAAGAAAAAAAAAGGGGGGCACTTATGATCTCAAAAATACACAAACTACTTAACTCTTTTGGTGATACTCAGAGAAAAGTGATCATTGTGGCTATCACCCCCACTGTCTTGTGGGTGGCCCAAGGGTGTCATAAGCCAAGAGACTTTATGATGTGGCTGAAGCTAAAGTTACTCATTTTGAACAAAAACAGTCAAAATTTACTTCTTTCACCAAAGGTTGCTTAATTTGGGAACATACGGTTTATAAAGAATTGGAAAATTAAAAAAAAGAAAGAACAAAAGGAAGCGAAACTAAAAAACCAACTAAAATAAGTTTCACTCAAAGAACTCTGCCGCAGAACTAAAAAAAAAAAAAAAATTAAAAGTAAACCAAAAAAAAAAAAAAAGAAGAGAGAGACAGCAAGAGAAGTCAAATCCGCTAACATGAAAAACACAACCAAAACCACACACACACAAAAATCGTTTATCTTAAAACAGTCTGCCCTCTATCAAGACAGAACAAACTGAATGAACTATTAGCAGACTGTGGAACAAAGGAAACGTGGAATTTAATCTAGAAATAGGAGGCAAATTTGAGTGATCAACATGAGATAACATAACATGAATTTTGTCCACTTACAACAAAACCCAGTATTTATATATATATGCATTTAAAAAAAATGACTTGGCCAAAGTGAAAGATGAGAAAAGAAAGATCAATTCATTTAAGAAATGAAAATATTTAGACTATCTTGAGCAAGCATGCTACAACAATAAAGACAATAAAGCAGACTGGAAAAAGACATAAGGGATCAACAAAGATTTAAGTGAACAGACAAAATCAAGAGACAGCAAGGAATCAGCAATGGGAAAGAACAAAATGGGGATTTATTGCGGGCAACCAACCCCTGCTGTGATGGCACAGGATGATGATGGGTAGTGACAAAATACTGTAACTGAAAACAGAACTGGGAGTTGGTCCAGGATGATGGCACAGGATGATGATGGGTAGTGACAAAATACTGTAACTGAAAACAGAACTGGGAGTTGGTCCAGGATGATGGCACAGGATGATGATGGGTAGTGACAAAATACTGTAACTGAAAACAGAACTGGGAGTTGGTCCAGGATGATGGCACAGGATGATGATGGGTAGTGACAAAATACTGTAACTGAAAACAGAACTGGGAGTTGGTCCAAGTGATGGCAGCAAATGGTTAGAACTGATACAGGAAAGTCTCAAGAGTCTTACAGGTAAAGAGAAAGTATTACATATAACATCAAACATGTATACAGTGGTGGACTAGATTAAAAAAAAAACTGAACAGGCGTAAGTCTATGTCTAGGAGGCTGGAAGATAAGGGGCTCGGCATCAAGAGAGAAAAAAAACAAAACTACAAATGCTGATTATGTTTCATGTCATAATCATTTATAATTATTATTGCTGTATTGGTATGTCATATTATCCAAAAGACAGTGATGTATCAGCTGTGTCCGGTCTGTGTAACACAGTCACATAGTAATAGTACATGAGAATCAGATCATACAGTCAGGAGGTGGATAGTGTAAGTCATATAATGAGGAGGTGGACAGTGTTAAGTCAAATAAGGAGGAGGTGGATAGTGTAAAGTCAAATAAGGAGGAGGTGGATAGTGTAAGTCATATAATGAGGAGGTGGACAGTGTTAAGTCAAATAAGTAGGAGGTGGATGGTGTTAAGTCAAATAAGGAGGAGGTGGATAGTGTTAAGTCAAATAAGGAGGAGGTGGATAGTGTTAAATCAAATAAGGAGGAGGTGGATTGTGTAAGTCAAATAAGGAGGAGGTGGATAGTGTAAGTCAAATAAGGAGGAGTTGGATAGTGTAAGTCAAATGAGGAGGAGGTGGATAGTGTAAGTCAAATGAGGAGGAGGTGGATAGTGTAAGTCAAATAAGGAGGAGGTGGACAGTGTAAGTCAATAAGGAGGAGGTGGATAGTGTAAGTCAAATAAGGAGGAGGTGCATAGTGTAAGTCAAATAAGGAGGAGGTGGATGGTGTTAAGTCAAATAAGGAGGAGGTGGATGGTGTTAAGTCAAATAAGGAGGAGGTGGATGGTGTTAAGTCAAATAAGGAGGAGGTGGATAGTGTAAGTCAAATAAGGAGGAGGTGGACAGTGTTAAGTCAAATAATGAGGAGGTGGACAGTGTTAAGTCAAATAATGAGGAGGTGGACAGTGTTAAGTCAAATAATGAGGAGGTGGATAGTGTAAGTCAAATAATGAGGAGGTGGACAGTGTTAAGTCAAATAATGAGGAGGTGGACAGTGTTAAGTCAAATAATGAGGAAGTGGACAGTGTTAAGTCAAAGATGGAAGGGGTATTTCACTAAGTTTAGCCTAGAGGCCTGGGTGATTATTAATCTATCGCTACACGTATGTACCACAGAACCACATACCATTCCTGCAAAAACAAGGGATGCTTTGCTGGGGCTGAAACAAGCACATGTGACCGCCATCTTGCTGCCACATATCCTGACGTTCAAAACAAAACAGACTCGTTACACGATATACAAAAAAAAAAAAAAGCATGTCTCCAATACAGATAAATGGAAACAAGGAGTCATTGTTAAAATATCCAAAAACTGCAACCTCAGTAACTGCAATAACTGGAAGAGGTGTATTCTTACTATCAGTTTTGTCAAAAGTGTTTTGTAAAGTGATTCTGAATAGAATTAAGGATGTAGTGGATGCTGAAATGAGAGAAGAACAGGCAGGATTTTGAAAAGAGAGAAGCTGTCTCGACCAGATCTTTCTTATATCTTATATCCTTTCCGTGCCGTTAAATGTCACATAGGGCTCGCAAAGTAGTTCGCCAATTTTTCCTGTCTTCGGCGAGTCTTTCAACCTCATCAAGGGATTTTATGCATTTTAATTTGGCCTCTCTTAACAATGACCTCTTCAGAGTTTCACGTGGTCTGCCTCTTTTTCTTTGGCCTGTTGTGTTCCACTTGATAGCTTGTTTTGGGATTCTCTGATCATTTCCTCTCATCAAGTGACCAACATATGTCCATCTCCTTTTCCTGATCACCCATGAGACCAGATCTTTACCCTGAGAATAATACTTGAAGAATATACTGAAAAGCAAAAACCATTAATCCTAAACTTTATAGACTTTAAAAGGGCATTTGATAGCATACACAGAGATTCATTGTGGAAAATTTTAAGACTATATGGAATACCATCTAAAATTGTCAACATCATTAGAGATCTTTAAAACGTATATGTTTGTGCAGTCAAGACAGAAGAAGGAATGAGTGAATGGTTTCAGACTGAAATAGGTATGAAATACGGATGTATACTGTCTCCTTTGCTTTTTAGAATTGCCATAGACTTCATAATGAAAAGATGCTGTACAGATAAAACCGGCATTGATTGGGTACATGGGACCCAAATAGAAGATCTTGATTTTGCAGATGACATAAATCTTATCAGTGACAATGTGAAATCTATGCAGGAAAAAACAGATTCTCTGTCTTCCTTGGCTAGCAAAATAGGTCTTGAAATTAACAAAGACAAAACAAAAATAATGAAACTTTTCATTAATCAAGAAGAAAAAATATATATGTAGAAGGAACAGCTGTTGATGAAGTAAACCAGTTTGCATACCTTGGCAGCTACATATACCAATATGGTGACACCAGGAATGAAGTTAGAATTAGAATTGCAAAAGCAGCAATGTCCTTCAAAAATCTTGAGAACATATGGAATTCAAAAGTTATAAGCACAAAAAAACCAAGTTAAGATTATTCATTTCAAATGTGATATCCACCCTCATTTATGTATGTGAAAGCTGGAAATCAACTAAAGAAACAGACAAGAAATTAGACTCTTTAAAACAAATGCCTAAGGAAAATACTTGGTATAAAGTGAAACGAATTCAAGAACAATGCTGAGAAAAGAGAAATGAGCAAACAACAAACTGTCTCATGGGTGATCAGAAAAAGAAGATGGACATATGTAGGTCATGTGATGAGAAGAAACAATCAGAGAATACCAAAACAAGCTATCAAGTGGAGCACAACAGGCCGAAGAAAAAGAAATTGACCATGGGAAACTCTAAAGAGGACACTGTTAAGAGAAGCCAGTTTAGTAGGCATAACATCCCTTGATGAGGTTGAAAGACTCGCCAAGACAATAAAACTTGGCAAACAACTATGCGAGCCCTATGTAACATTTAGAGGCATGGGAAGGATGTAAGATGTAAGATTCTCCAATATAAAACTGTCTTATTTCAGACTTCTTAAAAAAAACCAAAAAAAACGTGCTACAAAACTTCGAATCCACCATGTACTAAAACCTCTAGCTGCTGGATATTAAATGAGAATGAAAGATATCTTAGCGGGGATTGTGGTGAAATACAAAAATAGTAATGCTGACAATGAGGATACAAAAGCACTACTATAAACGTTATATGAGACCAAAAAAAAAACCCATAAAATTTAAAGACAACTACCACAATAAACAAGAACATCCCTGCAAAAATGAGAATAACAACGTAAGAAAAGTTTGGATGTTGGTCAAGAAATAGATTTACTGTACATGAGCTTTGCAGAAAACTCTCCATTACTGACAGTGAAACAATTACACAGCTCCCTAGATTATTTGAGGAAGTATTCTCCCTCGGACAAATGTTTCAGCTCCTGAAGATCCCAGCACTCGAAAGGGGCCTCTATGTAATGACTCCCAGATGTTTGTAAGTTGTTGGAAATTTATCTCTCCCACCCCCCCTCCCCAATTCCTTTCTCTTCTTAGAAACCATGTATATCTGCAAGATCGGAACAGTGGATAAATAAATAAAGGATAAAGTGAGATACTTGGCCAAGTGCACTGCAAAGGCAAGAAACATTGGAGATTCAATGCAGCCAACCCCTTCTGTGGAGAGATTGCACAAGATGATGCTGATGATGATGATGATGATGATAATGATGCTGACGATGATGAAAGTGAGATGGAAAGAAAACAATATGGATACACACAGACTAACCTGTAAGGGTAGATGAGCTGGGAGAGATTCCAAACACATACAACAGACAGGGCATGTAGGGGAGACTGATCCTTCTACAATAATATAAACACATAAAAACTTATATCTCAGATAAATACATAAAAACTTATATCTCAGATAAATACATGAAAACTTATATCTCAGATAAATACATGAAAACTTAGATAAATACATGAAAACTTATATCTCAGATAAATACATAAAAACTTATATCTCAGATAAATACATAAAAACTTATATCTCAGATAAATACATAAAAACTTATATCTCAGATAAATACATGAAAACTTATATCTCTGATAAATACATAAAAACTTATATCTCAGATAAATACACAAAAACATGCATCTCAGATAATCAGGTTCCTGATTTTAATTTTTTTAAAAAGTGTGCTAAAGAAGCCCTGTACAAACCCTTCCCCCCCTTCCTTTTCACTTCCATTCTTATCTTATATCCTTCCCGTGCCGTTAAACGTCACATAGGGCTTGCAAAGTAGTTCACCAATTTTTCCTGTCTTTGGCGAGTCTTTCAACCTCATCAAAGGATTTTATGCCTGTTAATTTGGCCTCTCTTAATAATGTCCTCTTCAGAGTTTCACGTGGTCGGCCTCTTTTTCTTCGGCCTGTTGTGTTCCACTTGATAGCTTGTTTTGGGATTCTCTGATCATTTCTTCTCATCATGTGACCACCATATGTCCATCTCCTTTTCCTGTTCACCCATGAGACTGGTTGTTGTTCAGTCATCTGTCTTATCTCTGCATTGTTCTTAAATTCGTTCCACTTGATACCAAGTATTTTCCTTATGCATTTGTTTTCAAAAGAGTCTAATTTCTTGTCTATTTCTTTAGTTGCTTTCCAGCTTTCACTTCCACTCAGGGACTGAAAAAAACAGCCACAATAAACTGCCTCCAAGTCAACATGATGTTGTGCCTCAACATCTTCCCTGCATCGGCTGCAGAGAACACTGGCTCGCAGTTCCAGACAAACTGAAGATGTAATACTACCTCAAAATGATGGATGTTCTTACTGCAACTGATTCTGTCAATGAAATACTGATAGAACTAGCCATAAGAGAAGCTGTTCAACAAAAGGATACCTGCAACTTCATAAACTGAATCTACGTGTTCCATTTATCAGAAAACAATCATGTGTGGACAATTTCTCACAATTCTGTGTCCATCTTTCTCCCAAGGAGAGACCAAAAAGATAAAGTGTTTAATTTCTCATCTATTTTTCGTGTTTTTATCCGTTATGTTGTTTTCATATGTGATCCCTGAAAAGGGATTGATTGTTGTATGTTCTTCATTTATATGTGCTCATCTTTCTTTCTGCCAGTCTTATTCCTGCCCACTTTCCTCGCTCTTTCTATCTTTTTTTTGTAAAACTGAACCATACATCTCAGTCTACCTTCATTACTAGAATCAGTTTTACCACAGTTGTCAGTTCTCTCATCTCTAACAATTTCTCAGTGCTTGCCGGTCCTAGGACAGTAACATCTCCTGGAATTTGTTTTACAAGAAATAACAGCAACCATAATCTGCAGATCAAGACCCTTAACTCTAGGAGTATGCTGTGTGTCTATATCAGCAGCTTTTCTGAGGCTACATGGTGGGTTGTGCACCATTTTAATAAAAATGTGATGTAAGTTCAGCCTTAATGCCACCATTCTGTACATTTTTCTAAAAGTATCTGTCATAAATATTTGCAATTAGATTTTACCTCAATGCCATTGAAAGACTGGGAATGTACTGACAACAAATAATTTGGCTCGGATTGGCAGAAAGATAAGGCAATGACCTGGCGACCTAAAGACAAAGAAAAATGCCCTTTTTTTTAAAATCCTGAGAAAACTACATGAGACCCTGGCAGTTACTTTATATGCTGAATAATGAACTCATAAATTCTACATATTTTTTTGCCATAAAAAAAATATTATTATATCACATACTATACTAAAATTGTATGTGTTTATAAATTATTAACCTTAGGGACCTAGTACATCACAGCTAATTATTAATCAGATCTGACCAGAAATTAATGTAAAGAAAGAATGCATCCACCCACATTTTACGACTACTTACCATTTAAGAAATTTGGCATGCCTAGTTGTGATGATGTTTTACTGAAACTTACTGCCAGTCTGCCATCTCGTTTCTGATCTTCCTCTGTGTAATCATTTGACTCCTCATCCAGAATTGTAAAAAGAAACTGAAATAAACAGGACAAGAAAGAAATAAACAGGACAAAGAAATAAACAGAAACTGGATTAAACTTTTTATTTGTACAGTTGTTTACATTTTGAAGTGGTCAATGGGGTTTTAATATCAGCTTGCTGGATTCCTGCTTGCTGGCTCACTCACTCGCTTCCTCAATCACTCACCCACTCACCTAGAGAAATATGTATGTAGCCAATAAGCTTTCAGAGCTCTTTCTAATACAGAAAGTTTATCATGAATTTCTATGAACGCGAATACTGAATGTGAGACACAAATAAAATGAGAATGGAAACCCAGATATTCTTGCACATAATGTATTGTTTACAACAATCATTAACAAGTGAAAATATGATCAATACTGTTTAATGCAATGCAACAATATGACACATAAAGTTTAAAAGAACGAGGAAAAGAAACACAAAATTATACAGAAGCCACCATACTGGCAGATAACAAGTGACAATACTTCAAAGAAATATTCATTGAAATAGCTGACAGCCTATCCAAAGCTGGCAGCAATCAAGATCAAACCAATCATCCAGTAAACTACCAGGAGTACAAGAGGTGAAAACCATAATCCGTAACCAGTGTAGATCTGAAAAAAAGAAACTGAAATGCAACAACGAACCAGATCCAATACACCAACTACAAAGACATCAGCAAACCATCCTCTTTCGCCTAAGAACAGGCCACCGCAGACTACTGATCCACCTGCATCGACTCAAAATGTCTCACACAGACGAGTGTCCATGTGGCAGTTAATCCAGGCTCCAGAACATATCCTTCAAGAGTGCCCAAACCATGCAGACCTGAGATGTGAGACATGGCCAGAGGACACAAACTTGGGGTAAAAGCTTTGGGGCTCCTATCAGGATCTGGAGGGGACTGCGGGTTTTGCCATGTCGACAGGGATCAGGATCTGAAGTGACCAGCAACCTCAAAAGAAGAAGAAGAAGAAAGAAATATTGCATGAGACAACTTTATGTATCTTCACCTCATAAAACTAACACACCCCGCCCACCTCAATTAACGTCACAGGCTAAGCAAAGTTCAAATTAATACTCTCTAGTTAGGATCAAAGTCTTCTGGCTAGTATTATAAGCTGTCAAAGTTCTCCTTAACACACAGTAGTCAGCATTACAGACTGAGTTCTAGTTAACACCATCTAGTTAATACTGCAAGACATCAAAGTTTTACTCAGCACCCATTGCAGAGTATCTTAAAACTTTCTGGCTAGCATCATCGGCTTCAAAGCTCTAGTAAACACCCTTAAGTTAGTATTACAGGATATCTTTTATTTGCACCCTTTTTTGTGATGTAAAAAGATGATTATGAAGCATACAAATATCAGCTTTTGTGGGATTTTGCTGGGCAACATCTTGTTGAACAGCTTCTTTCATGGGGACTAATGATGTTCAATTCAAATGCCACGCCGCGTGATGTAGGCGATCATTTCTCTCCACAATTCCCTATCTTTAGACTTGATTATGAGATCCACCGGTGACTTTCTTCCTAGCCACACTGACAAGGCATACAGTAACTTCTCTCTCTGTCTTCCTCTGTCTCTTCTTTCTTCAATTTTTCCAGTTGCCAAAGTGTGTTCCAATTTTCCTCTTCTCAGGAAATGTCCTATAAATCTCGTTTGTCTGCCTCTGATCTTTGCTATAATTTGCTTTTTAACTCCAGCCTCTCTTAAGACTTCTTCATTGGTTTTCTTGGCTGTCCATGGTACCTTCAACATCCTTCTTATAAACCTCATCTCCATGGCCTCCATTTCTCGCAGTACTCTCTTATTCACAGACCATGCTTCACACCCATAAAACAAAATTGTCTCGATGTAACATTTAAGTACTCGGAATCTTGTTTCCATTGATATAGATCTGTTGCACAAGATGTGTCTCATTGTCTGGAATTGATGTTGGTTTTACATAATCAGCCACTGTAACAGATTTCCTTGTGTTTGCTTCTTCTATGTTCAAGTCTGATCTTCATTTCCTCCAGAAATGATGCTGCACCATTTGCGAAGGTTTATCACCATCTAGTTATTACCATTAATCTCTCATGGTGAAGGTCAGAGGTTTGAATCTGGCTGGAGGCACCCCAGTCACCCAGCTGTAGATATGGGCACCCGACTTCTTCTGGAGTTGGGGAAGGAAAGGCAGCCAGACGTGATGCTGACAACATCACCCTCTAGTGTGCTGACAGGTCAAAGAAAATATGAGCCCTAACACCATAATCCTTTGTGCCTCTTTTGGGTATTATCATGGTCAGTTCCAAGCCCAGGTGAGAAAGGAGGAGGGTTGGACATAGGGTTACCTGCCTAGTTCTGTAAAAAATACTTCAGCTATGAAAACATCAACAAACAGGAAAGAGGAAACAAGGATGACCTAGAAACACTTGGTGAAGGAGTCTTAAAGAAGAGATTAAAAAAAAAAGATGGACTACACCTGGAAACAGATAGAAAAAAACAGCCCAGGACAGAAATAAATGGAGAGCCCTTGTTGATAGCTCATGCCCTAGATAATGAAGATATGGAAGGAAGGAAGTTATTATACCACTTGTCTAAAGTTCTACTTAGCATTCTCTAGTTAACATCAAGGATTGTCTAAAGTTCTGCTTTAGAACCTTCTAGTTGACATCATATCTTGTCTAAAGTTCTAGTTAGCACCCTCTAATTAACATCTAAAGTTGCTTAAAGTTCTACTCACCACTTTCTAGTTAACATCTGAGGTTGTCTAAAGTTCTATTTAGCATACTTAGTTAACATCAAAGGTTCTCTAAAGTTCTACTTAGCATACTTAGTTAATATCAAAGGTTGTCTGAAATTTTACTTAGCACCTTCTAGTTAATATTAAATGTTGCCTAAAGTTCTACTTAGCATACTCTAGTTAACATCAAAGGTTGTCTAAAACTGTACTTAGCACCTTCTAGTTAATATCAAAGGTTGTCTAAAGTTGTACTTATCTTTATCCATTTAACATTCAAGGCTGTCTAAAATTCTACTTAGCATCCTCTAGTTAACATCACAGTTGTCTAAAGTTGTACTTAGCACTGTCTATTTAATATTTAAGTTGTCTAAAGTTCTACTTAGCACTCTCTATTTAACAACAAAGACTGTCTAAAGTTCTAGTTAAAGAATAAAAAAGAATGAAAACTTATCACGAACTTACCTGACTAACTCTGTCCAGAAAGTGGTTCAGTTTAACATTGTCAGTTTTACTGTCTATTTTGGATTTCTGTTCTGATTTGTTCACAGTTATGCCCTCTCCTAAATTTGAAACAAAAGTAATTTAACACAGGGAAAGCACTCTACATAACCATGCCACTGGTTATGTCCCATTTATACAAAAAATAATAGTAGTCAAAGATCTTCCTCATCAAGAAACAAATTTTAATGAATTATTAAACACTGAAAAAAATTGTGACCCTGCTGAATACTTCCATCATATGCCCACTTTCTGTTCTGTTGTCCTGCATGCAAAGGACTGATTTTAATGCGAATATCTTCTCTCTCTCTCTTAATATAATAGCACCCATAGGTACGAGGGATGATTGATAAGTTCTCGGCATAAGGTACAAATACTTGAAACGCACAGTTGATATTAGGTGCATTTGTAGATCAGGTTAATGTAAGATTAAACACCAAGTTTCAAGAAATTAACTGCAACCAATTTTTGTTACAGGCTACTGATGTCGTAAGGGGTGGCAGAAATTGAAAAAATGGATAAAATTTCTCACTGACCAGTTATTTGCCATCTCTGCATAAAGGGCTTATCATTGAAGGAAATCCATGAGGATATGGTAGACACTCTAGGGGAGAGTGCCACTTCTTACAGCACAGTGAAGAAATGGGCAGCTCAATTCAAACATGGAGAGTCTGAAAGATGATCCCCGTCCAGGAAGACCAAGAACGGTAACCACCGATGAAACCACCAGCAGAATCCATGATAATGAAGGATCGATGACTAACCGAGCGGTACATTGCTACTGAAATGGGCATCTCCCAGGAATGTGTTCATGCCATTATTCACAATAATCTTCAAATGACAAAGGTCTCTGCTCGATGGGTCCCGAAACTTCTTGGAGCTGATCACAAATGACAGCGTCTCCACATGTCAAGAGACAATCTTGGCCATTTTTCTGCAGATCCTGAAAAGTTTCTTCAGCAATTTGTGACTATGGATAAGACTTGGGTTCATCATTTTCAACCAGAAACCAAAGAACAATCAAAGCAGTGGAAACATCATGGATCCCCACCTCCAAAGAAAGCAAGGGTGGTTCTATCTGCAGGCAAATTGATGGCTTCCATCTTTTGGGATTCAGGTGTGCTATTGGTAGACTATCTTCAAAAGGGCAGAACGGTCACTGCGGCCAATTATGCTAATCTTGTGAAGCAACTGCAGGTCACACTGAAGGAAAAGCATTGAGGGAAATTGATGAGAGGAGTCATCTTTCATCAAGACAATGCTCCAGTTCACAAGTCAGCGATGACAATGGCTGCCATTCATGAATGCGGCTTCCAGCTTCTTGAACATCCTCCTTAATCCCCAGATTTGGTCCCTTCGGACTATTACCTGTTTACCAAACTCAAAAAGGAGCTCAGTGGTCACAAATTTGTTTCAGATGACGTCATTCATGCTGTAGACCACTTTCTACTGGCACAAGATGCTGACTTTTACAAAGAAGGGATCCGTATGCTCCAAGATTGCTGGACTAAGTGCATAAACTTGCAAGGGGACTATGTTGAGAAATAACCCAAAAAAGTTGTCCACAAATAATCCGTTGTATCTTATGCCAAGAACTTATCAATCAACCCTCGTACAACTACTCTGAGATAGCCCAGTTTGTTTTTTGACACAAGTTATAACACATCTTTACTGGAAGGATAACTGGAGCATGCCTGAGTAGGCCTAACTCACTCCTTTCTGCCTTGACAAACCTACTCCAGACTTTGCTGACATGCTGATAACACAAAAATGTCACTTGTGTCATTCATTCATTTGTTGGTCCCTTGCAGAACTTTGCCTCCCTAACAGCTCTCCTGTAGGCCTCTCGGTTGTAAGCAAGATGCCCTGCTGCTGATGCATCCTTTTGCAGATTATCAACGATGTCTTGCAGCTATCTTCGCCTTGGTCTTTCTCTCTTTCTTTTTCCCATTATTTACCCTTCCAAGACAGTCTTCTCTAGATTATCATGATGTTTAATGTGTCCAAAATATTTAAGTTTTCTCTGTTTAATCCTCTTTTCTCTGTTATAAGAAAATGAAATAGTTTATTTTTAAAGGAAAACATATTCTAAGAATGGCTTTAAAACAGAATAAAAATGAAAACGTAATACTGAATTAAAATAAAAACGAATGCCTGACTGATACAGCGGTTAATGCCCTCGTCTCTCATATGGAGGTCAGTGGTCGATGCCTGGCTGGAGACAACCCAGTTACTCAACTGTAGAATTAGTTAATTGTTGGAACGGCAACCAGGTGTGGTGACCACATCACCCTCTAACGTGCCTTCTTCTTCTTCTTCTATATTCGAGTACTGATTGATCATGCTATTTCTGCAGCCCTGTTGCCCTGATGAAGCCCGCCATCTTCTCCAGACCTGAGTGGGAACCCCATAGCTTTTCTTTCAGATCCTCTTCCTTGGGCCAGATCTGTGCTTGGAGGTCTGAGCAGGATATGCCCTCATGTCTGGACACCAAAGCCACAGGGACATTTGTTGTGGTGTGTGACACTTTAAACTTGTAGAGGTGGTTTAGGGGTCTGTAGCGTCTCATTCTTAGACAGAAGATTGTAGCTTGCCAGTATCTCTGTAGTTCTAATGTGCCATCAGGTCAGGGGAAATACAACCACAAACACTGCATCCCTACACACTCCTATGGCATGACAAGAGTATGCTTCAAAGTAAAAAATAAGAATAACAAAAATTTGTGAAACAATTAAAATACTTCATTGAAACAAAAATATGGACAAAAAACTCCTGTGTGAAGACAGCTACTTCACAATGAGAAAAGATAAGTGATGAAGATAAAAACATCATATCAACTGAAGAAAGGATAATTCGATGCAGATAGAATAATTTATCCCTTACCTCCAACTGCAGACTCCTCGTCAGGTGGATGCTGTGTCCACTTGCTCAAACTCTCAATTTCCTCAGTCTGTACGTCCCTCTCGATGTCATCATCCCCAGTCTGGACATACGCCTGTTTTGTATCTGACCTACCAAAGCTGCGTATGTACAACTCATATTCCTTTACGGGTGGGAGATCAAACATATCATACTTGGCTACATCCAACTCTATCAGCTTTGACAAGTCTTCAAATCTAAAAATATAAAATTAAATATTTTTAATAAGAATTTCTTAACTAAATTTATAATAAAAATAGTTATACTATGTGAAAGGAAAATGTACATCAAAATTTCATGAAATGGAGAGATGACTTTTGTATGCATGTGTGCACATCTGGAGAAGGTTATTAGACAGTAGTCTGCCTTCTCACCTGAAAGATTGACAGTTCATAAATTCATAATCAGTGACCTCCATTCAAACTAGCTGTAAAAATGAGTACCAGACCACAATGTTGAAGAAAACACCCCCCCCCCCCACAGCAGAAAATATTTACCTGTGTAGCACACGGATGTTGTTACATGAAAGTTAGTTCTGTGGAAATGAGGCTTTGTCCAAACCACAGAAACTGACAGAAAAAAAACAAAGACTAAAAACAGCAAGATGATTTTCTGTATCAACTGTCTTATTATTATAAGCAGTATAGATGCTTTAAAAAGACGAAAGTAAAAAAAAAAAAAAGTTTACTTTCGCACACAAAAGATGTGTTCCAAAGTTTTGAATGAAAAATTGCCACTGGAGATTACTGAGTGGCACACACTGGCTCAAAGATTTTCTTTAAAAAATGGAATGTGTTTGCTAAGTAAGAATACAGACACTGGAACAAATATTCCAAAAGTGTTTAATGCCAACAGACTATGAACAATGTAGTGTCAAACAGTTTGAACAGTTGGGAGGGGACTGATGTGGTCTCAGGTTTGCTGAGAAGTTTCACAAGTCTCTTTCAGGAATTAAAGGCAGTGACCGCAGCTCTCTTGCCATCTTTAACAGTTCCTGTGCTACTAGATCCTCACCACAGCATCAGTTGCCAAGAATTTCACATTCTCTGCTAAGAGTGAGATAAAGATTTCAGTTTCACTTAAACTCACCTCTTACGAGTTTTGCTAGCTGCTGTGTTGTTAAGAACTCGTTGTTTGGCCGAAACAAAGTTGATGAAAGTCTTGGGCCGAGAAGTAGTTTGAGATGCTGGCTCATAGTCCATGTCTCGATGACTTGATAACTCAGCCTTTGAATCATATGCACAAGATAAAATAAGGCCATATTAGAAAGCTGAAGTGAATGCAAGCATTTTCCACCAATTCTACAACCAAATACTCATATTTGTTTCACCAATTCAAAATGAGTACCTTCATTCAGTTTAACAAACTTTAAAACTCAATCATCATGTAACTCAACATGGTTTCATTTTAAAATCAGTTTCGGCCACAGCTAATTTATGCAGAATCTCTCTGACCTCTTGATATCCTGCCTTATACGTCTGAGTCGAGTTAGAATATTAACTCATGACTCATCAATCAACTGGTTATCTAGCTACCTTGTGTTCAAGCGATCCAGGGCTGTAGTATTTGGGCCATTTCATGAAAAATAAAAAAATCTCAGGAGTAAATTTCATTTTACTTTTGTCCTGATAGTGACAAGATTGTGAAAATTTTTGGAGACATCAGATAATCACAGAGCCTTATAAGGCTTATCAGTGTTTCCCCAATCTTTTTTTTTTTTATTATTATTGTGCCCCACCTCAACACCTTGAAAATTTTGATGCCCCTGCCCCCACACACACACAAGAGCATAACAGTCAACCAAGTTCTGAAAAAGTATAATATAAAATATTCTATTCCCCCCACCCCACATAAAAGCATAACGGTCAACCAAGTTCTGAAAAAGTATAATATAAAATATTCTATTTGCCCTCCCCCACCCAACACTGGGAAACACTATCCTGACCATTGGGGAATAAGTGGCAATGAGTCTGCAAACAGACTGGCTAGCAAGCTGCAGCCGTTGGCACAGTGAATTCGGACAAAGATTCCTTCCAGACTGCTTTGTGAACATGTCACAATATAATGTTGATGTCAGGTGCGAGAATAAATGTTTTTTAATCAAGAAAATGAAAGGGGTGGATCTGAGAAAGGGCCAAGAAGTGCATTTTCCACTTGCAGGGGCATACCAGACAGTCCTAGGAGCAGTTTCTAACTGCCACCATAGCTGGGGGGGGGCAGCAGAGCAGACTGATTTGTCCCAAATGCTATGATGCTGGATCATATTAAGAACAAATGAACTTACTATTGAAACCCCTCATTGTCATATATATACATACTGGATCACAGACCATACAAGTACTTAGTGAACCTCAGACCATACAAGTACTTAATGAACCTCAGACCATACAAGTACTTACTAAACCTCAGACCATACAAGTGCATACTAAACCTCAGACCATACAAGTACATACTGAACCTCAGACCATACAAGTACTTACTGATCAGGTGTACTTACCGAGTTCAGCCTATCTGACCTGCGAGATGCCAGTTTGTTCTCTTCATTCAGAGCTTTACGCAAACCTTCCATCTCACTCTCCTGAGGGACCTACAGGATACAGGACAACATACAATGGCAATGAATCACAGATGACACAGTCAACAGTAAACATCATCATCATCATTACAATCATCTACTTTCAATTCCATGGGAAGAACAATTAATTCTCTCCAAGAACTCCTGCTTTAGCCAGCTTTCGTCACTTCTCTGCATGTTCACTTCAACTTTCCAGTTCTATCCTAAGTATTCATTTTAACTTCTTAATTTTATTCTTCACATTCATTTCAGCTTCCAATTCTCTCCTCAGTATTCATGTTCAACTTCTCTATTTTATCATTCATGTTCACTTCAACATCTCACTGCTACCATCCGTGTTCACTTCTGCTCCTCAATTCTATCCTTCATGTTCACTTCAGCATCTCACTTCTATCATCCATGCTCATATCGGCTCAGTGAACAAAACCCAAACTTCAGTATTAAGAGCTCTCACCTCTTTAGTTTTTGCAACCTCATCATCATCATCTTCAAAATCATCTTCATAATCCTGAAAAATAAAAAAAAATTTTTAATATTTTGAAATACTTTTTTTTACAGTTCAAAACTCAACCACCCATCATATAAAACTCAAGCACTCATATGAGTAAAACTCAAGCACTCATCATATAAAACTCAAGCATCCATCATATAAAACTCAAGCACCCATTATATAAAACTCAAGCACTCATATGAGTAAAACTCAAGCATCCATTATATAAAACTCAAGCACTCATATGAGTAAAACTCAAGGACCCATCATATAAAACTCAAGCACTCATATGAGTAAAATTCAAGCACCCATCTAACTAAAATTCAAGAACTCACCCAAATAAAACTTTAGCACCTATGCAAGTAAAACTCAGCACCTATCCACATAAAACTCAAGCACCCAACCAAGTAAAACTTCAAGCACCCAACCAAGTAAAACTCAACCACCCAACCAAGTAAAACTCAAGCACCCAACCAAGTAAAACTCAAGCACCCAACCAAGTAAAACTCAAGCACCCAACCAAGCAAAACTGTAACTGTTGCTGGTCCTGGGTAGTGGCTTCATCACACTCGTGGCACACCGCCCTGTGTTCAGCCTTTGACATCAGGATTTCCTTCAGTGTTTTTAGGGACATGACTCCAATGTTGTGTTGATTGTGTGTTGCTTGTGATCTAGCATTTAGTTGGGATTTGCAACCACAGCTCTTGGCTACATGTAATGAATTGAGTTGTATGTGATAGGTAATTTGGAGGAAGCTGCTTTGCATTTGTTAGTCAAGGTGTTGCTTGATGGATTCTTATAGGTCCAACGCGTCCATTTTGATGAGGGCCTCTGATTTGGCCCTCACTGCCAGCTGGTCGGCTTTGTTGTTTCCGTCGACTCCAGCATGGCCAGGACAATGTATCCATGTGATGTTTTTGATGTGAGATTTATTATTTCTTGCCATTCACTTCTAGTGGCTTTTTGTTTCACTTTCCTTAATAGATTTTGAGAGTCGGTAATGATGGTGATGCAGTGTGTTGTCTGTGTCACCACCCATTTTAATGCTTGTGTGATGGCCTCTTTTTCCATGTGCATACTTGAGCAGGCTTTTGTATAAGCCCCAGTCATAAGTTTGAGTGTTTTACCTCCTCAGTTTGCCCCAACCACTTCTAGTTCCCCTGCTCACTGATCCTTCTGTTTAAATGATTATGTCCTCAGGAGTTGTATGTAAAACTCAAGCACCCAACCAAGCAAAACTCAGGCACCCAACCAAGCAAAACTCAGGCACCCAACAAAGCAAAACTCAGGCACCCAACAAAGCAAAACTCAGGCACCCATCCAAGTACATGTCATGTTAATTAGACTTCACAGAATGACTGATGACTTGCATGTAAAAAATAAAAACTGATAATTCTCAGGCAGTTTATTTACTGCTTTAAAACCATCGTTTTATGGGCATCATTTTATAATTTTGCTATTTTCATACACTAAACTTGACACTTGATTGGCACTAGATGTAAATTATTCACAACAAATAACAGCTGAATAATAATAACAATAGCTCTCTTAAAAGATGGTCTGGTTATGAAGCGGGAGTTGGCTGTTTGTAGAACCTGCTGTGCAACATTTTATGGAATAGTTTCTCGTATGGTTGACTCTACAAATATCCTTTTTGTATTATGAGGTCTAGTTTCTTAGTGCTTTTGTCTCTGATCTTCATTTTTGGCCCTCATTTCCTCCTCAAGTGATGGCAGCACTCTCATAAAGAACCATTTTACAGAACAGTTTTTCACCATTTCTGCCCTAATAAAAAAAGTGTCCCATGGATGCTTACAAATATCCTTACATCTTTGTTCTGGTCTTCTTTGTGGCTGTTTTCCTTCTAGAATTTCATCATGCATTTTGCTAGAAAGTGTATAAATGTCATCCACTATCCAATCAAATTCTATAGAAAACCAGCATTAACTTTATCGATTAAACTGTTCTCAGAACAATTTCTGACGATGTGCAAAAAATTTCATGTATGGGAAGTATTCATATATTTTAAATCTGCATCTGATGTATTCAACTTATCATAATATTTTGCCTCTCATAATCACAACAACAGGTATGTATAACCAAGAATAATTGAATTTACACTAACATAAAGACAGGCAAAAAAAAAAAAAATAGTGAAATTAGCTGTTTTATACATATGAGACAGGAGTACTAATTACATCTGACACAGTGAATCATGAAAAAAATTAAAATGTTTCTTTCCACTTCTATATTTTTCACCACATACAGGCATTTTTAAAAAATGTTATATAGAAAGCTGACTGTATATCCAACTGCCAACAAAAACAATCATGATATCACGTGTAGAACTCTTCCTGTGCCAGGTTGATTTTTAGACCCTTCCGGTATCCCTGCTGCGTGCCAACAATCGAAATTTCGATCATGGTTTAAAAGAAGCGGTGTAACATTTAGATTGTACATATTTCGTCCACATTTCCGGTGACACTTTTCAAAATGGTGAAAGAGTCCTTAGATACAAGCGATGCCGAGCAAGAAAAAGGAAGAGAAACATGGAAAATTTTCAATTTTTGATTATGTATATAGGGGTATGGACATGGCCTGTGACCACCCCACTGCTCTTGAATGTATCCCAAGTAGATCTAGATATATTTAGATGTCTGGAGAAGTAGTTAGGAGGTTATTTCAAACATTAATTTAGCGAGAATGCAACATAGAATCAGAATATGAGATCAACAAGTAGATCTAGACATCTAAGATGGTAAGTAGTGTAGATCTAGACCTAGCCGATGGTGACCTGGGCACAATCAGTGTCTAAAAACATCACATTACTTCTTTTTTCTAAAAAACTCTGCATTTATGAAATTTTCATACATTTAGTTATATTTTGAAACATAATAAGTACACAGAAGTACATGTAAATACTGTTTTGCATTCCATTTTACAACTATACCCCCTAACATATCAAGACCCACGCTTTTACTCTGGTAAGCAACTGAGTGTCCGCTTTTCTTCCTGTGGCACAGGAAGAGTTCAACTTCTTTCTTTATGGTTTGGATCATTATCATTGCAATCGGGGCATATCCATAAGTGCTCAGCTCCCACTCTCAACATATCCATCAGAGTTCTGTGGCTGATAGTGCCTGTCTTGTGTTGGTTGACAAGTCCCCTCATGCGCCAAGTGTGGCTTTTGTTCCTGGTCATGCCAATCAGTCCTCTCAGATGTGGATTTGCTGCTCTCAAAGTCTTCCACTCTGCCCGTCTCTCTGAGTGCATTAACAATACCAGCTTGATTCAGTGGTTGTCCACCTTGATGTCAGAGCAGCCAACCTATCATCTCTCTCATTTCCCTAGATGCCAACTTCCCCAGGGACATAGATGACAGAGCAGCCAAACTATCAGCTCCCTCATTTCCCTAGATGCCAACTTCCCCAGGGACATAGATGACAGAGCAGCCAAACTATCAGCTCCCTCATTTCCCTAGAAGCCCACTTCCCCAGGGACATAGATGACAGAGCAGCCAAACTATCAGCTCCCTCATTTCCCTAGATGCCAACTTCCCCAGGGACATAGATGACAGAGCAGCCAAACTATCAGCTCCCTCATTTCCCTAGATGCCCACTTCCCCAGGGACATAGATGACAGAGCAGCCAAACTATCAGCTCCCTCATTTCCCTAGATGCCCACTTCCCCAGGGACATAAATGAAAGTGACTCTACATATCATTGATCTCTGCAATGGCTCAAGCCTTGACCTTCTGGAACATGCTCATCGAATCACATAGTATGCAGTCACCACCATCTACATTATCTGATGTACATGTAACAGAAATCCATAATCTTAATTTTGCCTCTTCTGTACTCAGATAAATCTGAAATTACATCAAGATATATATATTTAAGTTGTTGTTGTTCTATACTTGCTGGAATTGTCAGCAGGATCTCTTCTACAGTCAATGCGCTGAAGGAGATGTGCCTGAGAACAACAAGTTATAAATGAAGATAATCATCTGGATCTTAAACTTTAGCAACCAGACTGATCTGACCCACTTGCAAACATTAGCAAAATCTACCTCAAAATCTTCTTCATAGTTGTACTCCTCATCATCATCATCATCAGCCTTGTCATGGTCAGTCTTTGGCTGATGGGTTTTGTGGTGAGAGGCAGAAACTTGGACGGAGTCCTGAAATAAAAGACCAGTGAAAATGTGACAAATAAGGCAAGAACAGTATTTTTAGATGTACATAACCTTGACAATCCTTCACATGCCAGAGGTATCCTATAATTATTGTGTATGTATTTCTACATATAAACATATATTGGTCATATGATGAGAAGAAACAGAGAATCTCTTCTTCTTCTTCTTCGTTCGCTTCTACCACCAAGACCGCCCTGAGATCCTACTGAATTTACACCTGTGGTCCTCGTTAAGTCCCGTCGTCCCCCGTGTGGTCCCCGAAAGGACCACACGAGATCCCTGAGTGGACCACAAGAGGTTCAGAGTATCGCAGGGCTTGAGCCTGTATTCTTGGTGGGTCTCAGAAGAGGGATTGCGTGACACCGTGGTTTTCATTGCACCAGTTTAGTCTAAAATTGGTCTTTCTCACCGGAAAACCTCGACGTGTTTTGGATATCAGTATATCCCCGCTGGGTGAGAGGTGGTTGCCCATCTAGGCCAGAGTTGGACTTTCTCACCAGAAAACCTCAATGTGTTTTGAGATACCTGTGTATCACCACCGGGTAAGAGGTGGTTGCCCATCCAGTCCAGTGTTTGACTTTCTCACTGGAAAACCTCAGCGTGATTAGGATACGCATACATCCTCGCCAGGTGAGAGGTGGTTGCCTATCTAGACTGCCCTGGTCCAGTGTCTCCGACTTCAACATTTTGTGGTCGTGGCCGCTACCCTTCCTAGTTGTGACCATGATGGAGCTTTTGTCCAGGAGGACTAATCCTCGCCACTAGTAAGTGGGTTGAGCCGGTTTAGGCATATTATCCCGGTATGGGCGTGTTTGGGACGTGACCTACCTCTAGGGCAGAGGTACCATGACATGTGTAGCCTTCAAGTTTCACTCCTGGTGTGAGCCGGTTTAGGCATATTTCACCAGTGTAGGTGTATTTCGGACGTGGCCGGCCTCTAGAGCAGAGGTATGTGTAACTCTCGCAGCGATACTACTGGACATACCGATTAACCCACACTTTATCCTTTCCTTCACTTTTTCACATCGGCGCCGCACAGCAACCCTTATTTCTTTTCCGCAGTTTCTTCCTTGACTGGGAGGAGCTTCACTTCACGCGTGGCATCCAAAGAGTCCCGCCAGCAGTGTCTTAACCTCTGGGTTAAGCCAATATGAGTGTACTTAGAACGTGGCCGACCTCCAGACCAGAGGTGCTGTGATTTGACTGTTTGCTTCGCTTTATCCTTTCTACCACCTTTTCCGCAGTGGTGCTGCGAGGCAACCCCATTTGCACCTTTCTTCACTGGCCGGAAAGAGCACCGCTCCACGCACAGCAGCTGAAGAATCTCGCCAGCAGCGGTAGATGAGCTCCCAAAACGTGCCGCTCATCTACCCTAAGTGTCTGGTTTTCAGGCGCTAGATATTCGCCTTCGCCCCTTCTCCTGTCAGTTTAAACAGTTCTGCCATGAGAAAGCCAGGAGCTGGACATGACTGCCAGAGGCTATTTGAGATGCACGCCGTTGGCGCGGAGAGCGAATTCTCCACCCCACTTCCGGCACCAACAGTCCTTAGAACCACAGAGAATCTCAAAAACAAGATATCAAGTGGAACACAACAGGCTGAAGAAAAAGAGGTCAACCATATGAAACTCTGAAGAGGACATTGTTAAGAGAGGCCAAACTAGCAGGCATAAAATCCCTTAATGAAGTTGAAAAGCTCGCCGAAAACAGGAAAACTTGGTGAACTACCATGTGAGCCCTATGTGACGTTTAACGGCCCGGGGAGGATGTAAGATGTAAAATTTATACACGAGGTTATAGAAGTACAAAGATCAAATATAAAAAAATACTGGGAGCTAGAGAAAATCTAAATTTGTGAAAAGACAACAGAGTTGTACTTCAGCTTAAAATTTTCATCAGACACGGACAAAAAATGCAACAGAAAGAACTGGCAAAAAAAATGTGTTAGTACTACCACTGAAGTTCTGACAAATGCATTATAACTTTTAATTTGTAATGATAACATTTTGTCATGCAGGTTTCAGAGAACATGTAATGTTTCTTTTTACTTTACAATATCTGTTCATCCAAAGCCACTTAGAAATAAAAGCGCACTCTAACAATAAATAGACATAATAACAAAGATTTCAGTTATATATGTATCAATACAGTAATAACAGCTCTTTCATTTGATTTGTTTCTTTTCTTATATCTTTCAATAATTAACAACCCTTCATTTTACTTGCCCTCGTATGTGTCAAAAAAACATGATGGCAGCAAAGATGGCTGTATCAGGGAGATGGTACAGTCATCCAAGCCGACAAGTTTCTGCCTTGTGGAACTGCTCACGGTTACCACCGGTACTTCAACGTGGTTAACACAGCTACACTTCTGGGTCATGCTTCTTCGTTTAGCTCTTGAGAATTCCAGTAAACCATTACCTCCTCTGTCTGGCTTCAAGCCACTTCTCAAGATCTTCAACAAATGTCAATGAAACAAGTCCACAGCTTGTGAAATCACCCACTCAAACTGTTAAAAGAAATCAACAGATTTCTACAAAGCAACCTACTAAAACAAATAACAGATTCCTGCAGGTTTGTCACACATCGTAAATGATCTGCAAACATCACAGTAGCAAGTAATGAAAAATATGAATCATAAAATAAGACTAAACTTGATGGGGAAAAAAAAAGATCTTCGTCTTCTTCTCCTGTCTCCCTGAAACTGTGACTGGTGTTCTTTGCAGCCAATGCGGTAAAGATACTGAAGCACATCATCGTACTGGTTTGGGAGTTGTCATGGCGACTAATTTTTTGCCCCTGAGTGCAGCTAAAAAGCAAGTGGTGTGCAATACTTCTTTAGCAGACTCCACTACCATGGGGACCATGGCGATATCTGCCCTGTTAGCCAGGCTAGGCCTGTTACTGGGGGATACCAACAGAAATGTGAGTCAGGTGTGCCAAACCTCTGCTAGTATGTCAGCTATGGGTTGCTTACTGCCAAAATGGATGGTGTCTTCACCCCAAACACATTTTAAAAAAAACAGTCTACACATCATAAATTTGAGGTCCTTACTTCATAACGCCGGCTACTCTGTTTCTTTGATTCTTTCTCCAGTTCATGATGCTGACTTCTTCGCTTTACAGTTTTCTGTTCCACTTCAGGGTCCCAGTCTTCATCTCTGTACATCTTTCTCCTGTATCTATCCTGACTGTGGTCTCCATTCCTATCTTGGTCATCCTCTTTACTATACCGTGAACTGCTGTGGTCTTTCTTCTGCAAAAGTATACAACAAAATATCATAAGGAGTTTGCCTCCAATTAGGCTTCTAATCTTTAATGTTCAATGAGCAATTCATATTCTAATTGTCAATTGTCTGCATAATATTGTTAACTGTCTAGAAAATATTGTTGATTGTCTATTTCATATTGTTGATTGCTGCATTCATATTATCAACCATTTCAAATTACTGATTGCTTCATTCTTAGTGTTAACTGTCTATTTCTTATCATTGATTATATTATTCATACTGAATATTAATTAACTCCTCTCTCTCTCTCTCTCTCTCTGAACCTTAAGTGCCACTCCCAGCACATGGGGCTTCTGCAAAGGTTTTCCACAAATGCCTGTCCTTTGCCTTCCTTTATAAATTCACTCATGCTGTTAATCAATTATTTCATAATCTTATCTTATATATATTATATCCTTCCCATGCCGTTAAACGTCACATAGGGCTCGCAAGGTAGTTCGCCAATTTTTCCTGTCTTCGGCGAGTCTTTCAACCTCATCAAAGGATTTTATGCCTGTTAATTTGGCCTCTCTTAACAATGTCTTCTTCAGAGTTTCACGTGGTCTGCCTCTTTTTCTTTGGCCTGTTGTGTTCCACTTGATAGCTTGTTTTGGTATTCTCTGATCATTTCTTCTCATCAAGTGACCAACATATGTCCATCTCCTTTTCCTGATCACCCATGAGACTGGTTGTTGTTCAGTCATCTGTCTTATCTCTGCATTGTTCCTGAATTTGTTCCACTTGATGCCGAGTATTTTTCATAATGTAAGGCATTTATTTCACATCAGTGACAATTCCAATCTTGTTTTAAACATTTACTGTGTCTTTCTTCAGAAGCAAATTATCATTTTCTTGCTTTATATTTTGGGTCTAATATTTATCTGCATTTTTACTTATTGTGTCAACAAACTTCATGAGTATATTGAATTTACATCAAGTAAATATTTTTGATATCTCATTGTCTATTGGTAAAGGTAGGTCTTACATTACTCTCTGATGCCACCCTTACACCTGACATACATTTTGGTATCACAGCTTTACTGCAGTGCTTCATGTATAGTTGTATACTTATACACTAATTATTGTGTGTTACACCTGATAGTCTCCATCCTTTAGTCTATCCATCTCCTTTGGTCACCTTCCAACATCTCTGACAGAACTTAACTCATTTTAACCCTTGCATTCCCACAGCTTAAATATTTTAAACATGTTTCATCACATGCCATTCTCTAGTCTCAAAACCAACAGGAAACACTCTAAGGATGATTCAGACATGAAAATGATGATCCATACAGACACTCCCCCCCTTCAACAATCTGGCAATTTCTGCTCTGAAAAAAACTGAAGAAACAGAATGACCTAAAGAAAAACACACACAGTGAATTAACTCTTTGTTTCCAAAATCTCTATGACATAATGGATAAACATCATCATCATGTGCCATCTTTGGTACAAAGGTTGGCAGTAATGAGTCTCCTGTCCACTCTTGTATGTTATCCTCCCATCTACATCTCAGACTATCTCTCACTTTTTTTCTTCTTTCCATCTTTCCTTCTAGTATTGTCCTCAGTACATTATTATGTCTTCAGATGTGGCCAAAGTATTTTTTTATCTTGATCCTTACTTCCTTGAGAATTTCATATTGCACTTGTAGTTGCTGTTTTAATACTTATACATTTGTTCTTTCCATTTTCCACGACATATGACCTACTTTCCTGTAGATCTATATTTCTGCTGCATTTTATCCATCTCTCTGACTTTTCACTTAGAAGACATTATCTCAATGCAGAATTCCAGGAAATGAGGAAACCAAATTACTGACAAAAGCTGGAGGAAATCTACAGCAAAAAATGACAATGGAGTGACTTATAAAATGGCCAAAATATATATTTTTTAAATGGGCATACTGTTTGGGATTGCATGTGTGTCAGTGTGTGCATGTGAGAGAGAGAGACAGTACCTAGGATTCCTAAAAAAAAGTAATACATATTACATAAACTGCAGAAGAAAACACACAGTAAGATTCAGACTCCATACAGGATATAGCAAAACTTAACATGTATATCTAAGTAACTTACACTGGAACTACAAAACCACATGCATATTTGTTATTATTATGTGCCATTCTGGATGCTTTCGGCAGTCATTCTGGATACTGTTGACAGTCATTCTGGATACTGTCTGCAGTCATTCTGGATACCGCCTGCAGTCATTCTGGATACTGCCAGCAGTCACTCTGGATACTGCCTGCAGTTATGCTTCTCCATCTTGAGCAATCTTTGGTGTCTCTGACCAGTTCCAATACTTTTTCTTTCTCCATGTCAGTCTATTAAGATATTTCCATCTTGACCTTCCTCTCTTTCCTTTTTCCCTTGAATTTTCCAGTCGCTATCAAGTACTCTAACTTCTGTCTTCTCGTGACATGTCCAAGAAATTTTGACTGTTTTTTTTAAAATATAATTTTAATTATCTTTTAACTTCTTAAACTTCTCTGGGGACATTTCCACATGTTTTTCTGTTAGTACAGAGTATTACATGTCCACATGTTACCAACAATATGGCAGCAAGGCTCCAGCTGTACAAATACCTTTCAGTCAGTCAGTCATCTGCATGTCCCTTGCAGAACTTTGCCTCCCTAACAGCTCTCCTGTAGGCCTCTCACTTGTAAGCAAGATGCCCTGCTGCTGATGCATTCATTTGCAGATTATCAACGATGTCTTGCAGCCATCTTTGCCTTGGTCTTCCTCTTTCTTTTCCCATTATGTACCCTTCCAAGATGGTCTTCTCTAAATTCTCATGACACTTAATGTGTCCAAAATATTTAAGTTTTCTCTGTTTAATCTTCCTTACTAGCCAGCCTTCTTCAATAATAAGTTCTTTGGACATTAATTAAAAAAAGACACTACAATTAAACAATAAATAAATGAAAACCCTGAATGAGTCAGTATTTTCAGTATTACTGATTTCTCCTGCAAGAATCAGAATCTACTTATCTCATCCCAGCTTTCAGTGTCGCTAACTTCTCTCGTCTCATCTCAACTATAAGAGCCAGTGTCGCTAACTTCTCTCGTCTCACCTCAACTATAAGAGCCAGTGTCGCTAACTTCTCTCATCTCATCTCAACTATAAGAGCCAGTGTCGCTAACTTCTCTCATCTCATCTCAACTATAAGAGCCAGTGCTACTAACTTCTCTCATCTCATCTCAACTATAAGAGCCAGTGCTACTAACTTCTCTCATCTCATCTCAACTATAAGAGCCAGTGCTACTAACTTCTCTCATCTCTCACCTCAACTATAAGACCCAGTGCTGCTAACTTCTCTCATCCCACCTCAACTATAAGAGCCAGTACTGCTAACTTCTCTCGTCTCATCTCAACTACAAGAGCCAGTGCTGCTAACTTCTCTCATCTCTCACCTCAACTATAAGAGTTAGCATCACTAATATCTCCTGTCTCACCTCAACTATAAGAGTCCATGTCACCTATTTCTCCTGCCTAACCTCAAATTTAATAAAATTAAAGTTACATTCTAATGATTTATACAGGTGTGTGACTATGCTACTTTCCCTAGGGGGTGCTAGATACTGTAGTACATTGGTAAGCTGTTCTGTCATAGCTAGATGGCTGCTCGTCCTACTGGAGTCTGTGGTTTAAATCCCAGGTATTTCTCGTGATTTTTTCTTTCTCTCGCATCTAAAAGTGCTTTGTCTATGATTTTTTCCCCCGAGGTCAAATCCTACAAAACTGTGTTCTGTTACTCCCTATAAAAAAAAGTTCAACATGTTCAAGCATTTATAAAACTTGTACTGGCCTGCCAACTCTCATAATTTTTTAAAGAGATGACTAACCTCAGTTTCCTGGTTTTTTCTGTGACCTTTGTCTCTCTCCCTATCTTTGTCCTTGGTTAGTTCACGCTCCCTCTTCTCTCTCCTCTCTTGTCTTCTCCTCTCACGATCCTCCTGTGAATATTAATGCCACAACATGTTTCTTAAGTAACACTAATGTTGACTACACTACAAAGTCCTTTTGCAAAACTAATGTTAACTATAACTGTTAAGTCCTTTCACAAAACTAATGTTAACTATAACTGTTAAGTCCTTTCACAAAACTAATGTTAACTATACTGCAAGATGCTTATAAAACATTAATGTTGACCATACTGCAATGCTCCTGTGAAGCAAAGTCCTTAAGCAACAATAATAGCTGTCTCTATCGCACAGCAGACCATTCTATATATCTTGGAAGTTACACAGATCAGGAAGGAGACAAAAGGAAAGAAGTCAGTATAACAAAGGCAGCACTGGCCTTTAATAACCTTGAGAAAATATGGAAACAAAAACTCCTAAGCACAAGAACAAAGCTTGGAATATTCAACTCAAATGTAATATCCATCCTTACATATGCATGAGTGTGAGAGCTGGAAAAACAACCAAAGAAACAGAGAGTAAACTGGATGTATGAAAAAAACAAATGCCTAAGAAAAATACTCTGTATGCAATGGAATGAATTCTCTCGTCTCATCTCAACTATAAGACCCAGCGCCGCTAACTTCTCTCATCTCACCTCAACTATAAGAGCCAGTGTCGCTAACTTCTCTCGTCCCATCTCAACTATAAGACCCAGCGCTGCTAACTTCTCTCATTCCACCTCAACTATAAGAGCCAGTGTCGCTAACTTCTCTCGTCCCATCTCAACTATAAAACCTAGTGCCGCTAACTTCTTTTGTCTCACTTCAACTATAAGAGTCAGTGCCGCTAACTTCTCCCAATCATCTCAACTATAAGAGCCAGTGTTGCTAATATCTCCTGTCTCATCTCAATTTTAAGAGTCAGTGTCACTAATATCTCCTGTCTCACCTCAATTTTAAGAGACAGCTTTGCTAATATCTCCTGTCTCACCTCAACTATAAGAGTCAGTGTCATTAATATCTACTGTTTCACCTCAACTATAAGAGTCAGTATCACTAATATCCCCTCTCCTGTCTCACCTCAGCTATAAGAGTCAGTGTCACTAATATCCCCTCTCCTGTCTCACCTCAACTATAAGAGTCAGTGTCACTAATTTCTCTCATCTCACCTCAACTATAAGAGTCAGCATCACTAATATCTCCTGTCTCACCTCAACTATAAGAGTCCATGTCACCCATTTCTCCCGCCTAACCTCAAATTTAATACAATCAAAGTTACATTCTAAAGATTTATACAGGTGTGTGATTGTGTTACTTTCCATAGGGGGCGCTAGATACTGTAGTGCATTGGTAAGCTGTTCTCTCATAGCTAGATGGCTGCTCGTCCTACTGGAGTGTGCAGTTTAAATCTCAGGTATTTCTCGTGATTTTTCTTTCTCTCGTATCTAAAAGTGCTTTGTCTATGATTTTTTTCCGAGGTCAAATCCTACAAAACTGTGTTCTGTTACTCCCTATAAAAAAGTTCAACATGTTCCAGCATTTATAAAACTTGTACTGGCCTGCCAACTCTTATCATTTTTAAAGAGACGACTAACCTCAGTTTCCTGGTTTTTTCTATGACCTTTGTCTCTCTCCCTATCTTTGTCTTTGGTTAGTTCACGCTCCCTCTTCTCTCTCCTCTCTTGTCTTCTCCTCTCACGATCCTCCTGTGAACATTAATGCCACAACATGTTTCTTAAGTAACACTAATGATGACTACATTACAAAGTCCTTTTGCAAAACTAATGTTAACTATAACTGTTAAGCCCTTTTGCAAAACTAATGTTAACTATACTGCAAGATGCTTATAAAACGTTAATGTTGACCATACTGCAATGCTCCTGTAATGCAAAGTCCTTATGCAATAATAATAGCTGTCTCTATCGCACAGCAGACCTTTCTGTATATCTAGGACATTACACGGATCAGGAAGGAGACAAAAAGAAAGAAGTCAGAATAACAAAGGCAGCACTGGCCGTTAATAATCTTGAGAAAATACAGAAACAAAAAGCTCCTAAGCACAAGAACAAATCTTGGGATTTCAACTCAAATGTAACATCCATCCTAATGTATGCATGAATGTGAGAGCTGGAAAAACAACTAAAGAAACAGAGTAAACTGGATGTATGAAAACAACAAATGCCTAAGAAAAATACTCTGTATGCAATGGAATGAATTCAAGACTGAAGCAGAGATAAGAGAAATGAGCATGCAGCAAACAATCTCAGCAGTGATCAAGATAAGAAGGTAGGCACATGTGGGCCATGTGATGAGAAGAAACAGCCAGAGAATCACAGAGCAAGCTATCAAATAAGAAACATCGGTTAAAAAAAAAGAAAAAGAGGCTGACCTCAAGAGACCCTGCAGAGAACACTGACAAGAGCGGCTCAAGACAGGCATCAAATCCTCCCCTGGGAACAACTGTGTTAAGAACACACTTATCTTAACATAGTCTTTGTGAGACAGGGAACATAGATCTGATTGCTTAAAAACCCTGATCTACATCTGCAGCCCAGAATAATGTAAACAAAATTGAGCCAGCAGACTATAGGTGTGGGAGAATGGATATTGTTTCTTCACCCCATCGGATTCTTCACCCCAAAGCTGGAGTGTCTCTGTGGAACTGTCTCAAAGCCATTGGGCCTGATGTTGAGAAGGGGCTTAAGTACAGCCACCAGGGGCTGGAAAACAAAGTTTTGGCCAGGCCAGCCTACACCACCGTCTTCATGGCAGTCCGAGCAAGACCACAGTCTGCCCTAGCAAGGAAAGGTGCTGAAGTCGGAGGTACCCAGCCAGAAGGTGAATCACAAAAATCAAGGTACCACGCATTACCACTAAATGGGTACGATGAAGAAGAAGGCATCAAATCCCTTTATGAGACTGAGAACAGAATAGAGACTCATGGCGGGACACACTGCCAGCTCTATATGATGCCTGACAGTATGGGAAGGATGTAAGATGTTAGACTGCACATTCCTTATGCAACATTAATGTTGACTATATTTCTAAAAAAAAATTTAACTGATTCAACAAATTAAAAAAAATGAATGAACCAATGTTAAATGTTGGCAATGATCACTGACAAGAAATTTTCAAATACTGTTATAGGACACTGGATAGCATCAGAAAGGACACTGCTAGTTAAATTATATGCTTGGACTATCTCAGATGCAGCCAGGCATGATACTGACCATATCATACTTTCATGTGCCGATGGTCTTGGAAATACAGGCCTAACACCATATCCCCAGTATGTCTAGACGGCATGGAAATGGGGATTTTACCTTTACTATCCCAGATCATTAAGCAAATACAGATTTACCGACTCAGTGCAGGTTGAAGGATGTGCACAATAACATTACAAAAAGATACTGGAAAAAGACTGGTCATATGCTCCAAAAAAAAGATCCTCCAACATTCTTGCTAGAATAATCATATGATGGAAACAGAAAGAGAGACTGATCAAATACAAAGTGGCACAGAAGCGTAGATGCCAGTCTGTACAGCACGCAGCACAGCTGAGGCATCATAGACAGGCTGACTGTGAGCTTTGTAAAGTGGAGCGACTTTGTTGCTGCTTTCCTGGATACCACAAGGTGTTCATGTCTACTGAAGGACGTAGACAGATACCAGCAGACAGATTAAGTGTTTACATTTTTTTTTTAATTTGAAGATTTACGAAGAAAAAGAAATTCTTTTTTGCAATTTTGTCTGTTTATGATCCCATGGCTAAAATATGGACTGAGGGTAAAGACACTGTCCAGTCTGGCAGTGAGCGACCCATATATGACATGCTAGCATCAGGGTTCGTACGCAAACCATAGCTGACCAAGACTCTGTCTCACTTCTTCATTGGCACTCCCATTAACAAGTCTAGCCTGGCCAACTGGGCGGGGATCACCACGGTTCCCATGGTAGTGGAGTCTGTTAAAGAAGTACTGCACACCCCCTGCTTTCTGTAGTTCCACTCAGAGATAAAACAGCAGCCATAACCCTCTCCCAGACTAACATGATGCTGTACCTCATCATCTTCGCTGTATTGTCAGAAAAGAACACCAGCTCACAGTTCCAGGGTGATAGAAGAAGAAGAAGAAGAAAGAGAAGAAGAAGAAGAATAAGAAGGAGAAGAAGAAGGTGGAGGAGGAGAAGAAGAAGAAGGAGGTGGAGGAAGAGGAGGAGGAGAAGAAGAAAAAGAAGGAGGAGGAGGAGGAGAAGAAGAAGAAGAAGAAGGAGGAGGAGAAGAAGAAGGAGGAGAAGAAAAAGGAGAAGAAGGAGGAGGAGAAGAAGAAGGAGGTGGAGGAGGAGGAGAAGAAGAAGAAGAAGAAGGTGGAGGAGGAGGAGAAGAAGAAGGAGGTGGAGGAGGAGGAGAAGAAGAAGAAGAAGAAGAAGGTGGAGGAGGAGGAGAAGAAGAAGGAGGTGGAGGAGGAGGAGGAGGAGAAAAAGAAGGAGAAGAAGAAGGTGGAGGAGGAGGAGGAGAAGAAGAAGAAGGTGGAGGAGGAGGAGAAGAAGAAGAAGAAGAAGAAAAACAACATGGACGAGTGAATAAAATAAACAGGACACCTTCAAGATTTCCTTCACCATCACCCTGTGCCCTTCTCTCACCTCATCATCATTAGCCTTATTCTGATGAGACTGATGTTTGGATTCTTTGTCCGATTTGTGCTGTCTGTCTCTGCTCTGCTCATGACGTCTGGCTCGATCAGTGTCATCATGGTGTCTTCGTGATGAAGAACCTTCTTCTTTGTGGCGTCGTTTCTTGCCATCTTCATCATTATCATCATCAGCCTTTTCTCGATGATGTCGCCTTTCTTTTTCTCTGTCATCACGATGCTTTCTCCTTAAAATTATAGAAAAAAGTTCACATTTATTAACTCGGTAATGTTAACACTACTTGTTGACCAAAAAAAAAAAAAATTGCACGGTTTAATACTACGTGAAGCAGAGATGGCTGTGTTAGAATCATGGCATGGTTATCAGGTCACCAAATCAGAGATGGTTGTGTTAGAATAATGGCATGGTTATCAGGTCACCAAATCATAGCTGGCTGTGTTAGAATCATGGCATGGTTATCAGGTCACCAAATCAGAGCTGGCTGTGTTAGAATCATGGCATGGTTATCAAGTCACCAAATCAGAGCTGGCTGTGTTAGAATCCTGGCATGGTTATCAGGTCACCAAACCAGAGCTGGCCATGACCCTGCCTCAACTCTAAATTGCATTCTTAGCAAAGGGCTCCATCTGGCTAACAAGGCTCTCTCTGTACTCTGTACTAGTGAAGTCGTTTGAGATGCTTGCTTTGTTAAGCTCACTCCAGATCTTCAAGCCAGCCATTATCATCACCCTTCCCATTTCAGTACACTGCTTGTGTCCCAACACTGGCTTCTAAGTACCCCTCCCTGTAGCTCCAGGGAGACAAAACAGCAGAATTTAATTTGTTTAAAAAAAAGTAGCATAATGTATTCCTACAATGTCACAGATGAAACTTAGAGATATTACATTTGTGTCCGTATTCTCCTTAACCTACCAGCACCATTGGAGGGCAATATGATCAGCACCATGACTGGCTGCCTTTTCTTTTACCCATTTCTACAGCTGGCTCAATGGGGTATCTCTGGCCAGACTTGAACCACTGACCTCCACATGAGAGGCAAATACACTAAAACCCCTACACCACTCAGACACCAATTTTCTTTTTTGTTAAGTGTCCTTAAAATTCAGACTTCTGACAGTCCACTCTGAAAAGCAAACTGAAGCAAAGTAGTAAAATCAAAGAAACAAATTTAACTGACAAAAGGTTGTAATATTTGAGTGACATTTATATTACAAACAAATTTAGTTAAGTAGTTAAGAGAATTATGTCCCCAGTCTCCGTGGGTCAACATTCCCTTAATGACTAAATACTACTCTTGGCTCCATACAATAAAAGCAAAAATGGCTATTTATTCAGAGCCTCATTAAGCAAATGTCTTTCACAATTAATCTGAAATGATCTTTTTTGTCTGCATCTCAAAATTCTCACAATGGCCCTGTAAATGATGTGTTTATCTGTAAACGTACTCCTGAGAATAAGGTATGTGCTTCTGAAACTGGTGCATGTAAAGCGTGCAAATTCTAATGAGGTTCTAAAAAAAAAAAAAAGATGAAACTCCTCCAAATCTGCTCTAGGCTATTGTCTACACCACCAAATCTGCTCCAGCCTGTGTGTCGTCTCTCTCACTAGTCTGTGCCTATCAGGTGTTGGTCATCACTAATTTCCACAATCATCTTTCCTTTGCCTTTTCTTATAAAATGTGTGTTGGACCATTCCCTGTGCCACTCTTTTAGTCTGTCAAGTATCTCATCTGTGTCTACACCACCAAATCTGCTCCAGGTAATCACATATATTCCTTATAAAGTTCTCCAACCAATGATTTGTGTATCTCTTAAAATATGCCAGCCACCGATGTATGCCCCTTAACCATCCTCATCAGTTTTGCTCTGCTTGCGGGACAGTTCAGATATCAGAGAGGTCCAAATGAGCCCGGCCAGGACCCCGTCCTACCTCTTTGTGATAACTCTGGTAACAGGCTTCTACACTTCTTCAGTTTGGTCGACGGGTTACAGTTCATTGTGGTCCTCATATCGATGGAGCCAGACGAGAAGCCTAGAGTATGCTCCTGTGCTTGAAGAGCCCACTGTTACCCGTTCCACATCTCGCATGATGCATGTACTTCAAGGTACTCAAGGAGAACAGAAACAATACATTTCAAAGAGGATAGACAGCAAGATACAAATGAAGCTTACCCCAGACAGATTACTGTCACAAATAACAAGCAAATGTCACAACAAAAATAAATGTCACAATAAAAATAACCAACTAACTTACAAAAACAAAATAACATAATAACTGACTCAGAAAACAAAAAAATACTTTTCCTTTCTTCCAAAAACAAAAGAACAGCACAGTTCATGCCCTCATTGTTCTAACCTTTCCCCATCCTTCTCATCCTTGTGTTTCTCTGACTCTTCACTTCTGTGATGTTTCCTGTCACTGCGATGACCATCATCTCTGTCTCTGTGTCGAACATTTTTAACACCATCATCATCTTCATCAAATACTTTCAATGGCCTGCTTTCTCTGGGTCTAGACTTTTTCTCCTGCTCGTGAGAGACAACGAAATATCGGTTCTAGAGTACAATGTCACTCATGTGCCCAAATTTAGAACTGCTGAAAATGAAAAGGAATGCAGAACTGCTGAAAATGAAAAGGAATGCAGAACTGCTGAAAATGAAAAGGAATGTAGACCTGCTGAAAATGAAAAGGAATGTAGAACTGCTGAAAATGAAAAGGAATGTAGAACTGCTGAAAATGAAAAGGAATGTAGAACTGCTGAAAATGAAAAGGAATGTAGAACTGCTGAAAATGAAAAGGAATGTAGAACTGCTGAAAATGAAAAGGAATGTAGAACTGCTGAAAATGAAAAGGAATGCCTTAACTTGGAAGTATTCTGTCTTGGTGTGGGGCTACAAACACTTAAAAAAACTACACAGGGAATCCAACTGTAGTAGCAGTGGTTACGACAGTGGACATGGTAATGTTCACACAATAATTAGTGTATAAGTATACAACCATACACGAGCCACTGCAGTAAAGCTGTGATACCAAAATGCATAAACTAGAAAAAAAGTAGGAAAGGCTTTATTACTTAATGTTTATAACGATGTGACGTTTCGGTGTTAGCCTTCTTCATACAAACATAAACAGGACAAAGAATCAGACAAAGTATAGATTCACATGAAATTTATGTAAAAGAAATAATAAAAAAATGAAAAAAATGAAAAATATGAAAACATTACAAATTAATGAACAATGAAACTTATCTTAAGTCTTGGAAGAATGTAAGGTAGAACTCGTAAAACCACTTTTCAGTTCTTCCAAGACTTAAGATAAGTTCCATTGTTCATTAATGTTTTCATTTTTTTATTATTTCTTTAACATAAATTTCATGTGAATCTATACTGTCCTGTTTATGTTTGTTTGAAGGAGGCTAGCGCAAAAACATCACATCGTTGTAAACGTTAAGTAATAAAGCTGTTCCTACTTTTTTCCTAGTTTATGCATTCTGGTAATGTTCATTCCATTTCCCATGAAACGAGAAAACCGTAAGAAGAAACCATGATATCACAAAATAATTTCTCTGATTTAACGTTCCTAATTCTTTCACTACAAAACAGCACTGACAGTGCTGGTAGATCTTGCACTCCTCTTCAAATCAATGGTCAGAGCAAATATTTAGGAAAAGTCTAAATAAAATGAAAAGTACCACATTTCTAACCCAATCCATATTTTTAAGTTATAGAAGAATTTCCTCCCAGTTTCTTTCTACCAAAATTTCTCACAAAAATGTCTTCTGCAGAGCATAGAGTGAAAGAGTTAAGAAAATCAACAAGTTTATTAGAAAGGACCACTATCCATGTGCATATTCACAGATGCTCTGATCTTTTCAATGTCTCCTTTAGCGTAAAATATATAATAAATGATTACACTCATCCTCTGTTGATCAAAAAAAGTTTAAAATTAAAACGATTCTGAACGAAATGAAGATTTCTTCTAGTGATTACACAGCTTCTGCATGTATAACATGTATCTGCCACTAAGTTTTTCTAATCTGATTATCTAAGACCCTCCTTGAAAAGAACAAGAGGATGACAATGAGACACAGATGGTTGGACAACATCAAGAGATGGACAGGAACTAGTTTGGCTGAGTGCATTATGAAGACAAGAAACAGAGCAGAGTGGAAATTCGCTGTAGCCAACCTTCCTATGGGGAGACAGCACAAGATGATGATTTAATGATAATAATATCTAAAAAAAAAAACATGTGTTTATATTTAACTATGACTCATTATCAGATGCTTTTTGCACGCTAAACACAGAATATTCTCTTAGAAATTGTAAAATACAGTCTGGAAAATAGTTTTACAGCTGACCATTGTAAACATAAAAACCTCAAAATATTAACAAAAATAAAAACGATGGGCTCTAGTAAGTTTTGTAGCACAGTGTTTTATGTAGGAAGCTACATATCATCCATAATCTATCAGTGGTTTTACAGAAGCAACAATCATCCGTATTCCTATTTATAAACTCTATATGTAAACCAAGGATGAAAAGTACATGTATATTAATCTGTCTATTTCCCTATCAGTCAGTCAGTCATTTGAATGTCCCTAGTGGAACTCTGCCTCCCTAACAGCTCTCCTGTAGTTCTCTCAGTTGTAAGCAAGATGCCCTGCTGTCGATGCATCCATTTGCAGATTATCAACGATGTCTTGCAGCCATCTTCGCTTTGGTCTTCCTCTATATTTCCACTATATTTCTTGCTATTCTAGTGTCTCAGCCCTAAGGGATGTATTTGCTTGAATCATCAAATTGTGCTCTCTCATCAGTTACTTTTTTTTTTTTAAAACTTCTCTTTCTTCTTCACATGAACTCTTCAAAACTTCCTGTATCTCTTCTATTTCAAGAATAACAAATGGTTCTACACTCACCTCTTTCACTCCTTCTCTTCTGGCTCGCCTCTCCTGTCGCAACCTCTCCCTGTCTTCCTATAAAATATAAACATTTATTAACTTTTACAGAACAGAATCGTAAAATAATTCTTCTTGTCATTTTACTGAATAAGTGAAAATTATTTTTATGCCATAAATCTGAAATAATGAGAGAAAACTATGGCTGATAGAGTAACCATTAAAGCAGATAGACTGAAATATACTGAGGAAAAAAAAACACAAGACTAAATTTACTCAAATATCCGTTAAAATAGATATCTATTCTCTGTGAAAGTCTGACTTATCTCAACAAACAATAAACTAGACTTAACTATGATAGGAAAAAAAAACTCAGTTCTCTAGGTGTTGAAAATGAAAAAAAAAAAACAAAAAAACTCTTTTTTATTTTTTTCAGTTACAGGATTTATGCCTATGATGTTAAAAATTATAAATGGTACAACCATAACAGCTGAAACAAGAACCACCAAGTCTCTTTATACATGAAGATTTTGCATTCAAACTTAAATTCCTACAAATTCATCATAATTTCATGATAAAATAAATATTAACTTTTAAAATTGTCATGTTACATTTGGAGTCAATAAAACCTTACACTGGCCATATTATCATATGACTTGACTACAAATGAAAGAGATGGTATTTCTGGATACCTTACATATTACATCCTTCCTGTGCCGTTAAACGTCATATAGGGCCCGCATGGTAGTTTGCCAAGATTTCCTGTTTTCTGCGAGTTTTTCAATCTCATCAAGGGATGTTATGCTCACTGAACTGGCCTCTCTTAACAATGTCCTCTTTAGAGTTACACGTGGCTGACCTCTTTTTCTTCGGCCTGTTGTGTTCCACTTGATAGCTTATTTGGGGATCCTCTGATTGTTTCTTCTCATCACATGACTGACATATGTCCATCTTCTTTTTCTGATCACCCATTAGACAGGTTGTTGTTTGCTCATCTGTCTTATCTCTGTGTTGCTCTTGAATTCGTTCCACATTATATCAAGTATTTTCCTCAGGCATTTGTTTTTGAAAGAGTCTAATTTCTTGTCTATTAGTTTAGTTGTTTTCTGGATATAACATACCTAAAAAAATGTTTGTTTTGTTTTTCTTTTTTTAATATTCTATACAAAAAACAATTTTTAAAAATTTAAATTAGATTTAATCGAGCCAAAATGTTGCCTTATTTTTAATGCTTGCACATTACAAATTTTTAAATGTTATAAAACCGGAAGCAGATTGTGGAAATATCTGCAAAATGAACATCAACTTCAAAATATGTCACAGAAGTCAGTTGTTTTAAAGGAAAGATAATGAATATATGACACAAATACTGATAAATGTCTCAAAGAAAAACATAATCAACATCTAGAATAAATGTTTATGAAGGATTAAAAGAATATTTTAGCCAAACACCACAAGAAATAACACCTTGCTGGCAATGTGCAGATGAAGCCACTGACAGCAATTATTGAGGAAAGACGCTGGCGATGGTTGGGACATGTGCTTCGGATGACTGACAACTCACTACCAAAAACAGCATTGAGGTGGACACCACAGGGGAACAGAAGTAAGGGTAGACCAAAAGAGACATGGAGAAGAACAACAGAGAGGATGTTGAGCAATAGAGAGCTCACCTGGGCAAGAGCAGAAAAAAGGGCAAAGGACAGGAGAGAGAGAGGGGGAGAGAAAGGGGGAGAGAGGGGGAAAGAGAAAGGGAGAGAGGGGAGGGGGGTATTTCATGCTGTTCAGTACCTTTCAAGTTTTCAAAAGTCATAAAAGCATCGAAGGTAAAAAAAACAAAATAAAACATTTTAACTGTAACTAAAATCCAACAAAAACTTATATTTCTAAATTAAGCAGCACTTATTTATTATATCTCTACATAGAAAACTACTCAGTTACAAAATAATCCTTCTTTTCAAATCAAGTGGTTGAGTACAACACATATAAAACTACTCAATTACAAAATAATCCTTCTTTTTCAAATTAAGTGGTTGAGTGTAACACATATAAAACTACTCAATTACAAAATAATCTTTCTCTTTCAAATCAAGTAGTTGAGTATAACACATATAAAACTACTCAATTACAAAATAATCCTTCTTTTCAAATCAAGTAGTTGAGTGTAACACATATAAAACTACTCAATTACAAAATAATCCTTCCTTTCAAATCAAGTGGTTGAGTGTAACACATATAAAACAATAGAATGAGAAAATCTAGTTTCTTTTCTTAAGGCTTACAAAAGTTTCTTTAGAAACAAATGACTTTATAAAAGTTCTGATGAAAGTTGAAAAGTCAAATTTACACATATACACACAAAATGTCTGCTTTATCTCTCACAGACATCTTTCTCTGATACTTCTCGCTTTTATGCACTTTTAGAGAATGTTTTTTCTGACTCTCATTACAAATGAGTAACTCATAATACATGCTAAAATTATCTATATCAAAATAGAGATGGAAACAGAATAATGTCACATTTAAAAAAACGGAAGAAGGAATGCAACAAACATGATCAAAAAATGTTTAACCTACCTGAGACTAAATTAGTGTTGAAAATAAAAAGAAAATTTTGTCAAAAACTACATCCAAACTTAACAGTTACATCCAAACTTAAAAGCTATTTCCATATTTAACAGCTACATCCAGCTATATCCAAACTTAACAGCTACATCTAAACTTAACAGCTATATCCAAACTTAAAAGCTATTTCCAAACTTAACAGGTACATCCAAACTGAACAGCAATATCTAAACTTAACAGGCAATTTTAAATGAACTGGTGACTACCATCTCTTACAAGCGATAAGTGTGTCCAGGTATGCTCACAATTAATATCCTCGGTACTTGCTAAACCTATATACCCTGTCAAATATTCTTACTGAATTTATCCTGTTTGTTGGTGACATCTTACAAAAGAGAACAACATTTTTGCTCAGTATAATTTTATTGTTTACACACTGACCACACATTCTGCTGTTGCACCGATGAGAGGTACACAGGAACTAGGCTGCTTGCAACACATATTTAACAGCTTAATTCACGTGAGATGGTCCGGAAACAAAATGAAAAAAGCAGCATCAATATGCTGGAAATGGATTGGTCGTGTACTCTGAAGAGAGCCCAGGAAAATCGCTGAAGCAGCCATGCAATGGACACCTGAAGGAAAAAAATAGAGAGGCCGACCAAATGCTACCTGGTGGTGGACTGTAGAAGCAGAAATGAGCAGGATGCAGCACATCTGGGGCACAAAACAAAGACTGGCCGCAGACCATGAGAGGATGCCACAAGGTGTACTAGGCAGTGATTGCTTACCTGATCGCTGACCAAGGACATGGGCAGGTGGGTGGGTGAATGGACAGACAGATGGGTGGATGGATTTAACAATGACTTTAGAGAATATATGTGTGTCACATTACAAATGAGTCTGAAATCTTATATAAAAAATTTCAGATTGGCAACTTTGCCTTATGTGTATGTATTCGGGCATCTCAAACTGATAAACACATCCTTCAAAACTGCATCAGCTATGAAACGCTGAGTTGCACACACTGGCTTAATGAAATAACCCAAGAACCCAAGCCGTATGGCTCTATATCAAAACAAAAAAAATGAACTCTGGAGACAGAATTGTAGACACATGTAGTATGAGAAGACAACATCTGTTAAAATGTATCTTCTTTTGTGTATAATTCTAATGCTGAAGTCAGTTTATACCTCTGTCAGCTGAACACGCTCAGGTGAATCACCTCTTTCCTTATTATGTCGACTTCTTCTTTCATCCTGAAAGGTAATATAAAAGAAACATGATCCTTAAACTCACATATTCAGGAGCTGAATCTCAGACATTCAGAACTAGATCTGTTCAGTACAATTATCTAACTCTTCAGAATAGCTCTTGGTAATAATAATCAATGATGTACTCTTCAAAGTTAGTCTATTAGTGATGAAACTTGCCAGATTTTCAGATAAACCCAAAAGACAAGCCCATCTAAAAAAACTAAAGGCCATCCATATTCCACTCTGAAAAATGTTAAAACCATCTCTAGGCTCTAGAATCCTCCTCTTCTTCTTCATTCAGCTTTGTATGCTCTGCTTTCTAAACATGGTTGCCTCCAGGAATCCTGCTATCAGCAGGAGATCTTTATATGAACCCCAGAGTTTCTTCTCTATCTTTTCTCTCGGGTATACCTGGGCAATCTGGGGTCTCTATATATGGTGCAGGTCTGAAGTATGTGTTGAGGAGTTTGGGGGCCATTTTGACACAAGCACTGGAGTATTGTCGCAGTTTTACCTTGTGGAGATGAGTGTTTAATCAGCACTGTCTGGTTTGCAGCCTGGAGATTGTGGTTTATGAGCTTACACCCTGCACAGAGACTTAGGAGCCCAAACCTGGCCCCAGGAAACAAGCATGGATGAAAAAAACTGTTGGGCACAAGAAGAACTCCTGATGGTGATGGAAGTAATGGAGCTGACCCATCTCCTAGTCTTGACGATTGAACATAAAGCTGAACGCAGAAGAAAAAAAAAAGAAAATCTGCCCAAGAAAGAAGAAAAACCACTGAACCACAACCTCATTCAAGCTGATGGTTTTACTTCAAGATCTTCAGATGCCAAGAACATTATGAGGTTTATAGAAGAAATCATTCAACATCAACATCATCATGGGCTGAGCTGATATGTGCTGGCAGACATGCACCACCATGGGCATTTCTAATCTGATCCCGCATTATTTAAACTCTCCTCCTCTCTCTGTCTCCTTAACTTTTCCCTTGAATTTTCCACAGAGTTCTAAAACTTCTATCTTCCCTGTACAAAGAATCCATAAAATTAAAATCCTCCATTTTTAATTGTAGTTCTGATGTGTTCTGCTCTTTCAATGACAAGTTCCTTTCTGTTTTTGTTCTGGGTGTCCAGTGTAAACAGAAAACTGAAACAATGGAACACAGTTTTAGAAAAATAACTCTGATATTTGTATAAATGACTGAAACAAAATATAAATATTCTCACACAGATATTTAACACCTGTCATTTCAATTTTAATACAAACTGGCATGTCAAACATACTACCAGACTGAAAGATTGTCTTTCATTAAAAAAAAAAAAAAGCCTAAGACAAAACATCAGCGATGCATGTTTTACATGTAATCTTCTAATTACTAGTAATTCATTCCATGCACAAAAGCACTAAAGTGATCTTTGCCAGAGAAACTAGTTCGCCTATACCTCTACTGTGCTCAAGTTAGCCTGTCACATGGCTTCATCTACTCACATGACTTAGCCTTGCTATTAATCACGCTTACTAGTCTGTAGCTAACTCACCTCATCCCTGTGACGAGATCTTCTATCAGGGTCCCTCTTGCGATCTGAACCATTCACACCATCTTTCTGATGCTTACGGTCACCTTCAACAGAAACCAAAAAAAATATTTATCCCTACAGTGTAAGGCAGTGATCACATTAACCAGAAATTACTAGTAAATTACCAACAGAAAAGGAGAAAAGCCAAAAGTTTTGGAGGCTGTTGAATACCATAACTGGTTTATGTTATTAAAAAGAAAACTGGTAAATAAAAAAGCAAGCTATGAAAATGGTTGGAGGACAAATAGGCCAGTAGACTGATGATGCTCAAATTGCACAGAGAGAATCTGCCAATTTTGACTTCAGTTCAGCTTGTGAGCTTTTTGTATTAAATCTTACCACAAATAAGAAAAAAAAAATTTTGCTCAAACATTTAATTCTCACTGTTATTTGTAACATGTTTTTAACTGTAAGTCAAAAACAAATTTGAAAGTATCAAATGTTGTATTGATAAAACCAGCATTTTGGAAAGTTCTTTATGGAAGGTGAAAGACAGGTATAATTCTACCAGATTAAAAAAAATCCTAGTGTGATAGGAAATTAAGCAGTTTCATTTATCATCAATCACACTTCTGTATCCCTGTATGGATTAAAGAGAGAAAACTTAAATATTTTGGACACATTAAACATCATGATAATCTAGAGAAAACTGTCTTGGAAGGGTACATAATGGGAAAAAGAAAGAGAGGAAGACCAAGGCGAAGATGGCTGCAAGACATAGTTGATGATCTGCAAATGGATGCATCAGCAGCAGGCCATCTTGTTCACAACCAAGAGACCTATATGAGTGCTGTTTGGGAGGCAAAGTTCTGCAAGGGACATGCAAATGAATGAATGAATGTATGATGCCATATTGGAATTATGGTACTAAAATAAGTATATAAGTATAATGAGTGCTTATAGTTCTTTTTTCTTTAATTACTTTTTCCTCCTGACTGCACCAAGAGCGACTGGATACACTTTTATGTTAGTGGCATATGACACAGAAAAAAAGAGATGGAGGAGTTCTGAGAAGCAGATAAAATGAAAAAAAAAAACCTGCAAATCGTACCTTCATAACCTTCTCTTTTTTTTCGGAGCATGTCATTTGTTGAGCCCTAGAATATATAAGTTGTAAACAAACAATTTAAACAGAGACATGTTTGTGAAAAATATTTTAATTTCAGGAACTTATATCTTATCTTATATCCTTCTCATGCCTTTAAACGTCACATAGGGCTTGCAAGGTAGTTTGCCAATTTTTCCTGTCTTCGGCAAGCCTTTGAACTTCATCAAGGGATTTTATGCCTATTAATCTGGCCTCTCTTAACAATGTCCTCTTCAGAGTTTCACGCGGTCTGCCTCTTTTTCTCTGGCCTGTTGTGTTCCACTTGATAGCTTGTTTTGGGATTCTCTGACTGTTTCTTCTCATCACGTGATCAACATATGTCCATCTCCTTTTCCTAATCACCCATGAGACTGGTTGTTGTTTGCTCATCTGCATTGTTCTTGAGTTTGTTCCACTTGATGTCGAGTATTTTCCTTAGGCATTTGTTTTCAAAAGAGTCTAATTTATTGTCTATTTCTTTAGTTGTTTTCTAGCTTTTGCATGCATAAATGAGGGTGGATATTACATTTGAATTGAATAGTCTTAACTTGGTTTTTGTGCTTATAACTTTTGAATGCCACATGTTCTCAAGATTCTCGAAGGTCAATGCTGCTTTTGCAATTCTAATTCTAACTTTCTTTCTGGTGTCACCATCCTGATCTATGTAGCTGCCAAGGTATGCAAATTGATTAACTTCTTCAACACCTGTCCCTTCTACGTGTATTCTTCCATTTTGATTAACGGGAAGTTTCATTATTTTTGTTTTGTCCTTGTTAATTTCAAGTCTTATTTTGCTAGCCAGTGAAGACAGGCTATCTGTTTTCTCTTGCATGGAATTCACATTGTTACTGATAAGAGTTATGTTATCAGCAAAATCAAGATCTTCTAGTTGGGTCTCATGTACCCAATCAATACCTGTGTTACCTGTGTAGCATTTTTTCATTATGAAGTCTATTGCACTTCCAAAAAGCAAAAGCGATAGTATACATCCTTGTTTCACTCCTATTTCAATCTGGAACCTTTCGCCCATTCCTTCTTCTGTTTTGACTGCACAAACATATCCATTGTAGAGGTCCTTAATGATGTTGACAATTTTAGGTGGTATTCCATACAGATTTAAAATTCTCCACAATGAATGTCTGTGTATGCTATCAAATGCAGGATAAAACATATTAAACACATTAAATTTAAAGATAAAACACATTAAAACTCATAAAATATAATCCCCCCTCCCCCAGTTAATGACTTTAGAGTTTTTGTTCAGCACAAATTTTTGCACAGAATTTGAAAACATACAAAAATTAAGGAGGAATTTTACACTAATGGACTACTGAAGAAGAGTTCTTCAAATATCATGGACACAAAAAAGAACAAATATATCCATACTTATCTTATCTTATATCCTTCCCGTGCCGTTAAACGTCACATAGGGCTCGCAAAGTAGTTTGCCAATTTTTCCTGTCTTTGGCGAGTCTTTCAACCTCATCAAAGGATTTTATGCCTGTTAATTTGGCCTCTCTTAACAATGTCCTCTTCAGAGTTTCACACGGTTTGCCTCTTTTTCTTCGGCCTGTTGTGTTCCACTTGATGGCTTGTTTTGGGATTCTCTAATCGTTTCTTCTCATCAAGTGACCAACATATGTCCATCTCCTTTTCCTGATCACCCATGAGACTGGTTGTTGTTCAGTCATCTGTCTTATCTCTGCATTGTTCTTGAATTCATTCCACTTGATGCCGAGTATTTTCCTAGGCATTTGTTTTCAAAAGAGTCTAATTTCTTTTCTATTTCTTTAGTTGTTTTCCAGCTTTCGCATGCATAAATGAGGGTGGATACTACATTTGAATTGAATAGTCTTAACTTGGTTTTTGTGCTTATAACTTTTGAATTCCATATGTTCTCAAGATTCTTGAAAATTGATGCTGCTTTTGCAATTCTGATCCTAACTTCCTTTCTAGTGTCACCATCCTGGTCTATGTAGCTGCCAAGGTATGCAAATTGATTGACTTCTTCAATATCTGTCCCTTCTATGTGTATTTTTCCATTTTGATTGAGAGGAATTTTCATTATTTTTGTTTTGTCCTTGTTAATTTCAAGTCCTATTTTGCTAGCCAGTGAAGACAGGCTATCTGTTTTTTCTTGCATGAAATTCACATTATTACTGATAAGAGTTATGTCATCAGCAAAATCAAGATCTTCTAGTTGGGTCCCATGTACCCAGTCAATACCTGCATTACCTGTGCAGCATTTTTTCATTATGAAGTCTATTGTAATCCATACTACAAGAACTTAATACTGAAGAAGGCTGGCTAGTAAAGAGGATTAAAGAGAGATAACTTAAATATTTTGGACACATTAAATGTCATGATAATCTAGAGAAAACTGTCTTGGAAGGGTACATAATGGGAAAAAGAAAGAGAGGAAGACCAAGGCAAAGATGGCTGCAAGACATCGTTGATGATCTGCAAATGGATTCATCAGCAGCAGGGCATCTTGCTTACAACCGAGAGGCCTACAGGAGAGCTGGTTGGTAGGCAAAGTTCCACAAAGGACATGAAAATTAATGGACTGCTGAAAAAAAATTATTTTGTGCAAAGTTTAGTAATGATAAATTATGTGGATATTTAAAAGCAAATTTAGTAATGATAAACTATGTGAATATTTAAAACCAAAGTTTAGTAATGATAAACTATGTGGATATTTAAAAGCAAACTTTAGTAATGATAAACTATGTGGATATTTAAAAGCAAAGTTTCAATGATTCTTTCAAACAGTTTTTATATTCCAACCTTGAAGATCTTATTTAAAGTGATGAAATATCACTATTAAAGACTTATTTAAAACAAATATTATTTTTCAACCTTGAGGAATTTATTTATAAGAAAATATTATTTTCAGATCCTAAGGACTTAGTTAAAACAAAACTGTATATTAGACCTTGAGGGCTTTATTCAACTCTTCTGAGGTCCAAGTATCGTCTCTGCGCTTTGTCTGCAAAATCAGAAAATAAAGTGTTTCTCACAGATGAAAGGTCAGTAACAACAGCACTAAAGAGTCACAGAAACAAAGATACCAATGACCTACAAACAGAAAAGCACCAGCTACACACATGATTCAAAAGAGTGGTAATGCAGTGGATCCCAACCCACTGTGGTATACCCAGAAATGAAACCACAGACACCCCAGAGAAAGAAGGGGTAAACTACAACAGATAGACACCAGCATAACATCTGAGGAGGCCAAAATGCTGATAAATCTCAGCTGACAGAACAAATGGAAAAAACAGGAATGATGCCTTCTACCAGCTAAACAGAGAAGAACAAGTTATCATTTTAAAGCTACGTATCAGGCACAAAAGACTAAGATACCATCTGTACAGCAAATTAAAGATATACTCACGGAAAAAAAGTAAGTGTGCAGTGGTTTCAAGCGCACCAATCACATTGTCATGAGTGAAATGAAATCAAATATAGCACCAAGTTTTGTCTAAGTGTTGTCCACTTCCCTGTGCTGCACGAAGTTGATCGCACTATTCAGGGGGAGATAACGACAGCTCCAGTGAAATCACATGCAGTGTCCCATGAATTGTTACTGACCATGGATAAAATGAGGGTAAGTGTGTAATTCTGTTCTCAGAGATCTCTTCATATAATCGTTGAAGAAAGGAGTAGTGGAATTCCAACATAAATATCTTTTTTCATTATGCCAAGATTGAATGAACATCAGTGAGAAATAGCTGTTAGTATATTAATTGCTGGAACAACAGAAGCAGCAGTATCTCAACATTTTAATGTTCACAGAAACACAATATCATGCCTTCAAAGTCGTTTTAACCAAAATGGATCTGTTGCTGACCACCACAGAAGTGGTAGACCATGAGTTACCACCCTTGTACAAGACCGCTACATCCACCTCATGCACCTCAGTAACAGGTTTCTCCAGGCAACATGGACTGCTAGCAACATTCCAGGTTTAAGACATGTGTCAGGCAGGGCAGTGAGGAACAGACTCAGAGAGGTAAATCTCGTACCTCGTAGGCCTGCAGTTAGACCAGTACTGACAGTTCGCCACAGACAATCCTGTTTGATCTGGGCCAGGCACCACGTGGCATGGCCCTATCATCAATGGAGACGGATCCTATTCACTGATGAGTCCAGATTCTGCCTGCAAAGCCACGATGGGCATGCTTTAGTGTACAGGCGAAGAGGAGAACGCTTTGAGAATAACTGGGTGCTAGAGGTGGATAGGAGGAGAGGAGGCAGTGTAATGGTTTGGGGAGGAATTTCCTATGCTGCCCAAACAAACCTAATCTTCATCAATGATGACCTTACAGGTTTATGATATAAGGACGAAATCATTATACGCCACGTAATGCCTCTTCTAGATGCTAATGGACAAGGCATGATACTGCAGCAGGATAATGCTCGTTCACATGTCGCATGTGTGGTCAGGGACCACTTTCAACAGGATCAGATTACTGTCTAGCCATGACCAGCAGTTCCACCAGACCTGTCACCTAATGAGCACATTTGGGATGAACTGGACTGCAAGATAAAAAGATGACACAATTGTCCTGGAAACTGCCAAGAAATAGCCCAAGCATTATAAGAAGAATGGAATAACATGCCTCAACAATTGATACAACGTGTCATTGGTTTGATGAGAAGGCAGCGTCAAGCAGTTATAACTACCCAAGGAGGACACACACGATCTTCGGGTGGTGAGCTGCATTAGGTGTGTTTTTTTTTCACTTCTTTGTGATGTGTGACAGGCTTGAAAGTTATCATTTTATCTGTTATTGGATAATCAAACATAATGTATGCCAAATTTTATTTCAGTTATTACATAAGCACGTCCATGGTGCTTTTTAAAGCACAGAACGCTTACTTTTTTTTGTGAGTACAGGATCAACTGATGAATGTGCATGCAACACCAATAAGATGACAGAGACCACATGCTGCAGGAGAGCCCAAAACACGAGCATCAGAGAAAGCAAATATGGCCAATGACCACATCAGTCCAAAACAGACCGTATGGGGATGTCCATTCTCCATTCCCCCCCCCCCCCACTCACCACAAATGACCACAAACTACTTCAAAAGTATACATGTCAATGTCTAAAACTGTTTGAAGAAAAATAAGATCTCTGCAAAAAGATAACAGCAGAAAACAAAGAAAGATCCTTTCTTGTGTATTTTAAACAAAAAAATCCTGGATGTTACTATGGTTTGAACCACTATTTTTCAAAGATAAGAATCATTTTTCTCAACACCTTCTTTGGCTGACTCTAAGAATATAAGATCTGTTTAATCAAACACAGTAATAACAAATAATGTTTGTGTTGCAAAGTCCAGTCTTCCAGTACCTGTGTTTTCTATATTAAGTTTTAATCCTGCAGGTAAAAAATGTCTCAAATACGAGATAAAAGAAAAGGAAGGAATGGAGCAAGTCTGAGACAAGGTGAAAGAGAATCTAAAAGAACTTTCTAATTGAGTAAAATAATATAAAGATGTTGCTATGACTAAACAATTGAGTAAAATAATATAAAGATGTTGATATGACTAAACAATTGAGTAAAATAATATAAAGATGTTGCTATGATTAAACAGTTGAGTAAAATAATATAAAGATGTTGCTATGATTAAACAATTGAGTAAAATAATATAAAGATGTTGCTATGATTAAACGACTGAGTAAAATAATATAAAGATGTTGATATGACTAAACAATTGAGTAAAATAATATAAAGATGTTGATATGACTAAACAATTTTACATGTTTGTGATGTAGTTCTCATCATCATCATCATCATCAACCCATTTTCAGTATGATGGTTGATGATAATGAATCTCCAGTTTTATCATTCCCTTGCACTGATGGTCCATTCTCATGTGTTTATTTTCCTATCTACAACTCTGTTTACCTCCTCACTCTTTTTTTTTCTTCCACTTTTTCTTCTAGTATGGTCTTCAGTATACTGTCATGTCTTCTGATATGGTGAAGATGTTTTACTTTCTTGATCCTTATTACTTTGAGAAGCTCATTCTGCACTTATAACTGTTCTTGCACTTGTGGATCTGTTGTTTTCATTCTCAATGATATATCACCTAATTTTCTACAGATCCACATTTCTGCTGCATTTTTTCATTCTCTCTGACTTTTTGCTTAGAATCCAGTTTTCTGTTTCATACAGAATAGATATCTTTTCTCTCTCTGAATCTTAAGCGCCCAGGGCACAAGGGTCTTCCGCAAGGGTTTTCCACAAATGCCTGTCCTTTGCCTTTTTTTCTGTTCTTGCCCAGGTGAGCCCTCTGTTGCTCAACATGTTTTTTCCCTTGTTTCTGTTTCTGTAGCAGTCTGATAGTTTTTTTTACCAGATAGGGTTGCTGGCCCTATGACGAACCCTCCTTAGTCGCATTTTACAATCATGCGTGGTAGGGTACAGTGGTCCTATTCTTTGCAGATCCTGGGTACCACACGAGGAAGAATAGATATCTTCTTATAACTTATATCCTTCCCGTGCCGTTAAACGTCACATAGGGCTCGCAAAGTAGTTTGCCAAATTTTCCTGTCTTTGGTGAGTCTTTCAACCTCATCAAGGGATTTTATTGCCTGTTAATTTGGCCTCTCTTAACAATGTCCTCTTCAGAGTTTCACATGGTCTGCCTCTTTTTCTTTGGCCTGTTGTGTTCCACTTGATAGCTTGTTTTGGGATTCTCTGATCATTTCTTCTCATCAAGTGACCAACATATGTCCATCTCCTTTTCCTGATCACCCATGAGACTGGTTGTTGTTCAGTCATCTGGCTTATCTCTACATTATTCTTAAATTCGCTCCACTTGATGCCGAGTATTTTCCTTAGGCATTTGTTTTCAAAAGAGTCTAATTTCTTTTCTATTTCTTTAGTTGTTTTCCAGCTTTCACATGCATAAATGAGGGTGGATATTACATTTGAATTGAATAGTCTTAACTCGGTTTTTGTACTTATAATTTTTGAATTCCATATGTTCTCAAGATTCTTGAAGATCGATGCTGCTTTTGCAATTCTGATTCTAAATTCCTTTCTAGTGTCACCATCCTGGTCTATGTAGCTGCCAAAGTATGCAAATTGATTGACTTCTTCAATATCTGACTCTTCTATGTGTATTTTTCCATTTTGATTAAGGGGAATTTTCATTATTTTTGTTTTGTCCTTGTTAATTTCAAGTCCTATTTTGCTAGCCAGTGAACACAGGCTATCTGTTTTTTCTTGCATGGAATTCATATTGTTACTGATAAGAGTTATGTCACCAGCAAAATCAAGGTCTTCTAGTTGGGTCCCATGTGTTGCCTGTGCAGCATTTTTTCATTATGAAGTCTATTGTAATCCCAAAAAGTAAAGGAGACAGTATTACATCCTTGTTTCACACCTGTTTCAATCTGGAACCATTCACTCATCCCTTCCTCTGTCTTGACTGCACAAACATATCCATTGTAGAAGTCCTTAATGATGTTGACAATTTTAGATGGTATTCCATATAGACTTAAAATCCTCCATCTCTGTGTATGCTATTAAATGCCTGTTTAAAGTCTATGAAGTTCAGTATTAATGGTTCCTGCTTTTCAATATGTTCTTCAAGTATTATTCTGAGAGTAAAGATCTGGTCGAGACAGCTTCTCCCTTTTTGAAATCCTGCTTGTTCTTCTCTCATTGCAGTATCCACTATATCCTTAAGTCTATTCAAAATGACCTTGCAAAATACTTCTGACACAACTGATATTAAGGTTACTCCTCTCCAATTGTTACAGTCACTAAGGTTGCCTTTTTTTGGTATTTTCACAATGATTCTTTTTTTCCATTTAGAAGGGACCTTTTCTTCTTTCCAAATCTTGTTAAACATTCTCTGTAGTTGTCTCATGTTGTCACTATTGATAGCTTTTAGCATTTCGGATGTTATTTCATCTTCACCTGCAGTTTTGTTGTTAGCCATTAAATTCACTGCTGTTTCAGTTTCATGCAATTTAATTTCATCTAGGTTGACAATTTGTTGTGGGGCCGGAAAGTCGGTTTCAAGGTCTATCAATTATTTTAGGTGTAGTCGATTAAGTATTTCTTGGAAGTGTTCAGCCCATCTTTGCTTTTGGTCTTTATTTGATGTTAACAGGGTTCCAGTTTTGCTAAGTATTGGTCTTTCTTTAGATGTAATAGTACCTGTTAGCCTCTTTTGTATGTTACATAAAGTTTTGCTGTCTCCTGTTTCTGCTGCTTTCTCTGCCTCTTTCGCCATATTGTCTATGTATTCTCTTTTATCCCTTCTAGCTGAACTTTTTACTTTCTTGTCTAGTTCTTTGTATGTTGCTTTCACCAGATCTTTTCCAAGATCTGTTTTTGCATTCAACATGTCTAATTTGACTGCTCGTCTTTCATGTATGTACTTCAATGTGGTTTCTGATATCCGTGATTTTCTATTTGTTTTTTTTTCAGTCCAGCGCTAGCTTTTGCTGCTGTGATTATGGCTGTGCTAGAATAGATATAGCATTTTATAAATCTAATTTTTGTTTTTTAATGACAGATTTTTGGATAACGGCACCGTCTTCGTGATGCTGAATGTGTGTTTTGTCATTCATCTTCTTTTCCTTATCTTCGTCCCACATCTCCCATCTTGGGTTAGCATATGCCCCAGGTGCCTTCAGCTTCTCACTTGTTCCAGCTTCTCGTTGTGAATATCCATCTTTGGGTTTTGGTCTTTCCTGTTGTCACCATTACTCTGGTCTTCTTGATACTGATCTCTAGTTCCCATTCTTGATTTGTGTTGTTTATTTTATCTTGTAATTTATGTACATCTACGGCGTATATAAATTGGTGTCAACGCTAAATACTAATTTACAGTCTCAAAGAACAGACAAATTACTGTTTAGGTAAACTAGTGTGACTTTTACGGTCTCATTTTATTTATTTTTCTCCACTTACGCGGTCCGATGGCATCACTAACAGCTTATTTTCAGCAAAAGTCTTACGGTATCTTGATCAAGCGTTGGGAATGTTTACCATCTCCAACACCGCCATCTTTCAACAAAATGGTATGTCCAAAAACAGGAATATATCATATTACGACAATACGCTCAAAGTCATGATTTTGTAGACGGTCAAGCTATTGTACTTTAAAATGATTTAATACAATTTTATTCTGCTAGATTTGAGAAAGGTATGAAATATTATAATTTTTCTCGTAAATAATGGAGTCACTAATTTACCCTCTTGAAACTCATCGATTTGATTTATTTTTTCCAGGGACGTAATTTAATTATTAAAAAGTGTGAAGGATTACGACCCTTGTTACTATCTTTACTCCCCCAACATCTTCATTGAGAGAGAGAGAGATAAAGGGTTGGGGTGGGGGAGTATGTCGAAGAGCAAGAGAAAGACAGGAAAGGCAAGAATATGACAAAGGGGGAAAAATCTGTGTTCTGTGGCTTTTCTGCGCCATGCGTTGTATGAGGATGGGGAGGAAAGAAGAAAGCTTTCAAATCACAAATTTTCACAAACAGGAACAAGGCCTTCACGCAGTAAAGTAAGAGAACACAGTATTGCATGGCCTGGCCTTGAGAAAATCGTTTTAAAAAGCACTTTTAGACACGAGAGAAAGAAAAATGACAAAATAATTATCTGGGATTCAAACCCCGAACTCCTGCGGGATGAGCAACCCTCTAGTCACGAGAGAACAGCGTATTTGCCATCTAGTACCCCCCAAAAGAAAAGGTGTTTGAAAGCTAAGCCATCGAAGACTTTAAAAAATCTTATTAAGTTTGGCTTTTGCGAGAGACTGAATCTAAGCGACGGAATTTCTGTGTCATGGCCTTTTGTCCTTTCCAGGTGTCATGATCTTCATTTCGTCAGACAGGCATTGATGGCTTAGCTTTCAAACACCTTTTTCTTTTGGAAGTGCTAGATGGCCAAGTTGATTAATGCACTGTTCTCTCGTGGCTAGACAGTTGTTCGTCTTACCAGGTAGTTCTCTATCTGTCTTGTCTAAAAGTGCTTTGTTTACAGTTTTCTCAAAGTCAAAACTTGCTGTAGTTTCTTACTTTACTGTGTGAAAGCCTTGTTGTTTCCTGTTTGTGAAAATTTGTATCTGAAACCATATACTGAAACTACCTGTATGTAAAAAGTGTTTGTTTATTGTTATCTTACATCTTTCCCGTGCCGTTAAACATCACATAGGGCTCATATGGTAGCTTGCTAAGATTTCCTGTTTTTGGCAACCTTTTCAATCTCATCAAGGGATGTTATTTCTACTAAACCGGCCTCTCTTAACAATGTCCTCTTTAGAGTTTCATATGGTCGGCCTCTTTTTCTTCGGCCTTTTGTGTTCCACTTGATAGCTTGTTTTGGGATTCTCTGGTTTGTTTCTTCTCAGCACGACCGACATATGCCCATCTTCTTTTTCTGATCACCCATGAGACAGTTTGTTGTTTGCTCATCTGTCTTATCTCTGCGTTGTTCTTGAATTTGTTCTGTTTTATACCAAGTATTTTCCTGAGGCATTTGTTTTCAAAAGAATCTAATCTGTTGTCTGTTTCTTTAGTTGTTTTCCAGCTTTCACATGCATAAATGAAGGTGGATATTACATTTGAACTGAATAATCTTAGCTTGGTTTTTATGCTTATAACTTTTGAATGCCATATGTTCTCCAGATTTTTGAAGGACACTACTGCTTTTGGAATTCTAACTTCCTTCCTAGTCTATGTAGCTGCCAAGATATGCAAATTGGTTTACTTCTTCAACAGTTGTTCTTTCTATGTATATTTTTACCTCATGGTTAATGAGAAGTTTCATTATTTCTGATTTTTTTTTCCTTGTTAATTTCAAGTCCTATTTTACTAGCCATTTATTTTTATAGCAACATTAATACCATCTAAAACACAGCGCCATATAACAAAACACCATACAATTTTAAAATCTCTGACTCTATAGTGTACAACTACAAAAGCAGGCCTCTCTTCACATAACCAACTTCAGCAAGCCTACATTAAATGTCACAGCACAATCTTCTTTAGAAATAACTGAACAAGAAAACTCAAGATAACCAGCAACAGATGCTGTATGCCAAATTTATTGCACTCATATTGCAAGTATGACTGTGTATTAGCTCATGAATTAAAACTAAAAAAAAAGCTTACACAATGAAGAAGACATAAAATTATACAACGATGTAAATACGGACGACATAAAGAAAAATACACCGATGTAAGTTTTGATAAATGCTCTGTGACTATGCAATAACAATACCAATAACAACAGATTCACAACCCCTTATATAAGTCTCTTGTGACCAGGACAACCCCTTATATGTCTCTTGTGACCAGGACAACCCCTTATGTCTCTTGTGATCAGAACAACCCCTTATATAAGTCTCTTGTGACCAGGACAACCCTTATGTAAGTCTCTTGTGACCAGGACAACCCCTTATGTAAGTCTCTTGTGACCAGGACAACCCCTTATATAAGTCTCTTGTGACCAGGTACATTTCAAACCTACAGCATTTTTAACAAATATTTTAGAATGATATAACGGGTACAGTGCAGTAACGTGCATTATGGTGTTAAATTTTCCTATGGCTGTATGTTAAAGTTATAGTATGTAATGTTATGTTATTGTTATGTTATAGATGGATCTTCATCACTGCAATCCTCACACGTCCACAGGTGCTCTAATCTCCTCCTCAATATATCTCTCAGCGAACAGTTTAGGTTAGTGCACAAGTCTCTTATGGTGGCGTCAGCGGCTCAAGCCCAGATGGAGGCATTTCAGTCACCAGCTGTAGAAAAGGATGGCCAACTTCTCATGGAGCCAGGGAAATTAAGTCGGACAGGCGTCATGGTGACCTCATCATCTTCTATAACAGGTCAAGGAAAATGGAGGCCAATATCAATATAATATCAATATAACACCAACATAACATCTTATGATAAGAGACGGTTACCTGCATCTGTACTTACACCATGCTGAAATAACTGGTTCTCATCTGATCACAATTTTAAATACCATACTAGTATTTCTTCCTCTTCTTCTTCTTCTGTTTCCTTGGAACTGTCAGCCGGTGTTGTTTTTTTTGCAATCAATGCAGTGAAGATGTTGAGGGGCAGCATAATATCAGGTTGGGGCCGGGTTACAGTGGTTATTTTTTCAGTCCATGAGAGGAGCTGAAGAAGCAGTGGGTGTGCAATACCTCTTTAGCTGACTCCACCACCGTGGAGACTGGCAACCTCTGCTCCGTTAGCCAGGTTAGGTCTGTTACCAGGGGTAATAATGGAGAGATGGCAAAGGATCTTGTCAGATATGGTTCACCAACCCTGACATTAGCATGCCAGCCATGGGCTGCTGATTGTCAAAACGGATCATCAGAGTTAAGAATGAAACTATGTTGCCTGAAGCTAAATTTGACTGATTCTCATAATGTCATCCAAATGATCCTGAAGTTCAAAGTTCAAAACTCAGACTCCAGCTTTACTGCATTCAGGACAATCCCATAAATACTCCGCAGCAACCATCCAAGATGATGCATTTTCTGCCACACAGTTGGGATTTCCTGCCAGAACCTTTAATTTGTCCTAGCTCCAGCAGTCTCTTCACAGCTACACTGTTCTTCCATTCCCGCTCTTCATTTTCCCCGCAGTCCGTCCATCACAGCCTTAGCAATGTCCCCCCTGTTCGTTGTCAGTCAGCCATTTATTTTAGCCTGTCCATCAAGTCTATCTACCACATCACTGCCATGTACTCCCGCATGCCCTGGACAGTAAAGCCACGTTAGTCTTGTCACAGTTGACTGGCTTAATAGATGAACCCATTCTTTTCGAAGCAAATTCTTCTCAATCTTACGATTCATACTCTGTGAATTCATCACACTGACACCATTAACCACATCATGAGCAACTAATCATTCCACTGCCTTTCATTCCACAGCGCTTGAAGGTTTACACTTTTAGTTGTGATCAGCTTCATCAAGCTAAACCCTCTCTCATGATCTGCACTAGAAGCCTGCAATGTTCCACAAATATTCAGAAGGGGGAACAATTCTCTGATCTGCTCCTGTTGAAATGTGCAGTATCTCCAAAAGTCTGTACTGCACCCGTTAATTCACAATCTACATACTAACACAGCAAATCTTTTATAAAGATGTCCTACGCCTTATTAAATACTGAACTATAACATGCAGCCAAGATTTCCAACTGTTGTCTAGAAAAAGTGAACTACATCACATTCTGAGTAGAAGGAATCTTTATCACATACATATGATCCTATAAACTCATCCTCTGAGTATTGTCTGTTAAGTGCTCACATATTCCTTCAATAAAGCACTACTGAAGAATATAATCCAACACTCCAGCTTCCAACAATATAAATTATTTACTACAGAAAGTCACCTTCAGAAGTTAATGCGAAGGATGACTGACACTTAGATTCTAGATTCTACTCCCTGTCTGCCAACATCTTTACAGCAGATCTCACGGTCCATAAATTTATACTTCCCTGCTTGTTTTCTTTTCCCTTAAAATACATACCTAGAACAAAAGATTCTCTTGAACAAATCAATTCTGAGCATTCTAGCTGTCTAAAGTCTGGTTTATCCTAACAATTCTAGTTGTCTAAAGTCTAGGTTATCCTAACAATTCTAATGTTTAAAGTCTGGGTTATCCTAACAGTTCTAGTTCTCTAAAGTCTGTGTTATCCTAACAATTCTAGTTGTCTAAAGTCTAGGTTATCCTAACAATTCTAGCTGTCTAAAGTCTTGGTTATCCTAACAATTCTAGTTGTCTAAAGTCTAGGTTATCCTAACAAGAAAACTTCCAGACCTTTATCATCTGAGAGTGAATCTCTCACCAGTTTACCAGACAACAAAAGCTTAAGCTAGTGTCAACTGCAGGATGGACCTAACTAAAATAGACATTTTATGCTAGCTACAACTTTGCTGTGGAATGTCTCCAGAAAATCTGGTAATCTAATAGCACAGTTGCCTTCACTAAGAAATGTAGCATTCTCACTAATAACCTCATACCATCCATATTTATAACTGAAAAGTATAGTACATACAGGATGCACAAGCCTTTGTCTATAGCACTCTGTAGGATTTAAACATCTTTTATTTCTATATAAACCATTAGTAAAGCCCTTCAAATGTTATCAAGTTCAAAAAACATGTCAAAGTATGCTACAGTACATATGGACACGGCACAAGCATAAACGTCCATTTTCTGTGATAAAAAACTCAGCTATCGGACTGTGGAATCAGATAAAGGATTATAGACTTGTACAAACTTGTTGGAAAGAACTTTTCCACTGAGTGTGGATGATAAGTGACCTCACAGTAAGTCAGCCATGAATGCTCAATAAAGCCATGGACCAACACAGGTCTTCACGCCTTGCAGGATGTCCAGTACATTCAAAGGCATGCTGAGGATGGAGGTGCTAGGTCAAATGAAGCACACAAAAAAACGTTCCTGCATTCACTTCGTAGTGACAAGAAGGTCTTAACAGAGCCATTTATTTTATTTAAAATTCTTCTTCTTCAGCTTTCCAAGCCATTAAGGCTCATCGCTGCAGATAAAATTTGCCTCCATTCCTTTATATTCCTGATCTTCTCTCTCCAGTTGGTAACACCAATTTCTTCTATATCCTCTTGTATGTTGTCTTTCCATCTCTGTATTGGTCTACCCCACTGGTCTCGTGTATACATAATTTTCGTCTGTCTGTTCTCTTCCATTCTTTCTACATGGCCCAGCCAGCGCAGTCTGTTCAGTTTCAAGACATTTATAATTTGTTGGGATTTAAATAAGCTGTTCAGTTCAGTGTTCTTTCAACCCCCCCCCCCACCCCCACCCCCATTTTATTTCAAATATCCACAAAAAATGTCACTGATAAGAGAACAAGGAAAGAAAAGATCTGCACATGAAATATCTTTCATCTGTTGTCTGAGATTCTTCCCACTGTTATAAGTCAAATGCCAAACAATTTACTACAGTATATTCTTACAGAAGAAACATTCTAAGAGAATGTAGTACACAGTGCAATTATAACCACAAAGTTACAAAAAAAGGTAAAGGTAATTCTATCATGCCTTAGAGGCACATAGGGATATGGTGTTAGTGCCCATATTTTCCTTGACCTGTCAGCATACTGGAGGGTGATATGGTCAGTATCACGCCTGGCCGCCTTTCCTTCCCCAACTCCAGAAGAAGTCAGGTACCCATTTCTACAGCTGGGTGACTGGGGTACCTCCAGCTTGATTCGAACCCCAGACCTTCACCATAAGTGATCAGTGCACTAACCACTTCGCCACCCAGACACCCAAATTACAAGCTATGAGCAAAATGCTCAGTGAACAGTCTTCCTCTTTAAAGAGAAATCTGATGCCACGTTGAAAGTAGATATTTCTGTATATCATTTTCCTGTTTTTATAATTTATCTCGTAAACAATCTTGTTCCAGTTACTGTCTGACCTCCAAATCTGAGAGATGTTTCTATTACATTCACATTTCCGATGTTCATACGATTAATTTTATGTCAAAAATCAGGATATTTAAGAGTAATGTCCTAAGTGTGCTGCTCCACAGAAGCGAATGCAAATGCTGGAAAATCAGCAAAAACTACAGAAAACAAACTGAATTCTTTCCAGACATAATATTAGGTGAATATTTTGGTCAAATACCATAAGCAATACCACCTGCTGGCAGAAATGCAGTTAATATGCAGTCACTGATTTTGATTCCTGAGGAAAGACTATGGCCATGGGTGGGGCGTGTGCACTGGATGACTGGTGACTCATTATCTAAAATAACACTGAGATGGAACCACAGGGGAACAGGAGTAGGGGTAGGCCAAAGGCAACATGGAGAAGAACAAACAGAGAGGATGTTAACAGCAGAAGGCACACCTGGGCAAAAAAAAGAAGACAAAAGACAGGTTTTTGTGGCAAACCCTTGTGCTTTGGGTACCTAAAGGTTTAGAGAGAGAGAGAGAGAGAGAGAGAGAGAGATATGTCAGCATAAATCTTCCCTCTATTCAATGATAGTACTCTGTGACTTGCCTTGCAGACAGGTACAGATCAGAGCTTCAATGTTTCACTTTACAATCATCTGACAAAAGTTTCTGGTTCACAGTATTAAGAGAACCCTTCACCTCAACTCTCAAATCTATTTCCCTTAAACATTTCACTGCTAGATTTCTAAACAGACTTTACATAAAGATGGAAAGTATGTGAAACCAGCCTGTCTGATGACATATGATCAATGAACCGAATGGCAACCGATTTTAAGTATTTAAATAATTTGTAAAACAAGTTTGGTGAGTGGAGCAAAAAGATTCAACAATGAATCAAAGCTGGCCAGAACTTTTGGTTTTCTCGAAGGGTTCACTGTATGAGACTGAGATATGACATTCTAGCAAATGCAATAAGGATCAGTTTGATCCTTCATCATGGTGGAGCTTTCAAAGAAACCTGGCACTGCAGCCTGACTGTTGGGTATCAATCCATCTTCTTATGTACACCCCTGGAAATAAAAAAAAAAAAAAAGCCACAGAGACCACCATACACATCACATTTTGCTGAAGAGCAATTTATTTGGTCCTTTAGCATTTGGGATTTTAAAAAAATAAATAAATAAAAATATCAATTTTTCAACACAAAATACGCTCAAATATGTTTCTTTTCTACATGTCAAAAGCGTGTTAGCCAATTTCGCCTTGTTTTAATATACAAACTAAACATAACACTGGCAAGTCATGGAAAATTTAATATACAGTCAAACTAAACATAACACTGGCAAGTCTTGGAAAAGTTAATATACAGTTAAACTAAACATAAAACTGGCAAGTCATGGAAAATATAATATACAATCAAACTAAGCATAACGCTGGGTGATGGAAAAGTTAATATACAATCAAACTAAACATAATGCTGGCAAGTCATGAAAAAGCTAATACAGTCAAACTACACATAACGCTGGCAAGTCATGGTAAAGTTAATATACAAAGTAAACATAACACTGGCAAGTCATGGTATAAAGTATGTCTATATAACAACCACAAAGTTAAATCTGCAGGCCATGGAAGAAAAAAAACCACATGACCTTCAGGATGTATGTCATGAAGCATAAAGTCTGACTTATAAAACAATATGTGACCAGGGTGGAATGTGTTCCATCATACCCATGTTGTGACTAGAATGATCTTGCTGCTGGTATTGAATCTGAAACCAAAATCAGAAGCCATTGTGTAAGCAAAGTCACCATTAACATCACCATCAAACTGGCAAAGAACCAAATCTAACCATATTAATTAATATTATTACTATGTTCCGTGTTCCATGCCAGTAGACAGAGCTGGCAATCATGCTTCTCCATCTTGCGTGGTCCTTGGTATTTTTTAACTAATTCAGACGCTTTTCTTTTTTTCCATGCCACTTGGTCAGTCCACTGAAATATTTTGTCTCTTGGTCTTCCTCTTTTCATCTTTTTTTTTTTTCATTTGAATTTTCCAGTCATTACTAGATTCTCCAACTTGTCTTCTCATGATATGTCCAAGAAATTTTGACTGGTTTTTTTTTTTTCAATCATTTTAACTAGTTTTTGTTGTTATGAAACTTCACTGAGGACCTTTTCATTTGTTTTTCTGTCTGTCCAAGGTATCTGTTGCATCCTTCTCCAAAACATCTAAATTGCTTCCAATTTCTTTGTCATCTTTTTGCTGACCGTCCAAGGTTCATAACCACATAGCAATACTGCACAACCACATAGCAATACTGGCTATATACAATAGCACTGTAAATACTCTTTTCCTCTCTTTTATGGAAAATGCAACATATCAAAATTTAACATATCTCACAAACATATAAGGGGCTATTTGACCTGAGAAGGCAAATATTCTGATGTGGGAAAGTATCAGCCATCTGTGGATGTTATTTGATAGCCTCTCTAAAGGCTGAATTTATCAACATTTAATTACAGTAATTAATATTTTAACATTTCTGTTTAGCTCCATCACATAAACTTTTGCAAAAATTATCCTAAAAGAGCACAAGAACTAAAATTTAGTAAAAGGATTTTAGAAAGCAAGAAAACAGCATCTGGGCATTTAATATTTATATGAGGGAGAGTCAAGAAGTAACCACAATTTTGCTCTAAAAAAATTCTGAGTCAAGTAGCAGACTAAGCCAAGGTGTACTACAGGTATACCATGCTCTCCTCTTTAGATACATGTCAGTGATGGCACCATCAACCACTCTGACAATATGTCATCTGCAACCAGATCCAAGATGGCCAGTCCTTCAGAAGCATGCATGTGAGAGGAACAGTTCACAGTTTTATTTGTTTCTTGGGTGAATGTGAGAAACCTGTAGATATTCACTGTAGAAAGTACAGGCAGCAGGGGAACACGTGTGCGGCACTTTGGCAGGTACAACAGTAACAGAAGAAGATTAAAAGTGGAGTGTCAAATCTGGCTGATGCAGCCTTGCTGTGGTCGCCCCACGCTGCTAATACCCCTCACACTAACACTGAAGTGGAACAAGTGATATGGGGAAAACCAGCAGGAAACCAGTCAATGAGGTACTGGAGAACTGGAGATCACTCATGGCTCAGCACACCATATCGTTCACCATGTGCCGCAGTACCAGAAAGTCTCCATCAGGGGGGTACCAAAACAACTCACCCTTGATCTGAAATAATGTCACGAGGATGTATGTGAAATTCTTAAAATGTTATGAACACTGTGGAAACTACCTATGCTATAAGGTGTTTTCAATCACATCTGTATATTTTATGTTAATTAAAAAAAATTTTGGTTAATTTTAGACTCAGTCTCATAGCCCAGGTCTAGAAATAAACAGGGAAATACAATCAATCAGTTATTTGCATGTCCCTTGTGGAACTTTGCCTCCCTAACAGCTCTCTTGAAGGCTTCTCAGTCATAAGCAAGATGCCCTGCTGCTGATGCATCCATTTGCAGATCATCAACGATGTCTTGAAGCTATCTTTGCCTTGGTCTTCATCTCTTTTTTTTCTCATTATGTACCCTTCCAAGACTATCTTCTCAAGATTATCATGAAATTTAACGTGTCCAAAATATGTATGTTTTCTCTGTTTAATTCTCTTTACTAGCCAACTTTCTTCAATATTAAGTTCTTGTAGTATGGATATATTTGTTCTTTTTTGTGTCCATAATATTTGAAGAAATCTTCTACGGCATGATAATCTAGAGAAAACCATCTTGGAAGGGCACATAATGGGAAAAATAAAGAGAGGAAGACCAAGGCGAAGATGGCTGCAAGACATCATTGATGATCTGCAAATGAATGCATCAGCAGCAGGCCATCTTGTTCACAACCGAGAGGCCTACAGGAGTGCTGTTAGGGAGGTAAAGTTCCACAAGGGACATGCAAATGAATGAATGATTCTGTGGCATTTACATTCAAAGGCATTTATGTGTTTCTCAGCTGTTTTGTTAAGTGTTCACGTCTCACAGGCAAATGTTGCGATGGGAAAGATGCATGCCCTTAAAAATTTTTATTTGTTAAATTCTGTCTGTTCTTCTCCACAGATTCTTTAGTTGTTTTATTTTCTGAAGAGCGATAGATGTTCTCCTTTTAATTTCCCTCATTGTATCTCCATTATTGGTTAGTAATGATCCAAGATAATCAAAAGTCTCCACTTCTTCCAATTTTTCCTCATTGATACATATTTCAGTTGCCTTGTTGTTTTGTCAGTTGTCACTGATTTAGTTTTCTTTGCATTAAGATAGAGGTTCTGCTCTTCGCTGTTCTTACAGACTGACATAATTAGTTTTTCCATTCCTTTCTGTGTTGTGGACAGTAATACTGTGTCATCAGCATATCTAATCTCTGGTATTCATAACCTCCAATTTTTATGGCATTGTAACATTCTTTGTCTACATCTTCTCTAACACTCCTCATTATATTTTCAGTATACAAGTTAAATAAGTAAGGTGACAATATGCACCCCTGACGGACCCCTTGTTTTATGTCAAACCAAGTTGTTGTTTTGTCATTTATTCTTACTGCTGCCTGTTGGTCTAGATACAATAGCGATATTAATTGTATCATATGTGTTTGAAATCACATTTTTTCTATTATTTCCCAAAGTTTCTGGTGTTGTACACAATCAAATGCCTTTGAAAAGATAAATATAGATTCATATTAAATTTTCTCATTATCATCATCATCAGGTGCTGTGACGATTGGCGTTGGCTATTATGCTTCTCCAGAGTACACGATCCTTCATGCAGGCCATCAGCTCAGTTGGTGACCTCCTCTCACACCATCTCGTCAGACTGTCCAGTATCATTTCTCTTGGTCTTCCTCTTGATCTTCTTCCTTTTATTTTTCCTGTTGTTATAGTATTTTCAATGCCCCATCTTCTCATTGCATGTCCTATGAAAGTATATTGTCTCTCTCTTATTTTTTTGACAAGATTTGTTGTCTGTCCAGCTCTTCTCATACATTCTTCGTTAGTTATTTTTGCTGTCCAGGGGATTCGCAACATTCTTCTAATAAACCACATTTCTGCTGCTTCCAATGATTTTTGTGCAGAATTCTCTGCATTTTAAATTCTCTGCATTTCACTATTATTAATCTTATATTGAATATATTAGCTCTTGTTCCTCTTCCTTTTCCAAAACCAGCTTGGACCATATAGATTTCTCCTCCTATTTTCTTATGAAGTCTACCTATTATGATCTTTAATTGAATTTTACTTGCATGACTTATCAGAGCAACAGGTCTGTAGTTTGTGCATAATTTCAAGTTACCCTTGGGTAAATAAGATTTTTAAGGGCATGCATCTTTCCCATCGCAACATATGCCTGTGAGACCTGGATACTTAACAAAACAGCTGAGAAATACATAAATGCCTTTGAATGTAAATGCTATAGAAGAAATATCATGGATGCAAAAAAGAACAAATATATCCATACTACAAGAACTTAATATTGAAGAAGACTGGCTAGTAAAGAGGATTAAACAAAGAAAACTTAAATATTTTGGACACATTAAACGTCATGTTAATCTAGAGAAGACCATCTTGGAAGGGTACATAATGGGAAAAAGAAAGAGAGGAAGACCAAGGCGAAGATGGCTGCAAGACATCATTGATGATCTGCAAATGGATGCATCAGCAGCAGGCCATCTTGCTCACAACCAAGAGGCCCACAGGAGTGCTGTTAGGGAGGCAAAGTTCTGCAAAGGACATGCAAATGAATGAATGAATGACAAAAAAGGAATATTGGTAACAAACAGAATAAAGGCAAAGGATATATCCCCGTCGGGTGAGAGGTGATTGTCTATTTAGCCTGCACTGGTCCAATGTCTCCAACTTCAGCATTTTGTGATCGTGGCCGCTATCCTTCCTAGTTGTGACCAGGACGGAGCTCTTGTCCAGGAGGATGAATCCTTGCCACTAGTGAGTTTCATCCCTGGGTTAAGCCGGTTTAGGCATATTATCCCAGTATGGGTGTATATAGGCCGTGACCAGCCTCTAGAACAGAGGCACCATGATATGCGTGGTCATCAAGTTTCACCCCTGGGTTAAGCCAGTTTAGGCATCTTGCCACAGTATGGATGTATACAGGCTGTGGCTGGCCTCTAGAGCAGAGGTGTCATGGTATGAGTAGCTCTCGCCGCGAGACTACTGGACATAAACTTCACTTTATCCTTTCCATCACCTTTTTCAAAGCGGCACCACATGGCAACCTTAATCGTATTTTTAATCTGATATTTTATTCATTGTCTAGGAGGAGTTTCACCCCACGCACGGCAGCCGAAGAATCTTGCCGGCAGTGATGGAAGGACATGATATCCTAAGCCTGTTGGTAGGTACCTCGAGAGATGATGATATCTAAATTTACACTGAATATACAGGTTAGAGCTGTACAGTTGACTGTGATATGTCTCTCATCCAGGAGGTTATGGTTTCATGCCCTGCTTGTGATAACCTGAATTAGCTGTAGACATTGGTACCTGACACATTAATGCTGGCGAAAACAGCTTTCAAAGGCTGGAAATACATGGTAAGGCACAAACAGCAGATCAAGACAGGTTATCATAAAGTCAATCCCATGAACATGAGCATTCACCTGAATCCACAAGTGGTAGATGATTTTAAAAAATAAAATATCTTACATGATATGATCTTTCTTTGGCAACAAATGGACCCATGTGGTGATTATCTGGCATGGTGTTTGACCCATGAACTTGAAATGGCTGAATCTGATTGGTTACATTATGTGCTACACCGGGAACAATCAGATCATCCTGATGAATATGAGAAGACTGCAGCTGAAAAAGAAATATGCATTCATTCAGCTCTGATGCTTGGTCACAAGAGTGTTAACAAGTCTGGATGATAGAGACTACTCAACATTTTAATGGCAGGAACTCTTTCTTAACAAACAAACAAACAAAAATGGCATAGAAGCAAAGGTCAATGTTATCACTGATGAAGTTATTCTTGCATCTTACATCCTTTTCATGCCGTTAAACATCACATAGTGCTCACATTGTAGTTCGCCAAGTTTTCCTGTTTTCGGCAGGATTTCAACCTCATCAAGGGATTTTATGCCTACTAATCTGGCCTCTCTTAACAATGTCCTCTTTAGTGTAACATGGTCAACCTCTTTTTCTTTGGACTGTTGTGTTGCACTTGATACCTTGTTTTTGGATTCTCTGACTGTTTCTTCTCATCAAGTGACCGACATATGTCCATCTCCTTTTTCTGATCAACCATGAGACAGGTTGCTGTTTGCTCATCTGCCTCAACTCTGCGATGTTCTTGAATTTGTTCCACTTTATACCAAGCACTTTCCTTAGGCATTTATTTTCAAAAGAGTCTAATTGCTGAAGTTCAAGGTCATGCTAAACCTGGAGGCTATTGTCAGAATGAAGTTTTACATTATTCATCCATGTTCTGAAACCAGGCCTAGCATCTTTGTCTCAGATCCACTGGTCAGGCTTCAAAGTGTAAAAAAAGTATACAACATTAAAAATACTTTCAATCTTCATTCAACATGTCTGCAAGATGGGGAGCAAGTAGAGTAAGGTGTATATACTTATAACTGTCTATAAATAACTGGCGACTACTATAAGGTGTGGAAAATGCTTAAGGTAATTAATTTTTTAAATGTTCATAAAGATGTAGCTGCTTTTTAAGCCTGGTTAGGCACTTGGTTTGCTAATCCAGTAGCACCGGGTTCAAGTCCAGTAGTGGTGATTTTTTTCTCTGGTACCACCCACATCAAAAAGGCCCCAAGGTCCACCCAGTCTCAAAAAAATGGGTACCAGAGAAATCTAGGACAGTAAATGCAACCAGGCATGATACTGACCACATTACACTTTCATGTGCCAGTGGTCTTGAAAATATGGGCCTAATACCATATCCCCAATATGCCTCAATGGCGTGGATACGAGGATTTTACTTTTAACTTAAGTTATTTTGTAAATATCAAATATCAACATATAAAAACTGACTAAATACCAGTTAAAGTGGACAGAACCTTTGACTGTCCTACAAAAAACACTAAAGGCATGATCGATATAGATCTCTTATCTGTCAGTGTCAACAAAGACTAAAATACTTCCATGAATTATTTGTCTGAAACAGGTGACCTGACCTCTGTCCTTGGCCCCTCTTAAACACAGAGAAACCTGAGAAGATAAATGCAAGCCAGGCATGATACCGATCACCTCACACCGTCATGTGCCGATGGTCTTGGAAATACGGGCCTAACACCATATCCCTAATATGCCTTAATGGTATGGAAATGGGGGATTTTACCTTAAATTTACTCTGAGGGTATAAAGATATTTTTGGACATGCCATATTTAAAGTGTGCAAAATTTCATGGTTCTATCTTCACTATTAACTGAAAAAAAAACAATGTGGTGCATTACTTTCTGAACGCTCCTCGTATAAATACCAAAAAAAATTTTGATTATTGTAATTTTCTTCATGAACAGAAGTGTACACAAGATGATGATGTCAAGCTTAACAGCTTCACCATGATAGGAAGCACATTATTTCTTACCATGTTCACTGGCTGTTGTGACACAGGGAAGCACTGCTCAAAGTGATGTAGGATTTTAGCTGCACTAAAGAGAGCACGTGGGGCCTGGCTTTTACCCCAATCTCAAAAGTAGTGAAGACATGTATAATCACTACAGCATTAGCTACACCAGGATCAACATATGCTATGCGGACTAGGCAGGCCATGCAATGGTGACTTATCCTCCAGCCTGCAAGATCCTGGGACCAGCTACCAACCCTGCCATAGAAACAGATACTTGGCATGCTGCTGTGGGAGAAAACAGACTCCAAGGACAGAAAATGTCTGCCATCAAGGTAAGGCATGCTGGGCTGGGCTGCACAAATGGCTGTCGGTAATGACAAAATAGAATACACTGTAAAGTTTACTCCAACTAAAAGGGGACTTTGGACTTTGTAGAGTCCTGTGTTTGTGAATAAGAAAAAAAAAAGTATTTACTGCCACAGCCAATGATCTGTAGGTAAAACATACGTAATAAATCAACCTACTTCAAAATTTAGGTAATGGGGTAACTTACAAAAGAAGTAGAGGTCAGAGAATCATCCTCCATGTCATCTCCTCTTTCCCATGACTCAACCAGACGTGCCAGCATTTCCCTTCTCTTCACAAATTTTCCCATGGGAACATCACTGCCCAGCTGTGCAAGTCTTTGTGCATAAACTAAAAGTGACTCAAATTTCTGTGCTTGCGTCATATCCAAGGGCTGGCCATTTAAATGCATCGGGGCATATGAAGGCCACGGCACATGTGGTTTGCGGAAGTGAAAGCTGGGATTTGAAGATTCTGGTGGATGAACCATAGAGAGTCCCTTATGCAGCCTATCAGACCGATTAATGACAGGTGGAGTGACAAACTTTGGCTGAACAGGTAAAAGTGATTTCATTACTGACAGCTGCCACCGCTGAGCTATATCTTCAAAGAAGAGATCAATGCCCGCTTTTTGACGGAAACCAAAAATATGTTGACACGGAAGCCAAGTTGTACTAAAATACTGACAAGAACATGAACTTGCTGAAACCCTAATGCTCCCAGCTGTGGTTGAAATGCTGATTGGGCTGGTTACATCACAGATCTCAGCATCCATCTTTATGTTGTTACTTCTGTAAAGCTCTGACAGAGTCTCTGAAAATGCATATGGCGTGAGGAAGTTGGCGAAGCGATGCTCCACAGAACCTTGCTCGTACATGTCTCCAGTCCTGCAGGAGATTTCACCAGCAATACGAGCATCCGTATCTCTTTGAAGAGTCTCAATGACCTTCTGTAAGTCTTGACAAAAATGCGGCAAGGGGGAAGACTTCTTAATCATATCCCTCACCTTATCATAAACAGCATCTAACCTCTGTGTGGTCTCGTTACCGAAGTGGACAGATGTTTTCAACCCACTCACCCATTCTTCTCGCTGAGGATGCCACTTCTGGTTAAAGTAGTTCATCACTTTAGACAGTCCCGTGCTCTGAAGTTCGTCGTACAAAGAGTCATATGTGTCACCGCTCTGAGCTCGTGACATTTTTTCTAACAGCGACAAAGCTCCCAGCTTTTCTACCACAGACATGTTTACTTGTCAACAGAAAGATCTCTCCTCATCTCCTCTATAATCTGCAACATACACAAATGCAAACTGGCCCCTGGAAAGCATAACTTGTAGACATTCCTGTGTTTCAGGTCCTTGCTGGTTAACACAGTTCTAGTTCTTAGCCAGGCGCCATTGTGGTTCCGGAAGATGTTCAACAATGAAGTAAATGTATCCATATCATCTGAGGCTATCAAGAAAACTGAAGCTACCTCGCTCTCTCCATTGCCATCTACAATGATCTGAAACACTACTGTGGTTTTCAGCCTGTTCAAATCGGTGGCACAGCCAACAATCAACAGCTCAGGGTAGTTATCAAACCTGCTTTTCATGGTGCCATCTTGCCAGAATATACCCTTCATAGTTCCTTTCTCATCTTCCAGGACCTCAACTGTGACATCTGTATAAAATATAGATGAGGATATTTCACAGTTAGGAAATTAGAGGAAAATAATCATTTCACTGTTCCACATGATATATCAGAACAGAAACAAATGAACAAATCCAACATCACACACTTAGTTATAAACCAAAAGAGAAAATGTAGCAGGGATTTAGAATTGAAGAGTTTTAGAAAGTCTTCCCATCCTCTATATCTGAAATGTAAAAGACTGAATACAAATCAGTATAGGCCAATGAGACAGCATTGTTTATGTAGTTTCATTGTTCTATTCTTCATTTAGAAAGAGATAAACATTAACCTTGTTGACTTCTAAAGATATTTATAACTAATTTAATGTCTTTTATTGTTGATTATGCCAATAAAATTATCCAAGAGATGCTGAATAACAACACTCATCAAGAGAACAACTTTTTATTGAATATGAAAATGAATACATTTCATTCACAGTCTGAGAGTGAATTCTTCCTGGAACTATGAGTTGGCGTGCTCTGCAACCAGTGTAGTGAGACACAGCATCATACTGGACTATGAGAAGGTTACACCGGCTAATTTTTCAGACTGCTAAAATGCAAGTGTTGCCAACATTTCTTTATTAGACTCCACCACCATGGGGTCTATGGCGATCCTTGTTCAGTTAGCTGGGCTTGGCCTATTTCTCAGGGTACCAATGGAGAAGTAGGACAGGGTCTTTATCAGCTACAGATTGCTCAATGCCAGATCAGACACATCTTTGTGCCTGCATTTGAGAGTGAATAAAAATGTAGAAATGTAATTTTTTTGTTGTTGGCTCAATACTTTTCAATGGAGCGATTCTTTTTTCTTATGTTTTGTTATAAGAAATTAATGTCATGAAATTTGCAGTACACCTCCTTGTATACATCAGAATATTTTTATCTTTACATGAACTTCTCACTAAAACACAAACCAACTAGATCCATCCTTAACGTGTTAAAGGAAATCGATTAAAATTTTCTGCACTAGAGAACAAACTCTTTTAGTATACACTAGCAACATCCCTTCCAGATCCTACAGCTCAACACAGGCCACTTGTATATAATGGAAAGGACATGTCTCCGGTCAAACATGGACTGCATATACATCAACTCAAACAAAGACAACGCATACATCATCACCAACACAAGCAGAACACACATCAGCTCAAAGAAAGGCAGCAACTCAAACACAGACAGCATATACACCAACTCCTGAAATGACAGCGCATACACCAAAGACAAGCACATACGCCAATTCAAAAGACAAACACATAACACAGAAAGCACCTCAAACAAAGAGAGCACATGCAACCGCCCCTACAACAACAGAACAAACACCAACGTTAACACAGACATCACACGCTCACACCACTCTGACACACAGCTGCGACTTACCCCCACTCTGACGCAAACTATCAACAAAATCTTGTAAGGAGCGTGGCCGTGTGTGAAACTTTTTGGGCCCATTCAAATTATTGTTCAGTTTTCTGTTCGTTGCAACTTTTCCAGTTTTCTTGATAAAATTCCGCTGAATCAGCTTCTTGACTGAGTTTTTCTGGACCTTTTCCTGTTTTAGTTTTATAAGCTTTGGTGTTTTCCCCTTCGAAAGTCGTTTCTGTTTTGGCAAACATTCAAAAGTCTCCTGTTGGAAGGGAAAAAAAAGAACATTTTTAAAACTTTAATTCAATCTTTAACCAGGGTGCAAGGGGACATCTCTTTATTTAAAGAACAGGTAAGATAAAATCCCTGTTTCCATGCCTTTAAGACATACTGGAAATATGGTGCTAGGATCCTGTTTCCAAGGTCATAGGCATATGAAAGTGTGATGTGGTCAGTATCATGCCTGACAGCATTTACCTTCCTAGATTTTTCTTCTACCCATTTTTTAGACTGGGTAGAACCTGGATGCTTTATGGTGTGGCGGTCATCATTATCATCATCAGGTGCCATGCCGACTGGCGTTGGCTATTATGCTTCTTCAGAATACATGATCCTTCATGCAGGCCATCAGCTCAGTTGGTGATCTCCTTTCACACCATCCCGTCAGACTGTCCAGTATCATTTCTCTTGGTCTTCCTCTGGATCTTCTTCCTTCTATTTTTCCTGGTGTTATAATATTTTCAATGCCCCCTCTTCTCATTGCATGTCCTATGAAAGTACATTGTCTCTCTCTTATTTTTTTTGACAAGATTTTTTTATCTCTCCAGCTCTTCTCAACGTTCTCCATTAGTTATTTTTGCTGTCCAGGGGATTTGCAACATTCTTCTAATAAACCGTGTTTCTGCTGCTTCCAATGATTTTTGTGCAGACTTGCCTATTGTCCATGATTCACTTCCATTAAAACAAGATAGCTTCAATATAGCATTTTAGGACTCGTTTTCTAACATTCATTAATAAGGATGTGTTGCATAATATGTTTCTCATTCTCTGAAATGCAGTCTATGCTTGGCCTATTCTGTTCCTAATTTCTGTTCTGTATTTCCCATCTGAAGTTATTACTGCTCCAAGGTATTTGAATGTCTGCACCTGCTTTAGAACAGTTCTATCTGTTGTGGGTGGTACCAGAAAAAAATTCCCACTGGTGGGACTTGAACCTTGTACCACTGGATTAGTAGACCGACCACCTAACCACTCAGCCAATCTGGCAGTCATTTAAAGAATAAGATAAAAAAAATGGCATATCCATTCTTCTTTTTTTAGAAGTTTATATGCTTAGCGAAAATGATCACTGAAACAAGGCATGAATATATGATATTTAGAGGTATCACACTTGTGAATTGTGTAATGAAGAGCCATGGCAGAAGACGAACCAAAACACAGTGAAAGAAATGATAATGAAAAGGTGTTGGAGATGGATGGGACATACACTTCGAAGGCCTACCCCAAACATGGACAAGCTCTCACCTGAAACTCCCAGGGCCTAGGAAGACAAGTTCAAGGATTCTGAAAGCTGAGATCAACAAGATCGACTACGCCTGGAGACGGATAGAAGAAACAACCCAGGACAAAAATAAATGGAGAACCCTTGTTGGCAGGGTGTCTGAGTGGCGAAGTCGTTAGTGTAGTAGTCTCTCATGGCAAGAATCAGGGGCTCAAATCTGGCCAGAGGTGCCCCAGTTACCCAGCTGTAGAAATTGGTACCTGGCTTCTGGAGTTGGGGAAGGAAAGGTGGCTGGGTGTAATGCTGACTACATACCCTCTGGTGTGCTGATAGGTCAAGCTTATGGGCACTAACACCATATTCCCCTATGTGCCTCTACGGCATGACAGAGTTATCTTCATCTTACCTACCCTGCTGGTGGCCAATGCCCTAGATAGGTGTAAAAAAAAGGCAAGGAAGGAAACTGTATTGTAAAGTTAATACTCATAAATAATATCAGTCACAGACTGTCCTTACAGTCTGATATGAATACATGATTTACTCTAGCTGTATACTTGAGATGATAGAACCAGAAACCAAACAGGCCAATTTAGTATTATCAAGCAATTCAGAACATCTCCAATAGATGTAAGAGCATACTGAAGTGCAGATGTCAACAGTGACAATCTGTGTATAGGGAAAATAAGACAAACTGAAAAGCCAACACAAGAAATCAGTATTTGGAAAGATAAACAGCCACAGCCTACAAGAAGAAAATACTAACAGTAATTTCAATCTGGAACTTACCAATCATTTCGCAGCACTCAGTGAGGCAGAGGAGATAGATATAGATGAATTATGGAATTCTTACAACACAGCCATAATCACAGGAGCAAAAGCAAGCGCTGGACTGCAAAAAAACAAATAGAAAAGAATGGATATCAGAAAACACATGGAAGACGTGCAGTCAAATTAGCCATGCTGAATGTAAAGACATATCATGGAAAAGATTTGGCAAAAGCAACATACAAAGAACTAGACAATAAAGTAAAAAGTTCAGCTAGAAGAGACAAAAGAAAATATAAAGACAATATGGCAAAAGAAGCAGATAAACATACAAAGAGTCTAATAGGTAGTATAACATTCAAAACTGACATCCCATTAACATCAAGTAAAGACCATAAGCAAAGATGGGCTGAACACTTCCAAGAAATACTTAATCAGCCAAGCCCAAAAGAATTGATAAACCTTGAAACCGACTTACCAACCCCACAACTAAATGTCAACCTAGATGAAATTACATTGCATGCAACTGAAACAGCAGTGAATCTAATGGCTAACAACAAAGCTGCAGGTGAAGATGAAATACCAGCTGAAATGTTAAAAGCTATTAACAGTGACAACATGAGCCACTACAGAGAACGTTAAAGAAAGTTTGGAAAGAAGAAAAGGTCCCTTCTAAATGGAAAAAAAGGAATGATTGTTAGAATACCAAAAAAAAGGCAACTTTAGCGACTGTAATAATTGAAGAGGGGTAACTTTAGTATCAGTTGTGTCAAAAGTATTTTGCAAAGTCATTCTGAACAGAATCAAAGATACAGTGGATACCGCAATGAGAGAACAGGTGGTATTTCGAAAAGGGAGAAGCTGTCTCAACCAGATCTTTACTCTAAGAATAATACTTGAAGAACATATTGAAAAGCAGAAACCATTAATCCTGAACTTCACAGACTTTAAAAAAGCATTTGATAGCATACACAGAGATTCACTGTAGAGAACTTTAAGACTATATGGAATATAGGAGGTGAGAAACATGAACGAGGAGTAGGTATAATATTTGATGAGCAAACAGCAAGGAGAGTTGTAGGATACTTGAGCATCTCAGATCGAGTCCTACTAGCCCAACTGAAAGGACAACCAATAAATATTATACAACTCTAACAGCTGATAGTTCTGAAGAAGACGTACAGCTATTTTATAATGACATAGAGACACCCTTGAAACACACAAAGTCACATGAAGTTACTATATTGATGGGAGATTTTAATGCCAAAGTTGGTAAAGGAAGAATTTCAGACATCGTTGGTGACTATGAATTGGGGGAGAGGAATGGCAGAGGTAGTAAATTAATTGAATGGGCAAAAATACAAAGCATGGTTGTAGGAAACACCTGGTTTAAGCAACATACCTGAAGACTTGCAACCTAGTGCAGGCCAGACAAAAAGACTTTCAACCAGATAGACTACATATTAATCAACAAACAAAAATTAGAATAAATCAAAAGAAAACATGCAGAAAAGTGAGAAATATCAAACTGAACACAAAACTCCTTAAAAATGTCCAAGAACTGCGTGAATAATACAGAGTTATTGTAACAAATAGATACAATGCAATCATTCATTCATTCATTCAACTGCATGTCCCGTGCAGAACTTTGCCTCCCAAACAGCACTCCTGTAGGCCTCTCGGTTGTCAGCAAGATAGCCTGCTGCTGATGCATCCATTTGCAGATCATCAACGATGTCTTGCAGCCACCTTCGGCATGGTCTTTCTCTCTTTCTTTTTCCCATTATGTACCTTTCCAAGACAGTTTTCTCTAGATTATCATGACATTTAATGTGTCCAAAATATTTAAGTTTTCTCTGTTTAATCCTCTTTACTAGCCAGCCTTCTTCAATATTAAGTTCTAATACAATGCAATAGCAAAGATAAATAGTATAGATGAACAACGGGCAATGTTAAGAGACTCTATGCACCAAACTGTTAAGGAGATAATATCACCAAAAATACAAGCCCCCACAAGAATAAATGGATGACAGATGACATCTTGGAACTGATGGACAAGAGAAGGAGGAGTAAAAATAACCAAGAAAAATATAGCAGGATAAATAAAGAAATAAGATGCAAATGAAGAGAAGCAAAGGAAGTGTAGTTAAATGAACAGTGCAGACAAATAGAGGACTCTCATAATAAAGACAGCAAAAATATGCACAAACGAATTAGTGAACTCACAGGCAGGAAAACAAAATATACCACAGGATGCCTGAAATCAAAAGAAGCTAAAATGTTAATGGGAAAAGAAGACATTGTGGACAGGTGGACAGATTACATCGGTGAGCTATATAGAGGTGAAAGACCAGAAATAACACCAGATACTGAAAACTGTGATGGACCACCAATACTTGATCATAGATGCCATCAGGCACATGAAGAAAGGAAAAGTGACTGGGCCTGATAATATAACAATAGAAGAAATATGGGCTCTAGAGGAGATGAGAATAAAAATAATAACCAAGTTAATGAGTGACATTTACAACAGTGGCAACAGGATTGTGTACTCTGGAGAAGCATAATAGTCAGCGTCAGTCAGCACGGCACCTGATGATGATGATGGAATACCATAAAATTGTCAACATCATTAAGGATCTCTACAATGGATATGTCTGTGCAGTCAACACGCAAGAAGGAATGAGGGAGTGGTTCCAGACTGAAACAGGCGTGAAACAAGGATGTATACTATCTCCCTTACCTTTTGGAACTGCCATAGGCTTCATAATGAAAAAATGTTGCACGGTAAAACGGGCACTGATTGGGTACATAGGACCCAACTAGAAGATCTTGATTTTGCAGATGATAAAACTCTTATCAGTGACAATGTGAATTCGATGCAAGAAAAACAGATATCCTGTCTTCACTGGCTAGCAAAACAGGACTTGAAATTAACAAGGAAAAAACAAAAATAATGAAATTTCCCAATAATCAAGAAGGAAAAATATAAGTAGAAGGAACAGAGTTGAAGAAGTAAACCAGTTTGCATACCTCCGCAGCTACACAGACCAGGATGATAGCAGAAGAAAGGAAGTTAGAATTAGAATTACAAAAGCAGCATTATCCTTCAAGAATCTTGAGAACACATGCAGTAAAAAGTTATAAGCACAAAAACCAAGTTAAGATTATTCAATTCAAATGTAATATCCACCATCATTTATGCATGCAAAAGCTGGAAAACAACTAAAGAAACAGACAACAAATTAGACTCTTTTGTAAACAAATGCCTAAGGAAAATATTCAGTATAAAGTGGAACAAATTCAAGAACAACACAGAGATAAAGCAGATGAGTGAACAACAACCTGTTTCACGGGTGATCAGAAAAAGGAGATGGACATATGTCAGTCATGTGACGAGAAGAAACAGTCAGAGAATCCCTGTGATCAGAAAAAAATGATGGACATATGTCAGTTGTGTGATGAGAAGAAACAGTCAGAGAATCCCAAAACAAACTATCAAGTGGAACACAAAAGGCCAAAGAAAACGGGGTCAACCATGTGAAACTCTAAAGAGGACACTGTTAAGAGGGGCCAAATTAGTAGGCATAAAATCCCTTGATGAGGTTGAAAACGGCAAACTACCACGCAAACCCTATATGACATTTAACGGCACGAGAATGACATAAGCTGTAAGATACCTGAGATGTATCATGATTGTGCTTTGTGCAGATATCCTTGACTACCAAAGTCTGACCATCTTTGCTTACTGCCACCTTCACATATGAGCCGCAGTCACCTCGGGGTGAACGAGTGCTGTTGAAGTGACAAGAAAACATATCACATGCAGCATATCGCTCGGTACTGTCTCTCAGAAAATATGTATATATATTCTGTTTTACAGGCCTGCTTTACTCTTATAAAAGTGTTCAGAATGTGACTTTTCAAGATGTCACAGTGAATGTATTCTTTTTTCTTTAAATGGGACATTTCTCATTTGTTTGCTGCCACTATCACTCCCACCCCCAATGAAACCCATACAAATGAAGCTTCATTCATTCACTCATTTGCATGTCCCTTGCGGAACTTTGCCTCCCAAACAGCACTCCTGTAGGCCTCTCGGTTGTGAGCAAGATGGCCTGCTGCTGTTGCATCCATTTCCAGATCGTCAACGATGTCTTGCAGCCATCTTCGTCTTGGTCTTCCTCTTTTTCTTTTTCCCATTATGTATCCTTCCAATACGGTCTTCTCTAAATTATCATGACGTTTAATGTGTCCAAAATATTTCAGTTTTCTCTCTTTAATCTTCTTCACTAGCCAGCCTTCTTCAATATTAAGCTCTTGTAGTATAGATATATTTGAAGCTACATTTCTAAAATATTAATATAAAATTAATTTATCACAAAATAACACTACAGATCTTAGTACAGAACATATGGATTTTGTTAAGAATTATGTTAATACTTTTCTGAAATTGAAAAGATGGAGATGCGGGATTTGATTCATGGTATGGCCTTGAAATTTTTTTTTTTAATATCTGGGGTGTTACTTGCACACTCTGTGATGACCGCTCCAGGTAAGAACCATTAATCCCTGAATCTCAAACTATGCAACCTGCAGACACAGGGAAACTGGTATATACATTATAACTGGCAGCTTTAAGAGACTGACAGCAAAAAGATATGCCTTCCTATTAACACTTGTCAAACCATCATCTGACCATTTTGATGTTAAGATTATAACATTTCGCTCCCATTCAGCACAACATTCTGTCCATGACCAATAAACTACAACATTATGAATGATGGACAGCAGGATGTCTCACTGGGCACCATGCAATCATACTGAACCAGGAATTTTTCTGAATAGTTTCATATATACTCCTCAATCAATCAATTAACCAAGTGCCGTGCCGTGTGGCATAAGTGATAATTTCTCTCCACAATTCCCTGACTTTAGACTTGATTATGAGATCTGCCAGTGACTTTCTTTCTAGCTACGCTGACAGCCCATCCAGTAACTTCTCTCTCTGTCTTCCTCTGTCTCTTCTTCCCTCAATTTTTCCAGTTGTCACAATGTGTTCTAATTTTCCTCTTCTCAGAAAATGTCCTACAAATCTCATTTGTTTGCCTCTGATCTTTTGCCTTTTAACTCCAGCCTCTCTTAAGACTTCTTCATTGGTTTTCTTAGCTGCCCATGGTACCTTCAACAGCCTCCTTATGAATCACATTTCCATGGCCTCCATTTTTCGCTGTATTCTCTTATTCATGGACCATGCTTCACACCCATAAAACAAAATTGGCTCGATGTAACATTTAAGTACAAGGAATCCTGTTCCCGTTGATATGGATCTGTTTCACAAGATGTTTCTCATTGTCTAGAATGCTGACTTGGCCTGAGCACGTCTGCTTTTTAACTCCTCATTCAACTCTGTCATTAACAAAAAACTTTTCACCTCACACACTTTCAGCACTTTCTTTCATCCGTTAATTTGTTGTCATGAAATTTTCTTAAATTAAAAAAAAACAACAATAAAAAACACATACACCCGTGCATACAACACACACATACACAGTAATGTACTGAACTGTATTTTAACTTATCCCTCACACATTTCAAGTTCTGTGTGTCATCTTCTCCCCTTAGAAGAGCATTGGTTGCATAGCTTATATCTGCACCCTTCAACCTGACTCATCTGATTTCAGCATGGCTCATTTTTTACGAGCAGGTCCGCTTATGTTATGTGATAGATGGATCATCACTACTCTACTCTGGACATGTCCATATGTGCGCCCATCTCCTCCTCAGTACATCCTTCAGGGTACAGCGACTAAATGTGTCAGTTTGGTGTTGACTGACAATTCCTCTCATTCACCAGGAATACTGCTCAGTCCTTGTGATGCCATTCTTCACTCTCATCTCGTTCATCTGAGACAGTGATGTCATGTCACCTCTCTCTCTGTCATGCACTCTTTCAAGCTCTCTGACTCTCACTATACTCTGTTATCAGCATCATCATGTTCAGATATAATAGGGTCTTTGCCAGCTGTGGGTAAATAATCATGATGCTTACTCTCATCCAGTTTGAGTATCACATCTCTGCCCCCCCCCCCAAAGCATCAATATTCCTTTCAAATATGTTTATGAACTTTTGAAGTAATTTATTACTTTTTAACATTATTTTTTCTTCTTACATGAGCTTTCAATCTTTCTTCTTCTTCTTCTCTAGTACCAGAACTAGGTCATACTAAATCTGATACCCTACTGTTACAGGCTCCTCAAGGTTTCTGTGGCAGGCCTGATTCTGACCTTGTGGCTGTCAAGGTCTACATACAAAGCTCATGTTCCTTAAGTTCATCCAGTGGTTTTTCTTTTTTCATTTTCTGGTTCACTGTTCATGTTTCTGAAAGTCAGTGTATTTCTTACTGTAAATTTGAAGGTTTATATATCTGAATCAGGATTTCATGTAGTGACCTTGGTTTGAGTTTCTAGAAGCAAATAGATACAAAAGAATAACAGAATACAGATGAGTATGAATTATTTTCTCACCTCAAGGCTCTGGGATGTAAACACATTTAAACCAGTCCTCCCCAATCAACCTAACTGTACAAATGGGGACCTGACACTTCTGAACTGACAAAAACTTGTAAATATATGTCTGCTGGATTGCAACATATGTAGCCATCAGTATATGAAAAATAAGATACTGTACAAAACTGCCCTTTCAATATGTGACTTAACCTGAGTTCACTATGAATGAATGATTTTTTTAAATAAAATTTTATACTTAAATGATTATAAGGCAAGACATTATTGCACAATATGGTTCATCCTTCTCACCTTTCATCATAGTTACGACCACCTTTTACACAAGCCCAGGTAAGATTGTAATATACTAAAGACTCTCTTATAGGCCTCTTAATTCCTTTCTTCTGAGCAGCTTCTATGGTCCGACAGTCCCTAATCCAATAGTTCGACTTCTGAGACTTCTCAAACAACTCGATCGCCCACTTTAGGCTGTTGAAATCATCAAAGCAATCTCCCACGTTCAGTTGTGAATCTGAGGCCATTATAAAAGAATTTAGGAGCTTCAACTCCACCTAGGCCGGCTAGATGTATAACAAAGTTTTCTTTTCCATGTATTGTGACACGAACGCTGGTTCGCCATTCATCCTAATGAACTTTTGTCTTGCAATTTCAACTTGTTTGTCTACGAGCATGTAGATGACTGATGTTTTTCCATCATAAATCCACATACAAGAACAGATTTCTCGGCACAAGCATACGTGCAGTTTCTTCGTCCTTTTCGTTAAGTTTAGGTAAGTTAAAAAGAAAGTTTATAACCGAGAATCACCAACATAAGATCTGTTTGTTGTTTGTTTCACATTTCTGCTTTTACAAGTTCACTTCCGCTAGCCCCGACATAGCCAGGGCAATTCCAAAAAGATGGCGAAATCTTTCTCGTCTTGTCTTTTCTCATAGACCTCATATCTATTTCGGTGTTGATGAGACAAATAGACGTCTTGATAGGGCTCAGCGATTTGCTCCATATAATGGAATATTTAATGTTTCTGTAACTTCCATCTCCTGCGTAGGCGGCCTCTTCCTCTTGCCTATAAATCTTAGTGTGAATGTTTTGTTATATACTGCCTGATGGTAACCGTGTAACGTGGCCAAATCATTTGACTTGCTGTTTCTGGATATAATTTACTGGTGTTACTCCAACCTTTCACCTGATGGTATCATTTCTTATTTGGTCTCTCGCATTTAGTATTCTCCTTAAACATCTAATTTCTGCCGTGTTGATTTTTCTTTTGTTCTTGGTTGTTAGTGTCCATGTTTGACATTGACAGAACAGAGCTGGGAGGAAAATTGTGTTGGATAGTGTCATTTTTGTTTCATTTGTGATGTATTTGTTTTTCAGTAAAGGAGTAATTTGTCCAGTGACATTATTTGCTTTATTGTATCTGTTCTCAATCTCGGCGTCATTTGTCCCTGAGGATGACAATATGCTATCTAGGTATGTGAAATGTTTCTTCGTTGTCTAGGAAGATATTTGTTCGGATTTATTCTCTCGCTATGGTCATTATTTCCGTTGTTTTGTTTTTTTTTCAGCACTGATCTTGAGCTTTTACATGCCTTTACTAAATTATCCATGTTGTGCTGTAGGTCTTTTTCTGATGTGGCTCTAAGTGCTTGATCGTCAGCAAAAAAAGGTGTTCGTTTATGGTCCTTGGTCCTCCTATTGTATGTTTTCTGTGGGTTTATATAAGACCAAGAGAAATGATACTGGAAAGTCTGACGAGATGGTATGAGAGGAGATCACCAACTGAGCTAATGGCCTGCATAAAGGATCGTGTACTCTGGAGAAGCATAATAGCCAATCCAGTCGGCACGGCACATGATGATGATGATGATGTGGGTTTATCGAATTCTTTCTGTTGTTGGACTGTTGCGTAGTTTTGTAGCGGAATTTTTATTATGTATGTTAGCATCTATCCGTTTTAGCAATCAGCGACCCATATCTGACAGGCTGGTGTCAGAGCTGGCGAACCTTAGCTGATCAAAACTCCGGGTCTACTTCTCCATTGCTATCCCTCGCAACAGGCCTAGCCTGGCTAACGGGGCAGGGATCGCAATAGTTCCTATGGCGGTTGAGTCTGCTAAAGAAGTATAGCACTCCCCCCCCCCCCCCCCCCCCCCGCTTTTTAGCTCTCACTCTTGGACTGAAAAAAATAACTGCCATAAGTCGCTCCTATGCCGACATGGTGTTGTGGCTCAACATATTCACAGCATCGGCTGCAAAGAACAGTAGCTCGCAGTTACAGGGAGACAGAAGAAGACAAGACAAGACATGCCAACCACTACATCAATCGAGTACTAACAGCTCCGAAAGTATACGATGCACTGGTCTACATACATTTACACTGATTTAGCCTGTCTCAGCAATGTTCTCTTTAAAAACAAATCCTTATAAATCGTCAGTTATGTTCAAACATCCCCAACCCAGCGCGTCACAGGTGGCGGATGGTGAAAGTCCTCCAGATGTGGAGGATCCCTGTGAATAAGGAGTTGTCCAAATAAGCAGGCGCGGACCAACTGGCGGTAGACTCAGAGAGCGAGGTGGAGTAGTAGATGGCGAAATCTTTCTCGTCTTGTCTTTTCTCATAGACCTCATATCTATTTCGGTGTTGATGAGACAAATAGACGTCTTGATAGGGCTCAGCGATTTGCTCCATATAATGGAATATTTAATGTTTCTGTAACTTCCATCTCCTGCGTAGGCGGCCTCTTCCTCTTGCCTACAAATCTTAGTGTGAATGTTTTCTTTTATATACTGCCTGATGGTAACCGTGTAACGTGGCCAAATCATTTGACTTGCTGTTTCTGGATATAATTTACTGGTGTTACTCCAACCTTTCACCTGATGGTATCATTTCTTATTTGGTCTCTCGCATTTAGTATTCTCCTTAAACATCTAATTTCTGCCGTGTTGATTTTTCTTTTGTTCTTGGTTGTTAGTGTCCATGTTTGACATTGACAGAACAGAGCTGGGAGGAAAATTGTGTTGGATAGTGTCATTTTTGTTTCATTTGTGATGTATTTGTTTTTCAGTAAAGGAGTAATTTGTCCAGTGACATTATTTGCTTTATTGTATCTGTTCTCAATCTCGGCGTCATTTGTCCCTGAGGATGACAATATGCTATCTAGGTATGTGAAATGTTTCTTCGTTGTCTAGGAAGATATTTGTTCGGATTTATTCTCTCGCTATGGTCATTATTTCCGTTGGTTTTTTTTTCAGCACTGATCTTGAGCTTTTACATGCCTTTACTAAATTATCCATGTTGTGCTGTAGGTCTTTTTCTGATGTGGCTCTAAGTGCTTGATCGTCAGCAAAAAAAGGTGTTCGTTTATGGTCCTCCTATTGTATGTTTTCTGGAAGGTGCTGTGGGTTTATATAAGACCAAGAGAAATGATACTGGAAAGTCTGACGAGATGGTATGAGAGGAGATCACCAACTGAGCTAATGGCCTGCATAAAGGATCGTGTACTCTGGAGAAGCATAATAGCCAATGCCAGTCGGCACGGCACATGATGATGATGATGATGATGATGTGGGTTTATCGAATTCTTTCTGTTGTTGGACTGTTGCGTAGTTTTGTAGCGGAATTTTTATTATGTATGTTAGCATCTATCCGTTTTAGCAATCAGCGACCCATATCTGACAAGCTGGTGTCAGAGCTGGTGAACCTTAGCTGATCAAAACTCCGGGTCCACTTCTCCATTGCTATCCCTCGTAACAGGCCTAGCCTGGCTAACGGGGCAGGGGTCGCAATAGTTCCTATGGCGGTTGAGTCTGCTAAAGAAGTATAGCATCCCCCCCCCCCCCGCTTTTTAGCTCTCACTCTTGGACTGAAAAAAATAACTGCCATAAGTCGCTCCTATGCCGACATGGTGTTGTGACTCAACACATTCACAGCATCGGCTGCAAAGAACAGTAGCTCGCAGTTACAGGGAGACAGAAGAAGACAAGACAAGACATCCCAACCACTACATCAATCGAGTACTAACAGCTCCGAAAGTATACGATGTACTGGTCTACATACATTTACACTGATTTAGCCTGTCTCAGCAATGTTCTCTTTAAAAACAAATCCTTATAAATCATCAGTTATGTTCAAACATCCCCAACCCAGCGCGTCACAGGTGGCGGATGGTGAAAGTCCTCCAGATGTGGAGGATCCCTGTGAATAAGGAGTTGTCCAAATAAGCAGGCGCGGACCAACTGGCGGTAGGAGCGAGGTGGGGTAGTAGGTGGCTCTACTACTCCTATAAAGTGCCTCAGGTGCTCAGTGAAGGGAATACCAGGCGGGTCAGAGGCGCCTTAAAACCTCTCGCTCCCGCTGCCTTGCGGGTAGGACAGGGAGTCCAAAAGCTAACGGAGAGTCCGTACACAAACAGACAGAAGGCAACAGGAAACCACTGTTGTAGTTCCCAAGAATAGTTATGCTTGAACAGAATAATCGATTCATCATGAACGACGTTAATGGATGTTCCTTTGGAACAGCCTCGTCTGGTAGGGCGGCTCACGAGCCACAGGTGAGGCCAGATCGTCATCAAGCTACTGGTTGCAAAACTAACAAGTTCAAAATATAACATGGAATATTAGAACTTTATTCCAGGCTGGAAAATTAGAAAATGTAAAGATGGAAATGGAAAAGATGAAGATCAACATATTAGGAACGAGTGAAGTTAGATGGACAGGTGCAGGGAAAATAAACTCAGATAAATATACAATAATATATTCAGGAAGGGAGAAACATGAACGAGGGGTAGGAATTATATTTGATGAACAAACGGCAAGGACAATTGTAGGATATTTGAACATCTCGGACCGAGTCCTGCTAGCCCAACTGAAAGGACAACCAATAAACATAAATATTATACAAGTGTACGCTCCAACATCTGAAAGTTCTGAAGAAGATGTACAGATATTTTATAATGACATAGAGACAGCACTAAAACACACAAAGTCACATGAAGTTACTATAGTGATGGGAGATTTTAATGCCAAAGTTGAGAGGAATGACAGAGGTTATAAATTAATTGAATGGGCAAGAATACACAGCATGGTTGTAGGAAACACCTGGTTTAAACAACATCTTCGAAGACTGGCAACGTGGTGCAGCCCAGACAAAAAGACTTTTAACCAGATAGACTACATATTAATCAACAAACGATTCCGCAATGCATTACTGACAACAAAAACCATGCCAGGAGCTGACTGCAATAGTGACCATGATCCACTCTGTGGAAAAGTTAGAATAAAGCTAAAGAAAACAGGCAGAAAAGTGAGAAACATCAAACTGAATACAGAACTTCTTAAAAATGACCAAGAACTGCGAGAACAATACAAAGTTATTATAACAAATAGATACAATGCAATAGCAAAGATAAACAGTATAGATGAACAATGGGAAATGTTAAGAGATTCTATCCAACAAACTGTTTTAACCAAAAAAAGAAGCCTCTAAAAATAAATGGATGACAGGCGACATCTTAGGACTGATGGACAAGAGGAGGAGGAGTAAAAATAACGAGGAAAAATATAGCAAGATAAATCAAGAAAAAAGACGCAAATGCAGAGAAGCAAAAGAAGTGTGGTTAAATGAACAGTGCAGACAGATAGAGGACTCTCATAATAGAGACAGCAAAAACATGCACAAACGAATTAATGAACTCACAGGCAGGAAAACAAAATATACCACAGGATGCCTGAAATCGAAAGAAGGTAAAATGTTAATGGGAAAAGAAGACATTGTGGACAGGTGGACAGAGTATATCGGTGAGCTGTATGGAGGAGAAAGACCAGAATTAACACCAGATACTGAAAACTGTAATGGACCGCCAATACTTGAAGATAAAATCATAGATGCCATCAAACACATGAAGAAAGGAAAAGCGACTGGGCCTGATAATATAACAATATAACAAATAGAGGCACTAGAGGAGACAGGAATAAAAATAATAACCAAGTTACTGAATGACATTTACAATAGTGGTTATATTCCCAGTGACCTGATTAAATCCACGTTTATAGCACTACCAAAGAAACCAGGTGCAAAGGAATGTGACGACCACCGGACTATCAGTCTCTCATGTCACATAACGAAGCTAGTTCTGAGAATAATTATTAGAAGAACAAGGGAAAAGATAAAAATGGAAATAGCAGATGAACAGTTTGGATTTGTTGAAGGAAAGGGAACACACAATGCCATTTATGCTTTACGAACACTAACAGAAAGAGCTTTAGAAGTACAGAAAGATCTCTGCTTATGCTTCATTGATTACACCAAGGTGAAACATAATGAAATTATTAAAATGCTTGAAGACATCAATATAGACGGCAAAGACCTGAGGATTGTAAAACATCTATACTGGCAGCAAAAAGCAGCAGTTCGAGTTGAAAATAGAATTGGAAAATATCAACCTATAAAACAAGGGGTGCGACAAGGATGTGTACTATCTCCAGACCTTTTTTCTCTGTATAGCGAGAATATTCTAAGAACAATCATCACAGAACCAGGCATAAAAATTGGAGGATACAATATTAACAACATTCGGTATGCTGACGACACAGTACTGATAGCTGAGAACCAACAAGACCTGCAAAATCTCTTGGATAAAGTCGCCAAAGAAAGTGAACAGAAAGGCCTTACTTTGAACATCAAAAAGACAGAGACTATGGTTATATCTAAGAAATAGAATTCACCAGCATGCAGTATTAAATTAAACGGAACTATTCTAAAGCAGGTGCAGAAATTCAAATACCTTGGAGCAGTAATAACTTCAGATGGGAAATGCAGAACAGAAATTAGGAACAGAATAGGCCAAGCAAAGACTGCATTTCAGAGAATGAGAAACATATTAGCTAGCACATCTTTATCAATGAATGTTAGAAAACGAGTCCTAAAATGCTATATTGAACCTATTTTATTATATGGAAGTGAATCATGGACAATAGGCAAGTCTGCACAAAAATCATTGGAAGCAGCAGAAATGTGGTGTATTGAAGAATGTTGCGAATCCCCTGGACAGCAAAAATAACTAATGAAGAATGTATGAGAAGAGCTGGAGAGACAAAAAACATTGTCAAAAAGATAAGAGAGAGACAATGTACTTTCATAGGACATGCAATGAGAAAAGGGGGCATTGAAAATATTATAACAACAGGAAAAATAGAAGGAAGAAGATCAAGATGAAGACCAAGAGAAATGATACTGGACAGTCTGACGGGATGGTGTGAGAGAAGATCACCAACTGAACTGATGGCCTGCATGAAGGATCGTGTACACTGGAGAAGCATAATAGCCAACGCCAGTCGGCACGGCACCTGATGATGATGTTCAAACTCATTTTAAATAGACGTTATTAATCCATTGCATGCATGCACTGATTCCAGATCAAAACTTAGCAGTCACATACTGATCTGTAAACTGAGATGTTTTGAATGGTCTGTCCGAGAGAGGTTTTTGCTAGCTCCTGTTCAGTTTTGCAAGTTTTGTTTTCTCTTTGCCCGTCGGTATATAAACTGGCATATGCTGCCACCGGCTACATTTCATTGCTCTGGTTTTAGAATCTGGTCAGTCAAATTATCTGTTTTAAATTCTGATCGACCCGCGTGAGATAATAAATAGGTAAAGACAGTCCCATAGCAAATGCCGTAGGGGATGAAACGTTAGATACCTCATTATGCTGGGCCATCAGCGTATGAGGTAGGGTGGCCAGTTCCTTTCCTCTGGTACCCATTTTACGAGGCTGGGTCGACCTAGGGGCCGGATTTGGTCGGGAAAAAAAATCCCGCTCAGCTGGAGATTCGAACCCTCGACCATTCGGTTGCTAGGGTAATTTAAACTACACTAGCTTTCGGTGTCAAGGTTTTATCAGAGATCAAAAGACCTCTTCTTGGCGCCGTCCAAAAATTCCGCCGAGGGAATCTGTGCAGTGTTAAATGTTAGGCAGTTGCTGAAAGCAGAGTCCTTGATTAATAACTGAGTTCTGTTAACTGTTAAAATTTGTGAGTTCTGTTAACTGTTAAAATTTGTGAGTTCTGTTAACTGTTAAAATTTATGAGTTCTGTTAACTGTTAAAATTTGTGAGTTCTGTTAACTGTTAAAATTTGTGAGTTCTGTTAACTGTTAAAATTTGTGAGTTCTGTTAACTGTTAAAATTTATGAGTTCCCTTTGGTAAAAGCATTCACTCCCCCATAAGAGAAGCCATTTGACCAGTAATGAGATTTTGATTATGAGAAACCACTCAGATCACCACTTCCTCCCACTACTCCCCGCTAAGGGGAGTGTGTACACACACACACACACACACATATATATATATATAATATATATATATATATATATTCGTATGTATAGGAATATATAAGGGGAGTATATATGCATATATTCATACGTAACTCGGTACGTAAAAATATCTTGACACTGCGTTTCGTTGTCCAGACTATCTCTCTCTCTCTCTCTCTCTCTCTCTCTCTCTCTCTCTCTCTCTCTCTCTCTCTGAACCTTAAGTGCCCAGGGCACATGGGGCTTCAGCAAGGGTTTTCCACAAATGCCTATCCTTTGCCTTTTTTTTCTGCTCTTGCCCAGGTGAGCCTTCTATTGCTCAACATCCTTTCTGTTGTTCTTCTCCATGTCTCTTTTGGTCTACCCTTACTTCTGTTCCCCTGTGGTGTCCATCTTAGTGATATTTTTGGTAGTGAGTTATCAGTCATTCGGAGCACATGTCCCAACCATCGCCAGCGTCTTTCCTCAATAATTGCTGTCAGTGGCTTCATCTGCATTTCTGCCAATAAGATGTTATTTATTACGGTGTTTGGCAAAAATATTTTTCTAATTCTTCGTAAACATTTAGTCTGGAAAGAATTCAGCTTGTTTTCTATGGTTTTTGTGATTTTCCAGCATTCACTTCCATAGAATAGTACACTTACAATATTACTCTTAAATATCCTGATTTTCGTATTTATACTTAGTTTTTTTAGATTTCCATATAGTCTGCAGCATTGCAAAAGCCTGGTTTGCTCTAGTAAGTCTGCTGTTGATGTCCTCTGTGCTATCTCCATTTTCTACTACTCTGCTGCCAAGGTATACACATTCGTTGACCTCCTCCACTAACTTGTTATCTACTCTGAGTACATTTCTGTTGTTCACATTTTGCATAATTAACTCTGTCCAGACTATCACCAGCACATAAATGCTGTAGCTGCTGAAGTTTTAGTTTGCTAAGAAATGTGGTAAAGTTAATGGGGAAACTTTAACAAGTTTGAAGTCTGAAGTTTTTTTTAACAAAACATAAATGTCATCAAATAAATGTTGATTATAATTACGGTTAATTAGTGTTCTCTTCTAGAGATAATAGACAATTTGGCAAATTATACGTTTCACCGCTTCGTTTAATTTTTTTTATCTGTAAGATAGATAACCATCGGATATACAACGTTTACAGAAATGAAAGTTATTTTTCTCGGTTATCTCTCCTATATGTAGCGAGTCAGCTGTTTTATTGTTAGCCTGTCAGTGTTTTATCAATCAGAGAATCCCAAAACAAGCTATCAAGTGGAACACAACAGGCCGAAGAAAAAGAGATGGACCACGTGAAACTCTAAAGAGAACATTGTTAAGAGAGGCCAGATTAATAGGCTTAAAATCCCTTGATGAGATTGAAAAGCTCGCTGAAAACAGGAAAACTTGACGAAATACCAAGCGAGCCCTATGTGACGTTACAACAGCACAGGAAGGATGTAAGATGTAAGATAATGTTGTGTTTTGGAGGTTGTGGTGTGTGCTGACATGCTACCTTCAGGGCTGGTGAAGCATAGCCGACCAATATTCTGTCCCACCTCTCCGTTGGTACCCCCAGTAACAGGGCAGGGATAATTGATAGGGCAGTAGCTATCTGACTATGGCCATGGAGTCTGCTAAAGAAGTATTGCAGGTTCTTTTCTTTACCTCTACTCAGGGTCTGACAAAAATAGCTATCATAATCCGCTCCCAGTCTGACACTACCCCGTGCCTCAAACATCTTCATCGCATCGGATGCAAAGGATATCAACCTTCTAGTTCGAGGGAGAAGAAGAAGAAGAAGAAGGCTTCCAGTTCAAGTGAGACTGAAGAAGAAGAAGAAGAAGAATGATGCATTGATCAGTTTTAGTAACAAGTGAGGTTATGAATATATTCTGTATGAACCTATGCTTAATAAAATACTAATGCTGCAGTAGGAGCAGAAATGGCAGAATCAATGGCGATGTGGCTTCTCTGACTCAAAGCAATTCCCGCTACAGTAGCTGTCTGACTGAAAAGAAACTTCTCCAGTGCTACAGTAGCTGTCTAACTGAAAAGAAACTTCTCCAGTGTTACAGTAGCTATCTGACTGAAAAGAAACTTCTCCAGTGTTACAGTAGCTATCTGACTGAAAAGAAACTTCTCCAGTGTTACAGTAGCTATCTGACTGAAAAGAAACTTCTCCAGTGTTACAGTAGCTATCTGACTGAAAAGAAACTTCTCCAGTGTTACAGTAGCTATCTGACTGAAAAGAAACTTCTCCAGTGCTACAGTAGCTCTGAAATCCTGCCAAGAACCAGATTGAGGTGCCTGTAAAGTTGTCTGGATTTAAATTTTAAATATTTTAAGTTGTTTTTTTTTAAATTTTAAATATTGAAGTTAAAAGCACACTTCGTGAAATTTAAATCTCAAAGGTTTAAATACAAACTGTCCTGTTAGCCAGACTATGCCTTTTACTGGAGGGTACCAACGGAGAGATGGGCTAGGGACTTGGCCAGCTATGGGTCGGTGACAGCCAAATCGGACATCATCTTCGTCTCTTTGAACTTCTGATATAGAACGACAGATTACTTTTCTCTTTTCATTCTTTATGATTATTTTTTTTTTAAATCCGGCTGCTTTCTTTAACATAGTCTCTTACATCACGCAATATTCACCCATTTATCCGGTTCCGTGCAAATAGGCGCGCTTGTCAATCAAGCTTATTCGTGGTGTTTCATCTTCGCTACATTTAAACAGAGCTCTCTTGTTTTTACGTCTGAGAATAGAATCCTTAGAAGAATCTATGGACCCGGTAAGTGACCCTATAACACGACAGCGGAGCTTAGGAAGTAACAAAGAGACCTTACATCTTACGTCCTTCGCCGTGCCGTTGAACTTCAAATAGGGTTCTTATGGGTAGTTCGACAAGAGATCTATACATCGTTTAACTCTCCGCTTATAACAGTCATGAAAAAAAAACACCACATTGAGATGGCGCGGGCATATAGAGATTGATTGATTGATTGATCTTTATTTCAAAAGGGTTAAGAGAGAATGTAGGAGGATATGCAAACAAAGATGGGCTATATAGAAGTGATGAAAAGGGATAGATGAAGAGGTAGACTTAGAGAGCGATTGCGAAACAACCTAAAAGAAGATACACACGCTCTTGAAATCGACAATAGGCAAGAAAAGATCAAGAACAGGGAGGTACTGAGACTTGTCTTGTCTGCTGAAGTGAACCTCGAAGGTTCAGAAACCTGCTGAATTCAGCAGCTGTTCGAAGAAGAAGAAGAAGAGAAGAAGAAGAAGCAGAAGAAAAAGAAGCAGAAGAAGAAGAAGGATATCAGGCTTCCAGTTCGATGAAGAAGAAGAAGATTCTTGCATAATGACTATCAGATTCCGTAATTTCTGCATACCCATGGTTTGGGTGTTTAACTACCTATGTATGTTTCGCAACTTTTCTGGAAGCTTATTTGTTTGTTGTCCTGGCCACCTTAGTCTTGCTAAGAACAATACACCTATTTTACTTCCAGATACTTTTTCATTTATTTGTTTATTTACAAGTCTCAAAAACACTGGTTAACTGTAACACTAACTACATGTCTCATTGTTAAATATTCCGTTATTCTCTCAAATCTGCCTGTACGTGTTATTTAATGCTTGTCGTGCACGCTGTAATGCCATTTTGTCAAGCAGCTTAGAAGTTTTGACTTAGAATGGACGCAAATGATTTTCTGTTAAGTATCAGAGCTCAGATTATTGCTGTTGAACTTTGATGAGAAGTTGAGTCAAGAAAAATTAATGAAGGAAAATGCTTTGAATATTTTGATGGGAAGTTGAATAAAGAAAAGTTAATGAAGGAAAATGCTTTGAATATTTTGATGGGAAGTTGAATAAAGAAAAGTTAATGAAGGAAAATGATGTGAATATTTTGATGGGAAGTTGAATAAAGAAAAGTTAATGAAGGAAAATGCTTTGAATATTGTGATGGGAAGTTGAACAAAGAAAAATTAATGAAGGAAAACATTTTATGCATATCACACTCGGTCAGTCATTTGCATGTCCCTTGCGGAACTTCTCTTCCCTAACACCTCTCCCATAGGCCTCTCGGTTGTAAAGCAAGATACCCTGCTGCTGATGCATCCATTCGCAGATAATCAACGATGTCTTGCAGCCATCTTCGCCTTGGTCTTCCTCTCTTTTTTCCCAATTATGCACCATTGCAAGACTGTCTTCTCTAAATTCGCATCACGTGTAGTATGTCCAAAATATTTAAGTTTTCTTTGTTTAATCCTTATTACAAGCCAACCTTCTCAAATATTAAGTTCTTGTAGTATGAATGTATTTGGTTTTTTTAACACACTACACTTTTTAAAAATTCATTTATCATTATTTCTTTATTGTCATTAATCTAAATAGCTTCAACACATACAGAAGAACCTCAGCCTTCTTTAGTAACGTGTGTGCGTCGGAAGGTACAGCCGGTCTGAGACTGTAGCAGACATAACATTGTGTACATCAGTATGGGTCTGTTATAACAGAGAAAGCAATGGAAGAAGGAACATTTTCCAGCAACATTCCTGCACACGGTGAGAAACGCATGTGGTCTTAATTAATACATTCCGATATCCCGTTAGGTATGTACTTAACTAGACATCCTTGCTCATACGTAAACTTCCACATACTGCGGCAGACGTGTTTGCTAAGTCAGCAGAATCTATTTTAACGCCTGTTAAACGTCTTCTCTTTCTCCAGCTCTCAGAATCTTTAAGTGCCCAAGGCACACGGAACTTCCAGAAGGATTTTCCACAAGCGCCTGTCCTTTGCCTGGTTTTTTTTTTTTTTTGGCCGCTCTTGTCCAGGTTAGCCCTCTAATACTCAACATCTTCCCTGTTGGTCTTTTCCATATCTCCTTTGGCCTGCCCGCGTTCCTATACCCCCGAGGTGTCCATCTTAGTGCTATTTTTGGTAATGTGTCACAAGTCATCAGAAAAACACATGTCCCAACCATCGCCAGCGTTTTTTTTCCTCCAGTAATCGAAGTCAGTGGCTTCATCCGCGTGTTCAATGAGCTTTTAATGGTTTTGATTGTGTCTAAATCTGATGTTTGGCTAGAATCAACAGAGATGCGGTTTCTTAGAAGAACGTTAAGGATACCATGAGCGGCAAAGATGACAAAACGGCGAATGCCTAACAAATGCAAATGAAAAGAAAGGAACCTAATTAAATTCATAAGAAAACGACAGTCGTCGTTCATTGGACGTATAAAGAGAGGGAAACGCTTGAAAGTATCATAACAACAGGAAAGATAAATGGGAAGAAAGGTAGAGGAAGACCAAGGGGTAGAAATCATGGGCGGTCTGATGTGAAGACATAATGTAAAATGTCACAAGCTGATGAAAAATAACAAGGACCGAGTTCTGTGGAGAAGCATAACGCCACGGCACCTAGTGACGACTACTACTACTACTACTACTACTACTACTACTACTACTACTATTACTTCCTCTTCTAATTCTACTACTACTACTACTACTACTACTACTGCTACTACTACTACTACTACTACTACTACTACTACTACCTCTTCTTCTCATTCTACTACTACTACTACTACTACTGCTACTACTACTACTACTACTACTACTACTACTACTACCTCTTCTTCTCATTCTAGTACAACAACAACAACAACAACTACTACTACTACTACTACTACTACTACTACTACTACTACTACTACTACTACTACTGCTGCTACTTCTTCTTTTTCTTCTTCTTCTTCTTAGTTCCTCAGAAAAACAATTTACTACTGTCCTGATTATGATGTACTTTGAACTGCGAGCATTTGTTTGTTTTTTTTTAAATGAAATCTGCTATGATGCTGAACTCCAGCAACAGAGTCGTATGGGAAGTGGATTATAGCAGCTAGATTGAAGATTTAGAGTGAACACCCCCCCCCCCCAAAAAAAAAATCCTCTCCAAAACTATCTTCCCGGCATACTCTGCCACAGTGAATCCTACTCCATTAGGCAGAATGAACTCGAACCAGAAACGTTTTAATTAGAAGTCCAGCGCTATTCACTGCGCTCAGCCAGTCTGTCATTTGTATGTCCCTTGCCGAACTTTGGCTCCCTAACACCACTCCTGTAGGCCTATCGGTTGTAAGCAAGATGCCCTGCTGCTGATGCATCCATTTGCAGATTATCAACGATCCATTGCGCTATATACGTCAATTTCATAAGTGTAACTGCTTTATTTACTTTTTTTAAATTAATGGGAAAAAGAAAGAGAGGAAGACCAAGGCGAAGATAGCTGCAAGATATCATTGATATTCTGCAAATGGATGCATCAGCAGCAGGCCATCTTGCTTACAACCGAGAGGTCTACAGGAGAGCTGTTAGGAAGGCAAGGTTCCGCAAGGGATACTGTCAAATGACTGACTGAACTGCTTTATGGAGTCTAGTATAAGAGAATACTGTTTTGAACTCAAGACTGCTCCACTAGACCAATGTATAAAGTGCGTAAATGTAGGTATGTAGGCATTAAGGTATTATAATGTGGGCGTGTAAGCATTAAGGTATTGCTAGGTAGGTACGTACTCATTAAGATGTTGTAATTTAGGTCTGTGAGCGTTAAAGTGTCGTAAGGTAGGTGCGTAACTCTTTAAGATGCCGTAATTAAGGTGAGGAACCATTAAGGTGTCGTAATGTATATATATGTGTAAGCATTAAGGTGTCGTAATGTATATATGAAAAATACACATAGAAGGGACAGATATTGAAGAAGTCAATCAATTTGCATACCTTGACAGCTTAAAACTTAAGAGAAAACTTAAATATTTTGGACACATTAAACGTCATGATAATTTAGAGAAGACCGTATTGGAAGGATACATAATGGGAAAAAGAAAAAGAGGAAGACCGAAATGAAGATGGCTGCAAGACATCGTTGATGATCTGGAAATGGATGCAGCAGCAGCAGGCCATCTTGCTCACAGCCGAGAGGCCTACAGGAGTGCTGTTTGGGAGACAAAGCTCCGCAAGGGACATGCAAAGGAATGAATGAATGACAGCTACATAGACCAGGATGGTGACACTAGAAAGGAAGTTAGAATCAGAATTGCAAAAGCAGCATCGATCTTCAAGAATCTTGAGAACATATGGAATTCAAAAGTTATAAGCATAAAAACCAAGTTAAGACTATTCAATTCAAATGTAATATCCACCCTCATTTATGCATGCGAAAGCTGGAAAACAACTAAAGAAATAGACAAGAAATTAGACTCTTTTGAAAACAAATGCCTAAGGAAAATACTCAGCATCAAGTGGAACGAATTCAAGAACAATGCAGAGATAAGACAGATGACTGAACAACAACCAGTCTCGTGAGTGATAAGGAAAAGGAGATGGACATATGTTGGTCACCTGATGAGAAGAAATGATCAGAGAATCCTAAAACAAGCTATCAGGTGGAACACAACAGGCCAAAGAAAAAGAGGCAGACCGCGTGAAACTCTGAAGAGGACATTGTTAAGACAGGCCAAATTAACTGGCATAAAATCCCTTGATGAGTTTGAAAGATTCGCCGAAGACAGGAAAAATTGGCGAACTACTTTGCGAGCCCTATGTGACGTTTAACTGCACGGGAAGGATATAAGATATATAAGATATAAGAATGTATATATGTGTGTAAGGATTAAAGTGTTGTAACGTATTAGGGGGGGGGGGGCCTTGAAGATGTCCTCCACAGTTCGAAGAAAAGATATAAATATACGAAACAAAGAAAGACATGGAAGTGGAACGAAAAAAAAGCGGAAAAAGGCAGCAGATTGTTGGAAGGAGCTGTCCAAGACGGCATAGAAAACATCGCTTGAGAACATTGCTCCAGCAATGATGAAAGTTATAACGATAAACAAAAACAGAGGCCGCTAGGCCAAAAATAAACGAAACGGTTAGAAGATGTTAGAACAGTTCACAAATAATCTTGGCAGTCTTCCAGCAGTGGTTCTCAACTTTTTGTTGCAAAAATGACCGCCCCTTTGAAAGTCTGGTGAAACTTAACGATCTTTTGTTACATACAATCACATTACATTACACATCGTGTAGGATAATGTTGGTGATCATGCTTCTTCATCTTGTGCGATTCTTGGTGTTTCCATCATCATCATCATGTGCCTTCTCCATAACAAAGGTTGGCGGTAATGAATCTCCAGCTCCCTCGCTCCCTCGCCTTGATGGTGAACTCAGCCAGGCTGTGTCCTGTCCATTCTCGTATGTTACCTTCCCATCTACATCTCCTGTCTTCCTCTTGCTCTTTTTCCTTCCACCCTTTCCTAGTATGATCTTCAGTGTAGTGTAATGTATTTTTGATATGGCCCAAATGTTTTGTTTTTCTTCATCTTTATATCTTTGAGAAGTTCACGTTGCACTTGCAGCTGTTCTAAAATCTGTGCATTTGTTCTTTTCACTTCAATCGTTTCAAACGCCTTTATTTTATTTTTTTCCAAGCCACTTTGTCAGTATGTACACATACTTACTTCCCTATTTCAACACAGTACTTCAATTTTTTAATATAGTTTATATTATAGGAAGAAAGTCAAATATGTTAAAGACATTTTTTTAGAAATTAAATTGTTAGAAAAGAACATGCGAGATGTTCAGCAGGTGCTAAAAACATCCATGTATGTCCATTTCTTAAAGTAATTAGTCAGGTGCACGATAATAAAAACAGTTGTCCAATCTTTAAAGTGCACGATAATAAAAACAGTTGCCCAGTCCTTCAGGTGCACGATAATAAAAAAAACAGCTTCCGAATCATTGTATTTCATGATACAAAAGTGCTTTAAATAAACTAGGTATGTTCTACTGCACTTTCATTTTGTTGGATTATCTTCTTCGTCGATGGCTCAGAAATAGATTCCGAACTCCCTAACAGATCTTCGAAGGTAGATAGTTGTGTATGGTTCAGTTTTACAAAAAGATAGAAAGAGTGAGGAAAGTGAGGGCGGGAACAAGAATGGCAGAAAGTAAGCTGAGCACCTATAAATGAAAAACATACAACAATCCAATATTTCGGCAAAAGTCTTTCTTCAAGGATCATATACAAAAACAACACAACAGATTTTTTAAAAAAAACATGAAAAATGTGTCATAATCTTTCTTACAAGGAGGATACCCAAAAAGTTAGGTGTTTAATTCTTCATTTATTTCTCGTGTTTTTATCTGTTCTGTTCTTTTTGTATGTGATCCTTGAAAAAGGCTTTCGTCGAAATATTGGATTGTTGTGTGTTCTTTATTTATGTATGCTCATCTTACTTTCTTGTCATTCTTGTTTCTACCCACTTTCTTCACTATTTCTTTTTTTTTTTAACCATACATCTCTATCTACTTTCTCTACTAGAGCCTGTTTCATCACAAGTGTTCTTTCTTTTATCTCTTAATATATGAGGAGGTTCGACTGTTGTTTTCAGCATCACAATAGAATTGTTGTTGTTGTTGTTGTTGTTGCTGTTTTTTGAAGGAGCTGGGATCTGGCAAAATTCGTCGCTTGAGCAGATCGTAAAGCCGACATGCCTGTATGGATTTGTTGGATTCTTGGAACATAATGAGTTCAGTGAGATAAACTGGGGGTCTATGAGATGCAAACACCAAGGCAAATCACTTTGTTGTCCACAATCATTATAAAGCATGGATATAGATTTCAGACAGAGTTTTATCTCATCATCAGTCCTCTAAACTCCAAATGAAGCTTACGGCACGAACAAAGGTTCTCCAGCCAGTCGCTACCTTGAGCAAGTCAGGATACCCCAAACCATGTCTTTCTAGCTTCCTTTAGTTCTTTCTGTGTTTAGAGGTTTATCTAAACATTGTTTATTCATTCCCTCCCCCCCCCCCACCCCCATGTTCACTGAACCTCATAACTTCCAATGGTTCCTCCGGATCACAAGCTGAGAACCCCTGTTCTAGAGAGTATCTACCTGTGGGGATCAGCACAAAACTCGAGCAAGCTGGGAAATGTTACGCGGATTTCACCTGCCCTGCTCAAAATCAGAAATCTTGTTAAGTAACGCGGTCATGGCACGGAGCCATTTTAAAGCGAGAATAACCGCTTCTTTCAAGATCACCTTTTGTTGGCTTCTTGCCTCGTAGGTAAATTCCAGAATTACTGCGTTGTCTCTCTCCCTCTCTCTACTCTCTCTCTCTCCATCTCTCTCCTGACCTACATAAGCGTGAGCTGTGGTAAACAGTGAAGCTTACAGAAACTGAGGTATATTATTATTATTATTATTATACCTTTACTTCAAATAGTATTGGGGGTGAAGACGCCTGTCCGATGAGGCAATCAGCGAACCATAGCTGATACGCTAGCATCAGGGTTAGCGAACCATAGCTGATACGCTAGCATCAGGGTTAACGAACCATAGCTGATAAGCTAGCATCAGGGTTAACGAACCATAGCTGATATGTTAGCATCAGGGTTAGCGAACCATAGCTGATATGTTAGCATCAGGGTTAGCGAACCATAGCTGATATGTTAGCATCAGGGTTAGCGAACTATAACTGATATGCTAGCATCAGGGTTAGCGAACCATACTGATACGCTAGCATCAGGGTTAGCGAACCATACTGATACGCTAGCATCAGGGTTAGCGAACCACAGCTGATATGCCAGTATCAGGGTTAGTGACCCATAGCTGACCAAGACCCTGTCCCACCTCTCCGTTGTTACCCCCCCCCCCCAGTAACAGGCATAGCCTGGATAACGAGGCAGGGATCGCAATAGTCCCCATGGTGGTGGATTCTGCTAAAGAAGCATTGCACACGCCCAGTTTTTTAGCTTTACTCCGGGACTGAACAAGTAGCCGCCATAACCCCGCTCCCACGCCGATACGATGCTGTAGCTCAACACCTTCACAGCATCGGCTGCAAAGAACACCAGCTCGCAGTTACAGGGAGATAGCACAAGACAGGACAAGACAAATATATTTCCCTAGTTTTTCTTATTTGTTCTTATATTTCTACGTTCCTTCTAGATTCAGGTACTGTGGGTTGTAATGTGAGAAAAACAATTTTTGTGCAGTGAAGGAAATACGAGTATGTATATTTAGATGCTAGGAATGCGAAAGTAAATTATGTGTAAAATATATACAATGATGTGTTGACACTGCGTGTTTATTGTTAAATGGGGGGGGGGGGGGGGCAGGAGATAGAAATATAAACGGTGGTGAGATAGAAATATGAACGGTGGTGAGATAGAAATGTGAACAGTGGTGAGACAGAAATGTGAATGGTTGTAGGATAGACATGTGAATGGTGGTGAGATAAAAATGTGAATGGTGGTAAGACAGACATGTGAATGGTGGTGAGATAGAAATATGAACGGTGGTGAGATAGAAATATGAACGGTGGTGAGATAGAAATATGAACGGTGGTGAGATAGAAATGTGAACAGTGGTGAGACAGAAATGTGAATGGTGGTAAGATAGATGTGTGAGTGGTGGTGATATAGAAATATGTGGTACGATAGAAATATGAACGTTGGTGAAATAAATATGTTGTAAGACAGAAATATGAACAGTGGTGAGATAGAAATATGAACAGTGGTGAGATAGAAATATGAACAGTGGTGAGATAGAAATATGAACAGTGGTGAGATAGAAATATGAACAGTGGTGAGATAGAAATATGAACAGTGGTGAGATAGAAATATGAACAGTGGTAAGACAGTAATATGAACAGTGGTAAGATAGTAATATAAACAGTGGTAAAATACTAATATGAGCAGAAGTAAGACAGCAATATAAACAATGATAAGATACGAGCAATATGAACGATATCAATGTAGAAATTTGAACAGTGGTAATAAAATATAAATGTGAATAGTGGTGATAAGATATAAATGTGAATAGTGATAAGATATAAATGTGAACAGTGATAATGTAAAATGTTTCCATGTTAATGTTAGGAAATACAGAAGAATATGAGTGAAAAATAAAGCAAAACAAACAAAAAAAATCCTGTGAATTCACGCATAAAAATGTGTTTTATGTAACATCTACATTTACGAGCTCTTGTTAGTCTCTTGTTGCTATTTTGTGATTCTTATGTATCCAGTTCTGTATTTTGTAAGATTTTCATAATTCGCAATTTTTTTTTATTTCGTAAACTTTCGTAAATCCTAGAGCTCTTTTTTTTTTTTTGTAAGTTTTTCACACCCTCCAGTTTTCTGGGACGTTTAAAGCCTTCATCTTCTTAGGTTTCTGGGACATTTAAAGCGCTTATCTTCTCAGGTTTCTGGGACGTTTAAAGCGCTTAACTTCTCAGGTTTCTGGGACAGTTAAAGCGTTCATCTTCTCAGGTTTCTGGGACGTTTAAAGCTCTTAACTTCTCAGGTTTCTGGGACGTTTAAAGCGCTTATCTTATCGGGTTTCTGGGACGTTTAAAGAGTTTATCTTCTCAGGTTTCTGGGACATTTAAAGCGTTCATCTTCTCAGGTTTCTGGGACAGTTAAAGCGTTCATCTTCTCAGGTTTCTGGGACGTTTAAAGTTCTTAACTTCTCAGGTTTCTGGGACGTTTAAAGCGCTTATCTTATCGGGTTTCTGGGACGTTTAAAGAGTTTATCTTCTCAGGTTTCTGGGACATTTAAAGCGTTCATCTTCTCAGGTTTCTGGTTTTGAGGCTCTTCACTTTTTTAGGATTCTTTTTTCAAGATTTTATAATTCTCAGTTTGCAAAATTTATACTCCACAGTTTCTAGGACTTTTAAAACTTTCATAACGTCGAGGTCTTCCGGTGAGAAAGTCCAACTCTAGACTAAACTGGTGCAACGAAAACCACGGTGTCACGCAATCCCGCTTCTGAGACCCACCAAGAATACAGGCTCAAGCCCTGCGATACTATGAACCTCTTGTGGTCCTCTCTGGGATCTCGTGTGGTCCCTTCGAGGAGGACCACGGAAGGACCACACGGGGGACCACGGGACTTAACGAGGACCACAGGCATAAATTCAGTAGGATCACAGTGCGGTCTTGGTGGTAGAAGCGAACGAAGAAGAAGAAGAAGAAGAAAACTTTCATACTCCTCAATTCTCTTGGGCTTTTAAAACTTTTATGGTCCTCAGTTCTCTGGGGCTTTTAAAACTTGTATGGTCCTCAGTTCTCTGGGGCTTTTAAAACTTGTATGGTCCTCTATTCTCTGGGCCTTTTAAAACTTGTATAATCCTTAATTCTCTGGGACTTTTAAAGCTCAAATACTGCTCAATTCTCTGGGACTTCTAAAGCTCAAATACTGCTCAATTCTCTGGGACTTTTAAAACATTAATACTGCTCAATTCTCTGGGACTTTTAAAACATTAATACTGCTCATTTCTCTGAGGCTTTTAAAACATTAATACTGCTCATTTCTCTGAGGCTTTTAAAACTTTGAAACTGCTAAATTATCTAGAACTTCTAAAGCTTTCATGCTTCTACGTGTTCATGTGTTGTTTTTTTAAGACTTCATAATTCAGTTTTCTGTTTTGTAACTGAATGTTAATGACTGTAACATGCTGGCGCTGATATTAGATCAATCTAGACAGCTTCCTAGGTCGCAGACCTCAGAGGAGCACATGACGGACCTTTTTAACCCTGCAAAAAATGCTACGCATATTTCATATTTGTTTCGTTAAGATAAACACCACAGCGGGTGGTATGTTCCATGTTTGCATTTAGAAATTTTAAACTTTCGCGAAAGCCGAAAAAAAGGGCACTTAATGAAATGTTTTAAATTTTGACAGCTTTGTAAAGGTAAAATTCCCGTTTTCCGTGACATTAAAGGCATATCGGGGATACGGTGTTAGGCCCGTATTTCCAAGACCTTCGGCACATGAAAGTGTGATGTGGTGTCTGTATCACACCTGACCGCGTTTACCTTCCCAGATTTCTCTGGTACCCGTCTTTTAGAGTCTGGGTGGACCCCGGGGCCTTCTGGTGTGTCCCAGGAAAAAAAAAAATTCTCCACTGTTGGGGCTTGAACCCGGTAACACCGGATTAGTAGAGCGAGCGTCTAACCACTCAGCCATCCAGGCCGGCTTGTGTGAGGCGGGATAATTCATACGTTAACTTTTCTAAAATTGTGCACGTTCCACGGTTTTTTTTTTCTCTCTCTCTTCTTTCTGACGTTCGATTTAGAACATCTAAACTGGTTTTCATGAAAAGAGAAGAGAGCGGGGAGAACATGCAAAATAGTCGGTTATCGCCCCTGTATTGGGTGACGATACTGAACGGAAAACGGAAAGCTGGAGGGCACACAAAAAAGCGTTACAAAGACAGGCTCAAAACCTCACTCAAAGCCTTCGGGACAGACATAAACTCTTGGGAGGCCATAGCACAAGCCCGCCAATCATGGAGAGCTTTAACCACCCCGGTTGCTCAGACAGCAGAGCGCTCAAGAATTGAAAGTGCCCAGCACAAACGCGCAATGCGAAAAGCCAAGGCAGCACAAGCACCCACAACTGAATCTGGACATGCATGTTCCGTGTGTGGCAAAACTTTTAGAGCTCGTACAGGGCTAGTTGGTCACGCACCGACACGCCTCTCCTTACTTTGACTAAGATGAGTTTATGGTCATCATCGAAGACGATGGACGAACAACAACAAAAACAATAACAACAACAACAACTTTGGTTGACGCTAAAATTGGACTTACAACAAAAATAGTTTCCTGCTAGTTATGCTTTAAAAAAAATTACGTGCAGACATAAACTATGATAACTGGAAGATAGAAACAGCTCTGTTTAATGACAAAGTATAAACCGTTATAATATGGGGGAGTAGATGGCAATGATGTGGCAGTGAGACCTGCTGGACTGGCTAAAATAAATGGTAGACTGACAATGGACAAGGGGGACATTGCTAAAGCTGTATTGGACAGACTGGGGGAAAAATGAAGAGCGGGAATGGAAGTACAATCTGAAGAGATTGCTGGAGCTAGGACAGATTAAAGGTGCTGACAGGAAATCTGAACTGTGTGGCAGAAAACGCACTGTAAACAACCAACATTTAACAGGAACTATTACCAAACATACTCTTGGATGGATGCTGCGGCTTGCGGCGGAGCATATTTGGGGTTGTCCTGAATGGAGTGAAAACGGAGTCTGATTTTGAACTTTGAACTTTAAACGCTTATAATGTTCTGACCTCTAAGAGGGATTATGTTTGTTATCATAATTTTGTTTCATACTTTCATATATCTGCTTGTATTTTATGTACAATACCTACTTCCTTTTGCCTATAAATTAGATAACATTGACAACCGAGTTTACAGAAGAGGGAGCTGGGAAGATGTGATTTAAACCGCTCTGTGATTAAATTTAAAATATATTTTTTAAAAATTATCCTATTTTAGCTAAAACGTAATATAAGATCAAGGAACTGTAAATAATCTTTTATCGATTACTCGTTATTAGCTCAAAGCTCTTGTTACGAGGAGATTAATAAGGTGCATGCACAGCTTCTGCGACGTTGACAAGATAAGCTTGATTGCCTTTGTGCGTGTTTAATAATCTACGTCGTACGTAAGAACTTGTAGATTCTGCGCATAAACAATTGTTACAATGCCCAAGATATATAGAGTGGTATGCCACGTGGTATGATTTTTACCTCACAAAAACATTATTATTTTCGTGACAAAAGGAGAGAGAGGGGGAGGGGGAGCGAATGAGATGATAAGAACGCCCTTAATCCTGGAACTATGTAATATTTCGGCTTAATTCTTCATATCTTGTTTTGTCTTGTGTTATCTCCCTGTAACTGCGAGGTGGCGTTCTTTTGCAGCCGATGCTGAGAGGATACTGAGGTACAGCATCGTATCGGCGTGGGAGCTGGTTACGGCAGCTATATTTTTTTTGTTTAGGTGGCGGAGTACAGCTAAAAATCAGGGGGTGTGCAAAGCTTCTTTAGCAGACTCCACCACCATGAGGACTATGGCGATCCCTGCCTCCGTTAGCCAGGCTAGACCTGTTATTGGAGGTACCAACGGAGAGGTGGGACAGGGTCTTGATCAGCTATGGGTCGCTGATTGCCTCATCGGGCAGCGTCTTCACTCTCAATCTTTCATGAAATATAAAAAATGTGAAAAAAGTGGGGGGGGGGGGGGGGGAAGAATGATAAAAGAAAGATTTTCATCCACTTATTCGATATTGTAATGTGGGGCCAAACTGTCTCCCCCCCCCCAACCACCCTCCTCATCTCCACCCCCACCACCTCCCGCTTACCCTGTTCTGTTTTCATCCACCACGCCCCCGCCCGTCCCACCCAAACAGACAAAGCCCTCCAAGTCCCAAATCGATGCCCTGGTCTAGTTCCTGATTCTTGTATTTGACCTGCCCATTCAAGTCTGCGGTCACGCCATTTTATTCAGGGTTGACTCTATGATTTGATTACGAAAATGAATAGCCCCAAGATGCACTAGTCTTCTGCAAATAGAAAATAACAAAGGTTTTCGCACAGGAAAGTAACAGATAACACAGAGTTTGTGGTTAGACCTGGAGGGAAAAATCATTAACAACTTTAAGACGTGAGCGAAAGAAAACATGACACGAGAATTATCAGGAACGTGAGCTACTGACTCTGGTAGGATGAGCTTTGTTTATTATGTCCATGGTCTAGCTATACAATACAGTGCTCTTGCTCTGTTACTTTACAAGATGCTCCATACAATACAGTGCTCTGTTACTTTACAAGATGCACCATACATTATAGTGCTCTGTTACTTTACAAGACGCTCCATACAATACAGTGCTCTGTTACTTTACAAGATGCACCATACAATACAGTGCTCTGTTACTTTACAAGATGCTCCATACAATGCAGTGCTCTGTTACTTTACAAGACGCTCCATACAATACAGTGCTCTTGCTCTGTTACTTTACAAGATGCTCCATACAATACAGTGCTCTGTTACTTTACAAGATGCTCCATACAATGCAGTGCTCTGTTACTTTACAAGACGCTCCATACAATACAGTGCTCTTGCTCTGTTACTTTACAAGATGCTCCATACAGTACAGTGCTCTGTTACTTTACAAAACGCTCCATACAATACAGTGCTCTGTTACTTTACAAGATGCACCATACAATACAATGCCATGTTACTTTACAAGACGCACCATACAATACAATGTTCTGTTACTTTACAAGACGCACCATACAATACAATGCTCTGTTACTTTACAAGATGCTCCATACAGTGCAGTGCTCTGTTACTTTACAAAACGCTCCATACAATACAGTGCTCTGTTACTTTACAAGATGCACCATACAATACAATGCCATGTTACTTTACAAGACGCACCATACAATACAATGTTCTGTTACTTTACAAGACGCACCATACAATACAATGCTCTGTTACTTTACAAGACGCACCATACAATACAATATTCTGTTACTTTACAAGACGCACCATACAATACAATGCCCTGTTACTTTACAAGACTCACCATACAATACAATGCTCTGTTACTTTACAAGACGCACCATACAATACAATGCTCTGTTACTTTACAAGTCGCACCGCTGACATTTTCCATTATTTTCCTAGCTAAAATCCGCTTGCTTTTAGTCTGTTTTTCTACAGTCACACCCCCCCTCCCAATGTACACCCTCGTAAGACGCACGTACAAAGAACTATTGAGCGCTGTTGAAAACTAGATGGTCACTGAGCGATACCAAACACCGTTCATTACAAAAAAAGGCGGTACGTCATGGACTCTGGCAGTCAAGATTTCATTCGAAAGTCCCAGTTATTGAAGTTTTAAATCTTAAAACTTGATAACAGAACTAATATGATGGGAACAGCTGTAGCTGACGCAAATAATCATGTTCGTTGTTTGAACTTTGTTGTTTTTTTTTTTTTTTTCGTAAAAAAACTGTTTGATTTTCTTGTACATAATCTTTCTCCTTTACACCATTTTTCTTCTGTCGTGTACACAGTTTTTTTTTTTTTTGTTGTTTGTTTGTTGTAGTTGTTTCTACATGGCCACTTGTTTTTTGTTAAAATCTCAGTGGCTGACCCGCAAAACTTCAACGTCTTGTAGCTTCTTGCTTTCTTCTGATACATTTTTGATGAAATTTTAAGTCAACACATCATCATCATCATCATCGTCATCGTCGTCGTCGTCGTCAGCGTTATGAAGCTAAATCCGTAATTGGTGGCACCGTTAGTGTTCTATTTATAAACGCGTAGAATGGTGGAAGTCATCAGGGGTGCAGGAGTAAGGGTAGACCAAAGGAGGCATGGAGAAGAACAGAGAGGACGCTTAGTAACAGAGGGCTCACTTGGGCAAGAGCAGAACAAGAGGTGAAGGGCGAGCATTTTTGGAAACCCCTTGAGGAAGCCCCGTGTGGGTACACTTAAATGTTCAGAGAGAGAGAGAGAGAGAGAGAGAGGGGGGAGGAGAGAGAGGTAAAGAAAGAAAGAGAGAGAGAGAAAATGGCGGAAGTACGAGATATACCCAAGGTTCAGCTTATTCGCAGTTAGTCCTCCTGCCAAGCTACTTTACTGTCCTCCCTGCCAAGCTACTTTACTGTCCTCCCTGCCAAGCTACTTTACTGTCCTCCCTGCCAAGCTACTTTACTGTCCCCCTGCCAAGCTACTTTACTGTCCTCCTGCCAAGCTACTTTACTGTCCCCCTGCCAAGCTACTTTACTGTCCTCCTGCCAAGCTACTTTACTGTCCCCCTGCCAAGCTACTTTACTCCATGGATAGGACTTATTTAACCTGTACAAAACTGTCCCTCATACAACGCAGTACTACGCCCTTTAAGACAATTCACTATTTAGATCTGCTATAGCTTCGGAGCGCGTCTAGTGGTGGGTTATCTATTACGCTGAACAAGCATAAGCCTAGGAATAATTAGTGTATACGTATATAAAGCTATTTATACACGAAGCCACTGCAGTAAAGCTGTGATAACAAAATGTATAAACTAGAAAAAACGTACGAACAACTTTATTACCTAACCAGCATGCAGTTGTGACATTTTCGTGTGAACATTAATAATACAAAAACACACAGGACGAAGAAATAGAGAGATAAGGTAAAATATAACTTCACGTGAATGCTATGTAAAAAATAGGAAATGAAAAAAAAAAAGAATAAAATAAAATGGATGGAGCACTTAGCTGTGACTTATAAAAGGTTGTGACTCGTAGGAGGCTGTGTTCAGAAGTGTGCATGGTGGAGTGTAGAGAATGTTTAAATGGAGACTTGTGATTTGTGGTAGGTGGGTCGTAAATGGGGGAGGGGGAACATTGGAAAGGGGAGTGAGTGATACACTGGTAATCTAGTCGGGAGAAGGTGGAATAGATTATTATAGTTGGGGTAGAGGGGTTGTAATCTGATGCTGTGATGAGGTTCTTAACTATGTGTTACAAGTGAGAAAGGAGTGGAGCTTAGTGCAGGGGGATTATGATTGTGGAAGAGGCCAATATTAGGTGTAGCTGAATTGTGAGTTCAAATCATGTGGTTCAGCGCCCCATATTTCTGAATGTAGCGGTTCTCAAGTGCTAGGCGGCTTCAGTCATTAGCATTGTTTGATGGCTGTTACCAGAAAGTCAGATTTGCCTCTATGGTTAAGGCATTTGAAATGATTAGGGTCTGGTTTTGAAGCATGCTGGGTATTATCGTACAGATGTTTCTGCACGCGGTCACCTAAACTGAGACCAGTTTCGCCAATATAAGTTATCCTGCATCTTTTGCATGCAATGCCATATGGGTACTCGCATGTGAATCCCTCATTGAGAATGCGGATATTTTGAGAAAGGTGATCGTTTTCGTTTCCCAGACTACAGGGCAGGTAACACAGCGAGGGCGGTTACATTTTCTATGCCAGTATATGCCAGGTTCCGCTTCATGTGTCTGTGGACGAGGATGCCCTTAAGATTTGGTTCCCGCTAGTAGGGGTCGTCAGAGAAGATGCCGTGAATATCGGGGTCAAGTTGGATTAGTGGCAGATGACGATAAAGAATTTTCTTAACCATCTGACCATAAGCCTAGGGTCTTGGCAAGCAGGGGGCCCGACAACTAGGAAAAAATGGGAATATAAATGATCGTTTGATGAATTTTATATAAGGAGATGAACGGTATGGGACGGAGGAGAGCGGGGTACTAAGTTTAGCTTAAGGGCTTGGGTGGTGGTTAACCGGTTACTGAGCAGGTCCACTGGTAGAACCAGGTTATAACTGCCCTGGCTCGTTCTATCTCACGCTAAGATACTGAAGGGGGAGGCGACGTTGTCAGATCTGGCAGTCAGCGACTCATAGCTGATATGACAGCCTTAGTGCTGGTCAAACATACCCCAGCAAGACCCTGCCCCGCCTCCCCTGGTACCTCCCAGTAACAGGGCTGGTTTGGCTAACTGGCTGGGATGGTTATAGTCCCCATAGAGTTAGGATCTGGTGAAGGAGTACTGCACGCCCCTTGTTTTTTTTTTTTCTAGCTCCATTTTGGGACTGAGTAAAGTAGCTGACATTACCCGTTCCCTATCCGACACGATGATGTGCCTCGTCAACTATACCATATTGGCTACAAAGAATACCAGCTCGCAGTTCCTGGGAAAAATAAAGAAGAAGAAGAAGAATAAGAAGAAAGAAGAAGAAGAAAAATAAGAAGTAGAAAAAAGAAGAAAGAAGAAGAAAGAAGAAGAAGAAGAAAGAAGAAGAAGAAAGAAGAAGAAGAAGGAAGAAGAAGAAAGAAGAAGAAGAAGAAGAAAGAAGAAGAAGAAGAAGAAGAAGAGGAGGAGGAAGAAGAAGATAGCGTACGTCTGACCACCTGCTTTCTGCCCCTTCTTGGTGTTGCCCATCCATCTACGCCGATGTCATTCTGCTAAACTTTTGTTTCTCAACTTATTCCTTTAAGCTGCTTTCCCCTATATTACTATGCTTCTCAAAACTGAGTTGTCCTTCATCATTTCTCGTTTCATTTACTCCAGTTCATGATCCGATTTTACATCAATATGCTTAAAAATATATCTTTAAAATGGAACATATAATCAAACAGACTTAAGATAAGCAATAATATATAGCAAATGAGATAAGGAAAAGTATTTGAAAGACAGAAACAAAATAATATATAATATTTGACAAACAAACATAGATAAAAAAAAACTGCGTCAGACATGAGTGGCTATAATATATGACAGATAAGGAGATAAACGGAACAAGTGGTGGTATTATAATAAGACAGTTAATAATAAATTTCAGGCAAACGAGACAAGTTATAATAAATGTCAAGTAACGAGACAGAACGTAAATAAATTTGAATATCTAGGTTCAGTCATCACCATCAATGGCCACTGCGCAGTGGAAATCAGAAGAAGACTAGCAGCTGCATCACAGAAACTAGCTCAGATGAAGAGTATGTGGCAATGTACCAACAAGAAAACAAAGTTATGTTTAATAAGGGCTTAGATCTTACCACTGGCAACATACGGATGCGAAACTTCGAGACTTAAAAATCGCTAGAGAAGAGAATAACAGCATTTGAAATGAAATGTTACAGAAGGGCATTTAGAAAATCATGGATAGAACGAAAATCAAATAAAGAGATACTGATGGGAGTAAGTGTCGCAGAAAACTGACTCTTTGACACCATAAAAAATTAGAAAGCTGAGACACTTCGGCCACATCAAGAGACACAACAGCTTGGAGAGGTTGGTAGTAGAAGGCTTAGTGCCCGGCCACATAAGAGACACAATAGCTTGGAAAGGTTGGTAGAAGAAGGCTTAGTGCCTGGCCACATTAAGAAACACAATAGCTTGGACAGGTTGGTAGAAGAAGGCTTAATGCCCGGCCACATCAAGAGACACAACAGCTTGGACAGGTTGGTAGAAGAAGGCTTAGTGCCCGGCCACATCAAGAAACACAATAGCTTGGACAGGTTGGTAGAAGAAGGCTTAGTGCCCGGCCACATCAAGAGACACAATAGCTTGGACAGGTTGGTAGAAGAAGGCTAGTACCCGGCAAAAGAGAAAAGGGACGACCTCGCCGCATCTGGACCCAGGGCATCACGGAAAGTCTGAATATGTCATTGCGAGACGCTGGTCAACTTGCCCAAGATCTTATTGCATTCTGGGAGGCTATGAGAGGGACAACATTCTGAAATGGACAGGTCACATGAATGAATGAATGGATGAAACGAGACAGAAATAAGAGACAAACGAGATAAGTAATAACAATAAATATGAGGTAAATAAGACAAGCGACAATTACTAAAGGGCAAATGAGAAAAAAAATCAAATGGAGAGTAACGTTAGTGCAGTGGGTTAGACACTCGCTTAAAAACTAGACGACCCGTTTTCTATTTCCACTCACCCGGCGGTGGTCAGACCTTGTCTGGCAAAAAACTCATGGGGTTCACTCAGCCACAAGAAGAAAAAAATGGGCACCAGGGTTAACACTCTGGGATTTAAGAGGAATTACGCCCGCTAGCTACGGAGTTAGTGGTGATAGTGACACTAGTCGACAGTTTCTGGTCAACTGCTGCCCAGTGCAGTGACGCTGATTCACAACTCACACCTTTACCTTTAGTAATAATAGGAAGGCAAACAAAACAAGTAATAACAAATGAGAGGAAAACAAAACAAGTAATAACAAATGAGAGGAAAACAAAACAAGTAATAACAAATGAGAGGAAAACAAAACAAGTAATAACAAATGAGAGGAAAACAAAACAAGTAATAACAAATGAGAGGAAAACAAAACAAGTAATAACAAATGAGAGGAAAACAAAACAAGTAATAACAAATGAGAGGAAACGAGACAAATAATAAAAAAAAGAGAGAGAGAGAGACAGGCGAGACGAGTAATAACAAATTAAGGGCAAACATGACAGGTATTAACAAATAACAAACAAACACGACAAACAGAGATCAACAAAGAGCGACCCAGCATTTATTGATTAAATAAGCAAATTGAAATAGCGACATGAAAAACTATTTATAGAACTAATGTGTGTATTAATTTTGTTTTTAATGGAAACAGTCGACGCACATTCCGCTTTTAGAGAAAATATCTGTTTTCTAGTTTTATTTATTGACATAATCCAGGAAATTCAACGTCTGAAGTGTCAGCCGTCTCTGAGAGTTCATACAAAAACTTTTTTACCTGCTGTGTCTCGAGAAACAAGATTTCTTTAATATCTACGTAACTTTAATTCTGTATTAAAGTTGCGAAATGTTTCAGTTAAATATTATCTGTTTTCTGGTATGCGATCTAAATAAATTTTGTTTTATTTTTTTGTCCTACGTTTGTGTCCTTGTTGATTGTTTGCTGATGTTTATTATTCTAATTTTGATATTGAGGCCAGACATGGTGTTCCAGGTAGGCAAAACTAGAGCTAGGGAAGACAACAGCGCTAGAAGGAAGACATGATTATCTGGGTAGGTAAACTAGAGCTAGGGAAGGCGAAAGCGCTTTAAGGAAGACATGATTATCTGGGTAGGTAAACTAGAGCTAGGGAAGGCGAAAGCGCGTTAAGGAAGACATGATTATCTGGATAGGTAAACTAGAGCTAGGAAAGGCGACAGCGCTAGAAGGAAGTCATGATTATTAGTGCCTGGAAACCAGAATTATGGAAGACGAATATATCTAGGAAAGTGCATTGGTTCGAATCCCGGGGATGGGGGGGGGGGGGGAAGGCGTAAGAGAAGCCCGAAGGAACAAAGGTGTCAGAGACTGAAGGGGAGCCTGCAGAGCCGATTAAAGAGGCTTTTTTTCTTCTTCTTCTTCTTCTTTTTCTTCTTCTTCTTCTTCCTCTTCTTCTTCTTCTTCCTCTTCTTCTTCTTCTTCTTCCTCTTCTTCTTCTTCTTCTTCTTCAGCGTCCGAGAAAAATCGGTAGTGCCAAGTCTGCAGCTCTGTCGCCTCGACAAAAGCCCGCCGTCCTCTCCAAACTCGAGCGGGAGTTCTACAGCATTTAGGCTCGGTGCTGCTGTTCCTAGCCATGACGCTAGCCGAGACATCTGTCTCTTGTAATTGCATGGGTGTCTTAGTTTTTCCCCAGACTGAGCTATTCGTTGGCCAGCACAGTCCGTCTTCGGCAGTCTGGATGACCTCGTGTTATCGATAATAGCGGCACTCGCCCGATCGTTCTTGTCCTAGCGCCTTTCTGGGAAAGGGACCTGCTGTGACAAATATCACATGTACAATCATTAGGAACGGTGTAATCCACATCTGTTTAACAGGGAAACGAAGGTTCGCGGGGAAATAATCACAATCGTTCACACACGTGGACCGGATAGGATAGCATAAGACGCCGTCCGCCATTCCCGACCGGAATTCAGACATCATTGTGGAGGATTTTAAGAGAAGCAAAACATGGAACAGGGAATGGTGGCTGAATGGGTTTGTTTTTTTTTTACTACAACCCAAAATTCGCCCCAGACGCCGCAGGCTGTGTCGCAGAATTTGCTGAACGAGAATCAGTCTGAGTTAGACCTCTTTCAGAGGAGCTTGTAAAGAAGCCAGATACCGCAGCTCCTGAGAGAGCATCATCCACGCATACACAATATTTGAAAAGCCGCAACGCCATCATCTGCCCTCATTTTGCATGTCCCTTTGCGGAACTTTGCCTTCTTAACAACTCTCTCGGTTGTAAGCAAGATGCCCTGCTGCTGATGCATCCATTCGCAGATGATCAAACATGTCTTGCAGCCATCTTCGCGTTAGTCTTACTCTTTTTTCTTTTCCCCATTATGTATCCTGCCAAGGCCGTCTTCTCAGGATTCTCATGACGTAGCAATCCATAGCATTAAAAAAAAAACAATTACTCTTCTTCACACAGAGTGGCCGTGGTCGGATGATAGCGACACTGTTCCTATTACCATCAGCCATCTTGTCTAACCAGCTGTACAAACGGATACTCGGTACTCTGTGATGAGGAAAATCTCCTCCAAAAAAAAAAAAAACCAAAAAAACTGAGGAGACCTATCTGTACGGCTTATTGAACTTACACAAACAAATACAACTGTGCATGGATGACCTGTGTTTTCGTTTGGAACTTACACAAACAAATACAACTGTAAATGGGTGACCTGTGTTTTCGTTTGGTTCCAACTAGATTATCAGGCGCCTGCCACTTCCCTGGAAGTTGAACGTCCCCAGAATCAGAGCAGAGAAGCAGCGAAACATGAACGTTTGTTTCCAAGTCTTTTTTTTTTAACTTCCACCGCGTAAATTTGATAACCTTTTTCCAGAAATGTTGTTCGCCGTGACGTACGCTTCTGAAAATCGAAACAGAAAACCAGTTCTTAGTTATAAGGAGATCGGAGAAAGAAAATGTATGTGTGTATGTGTGCAAGGTTTTACAGCAGCGCTGCAGAAGATGAAACCTGAAAAATCTCATATTAAAAAAAAATATATATATATATAATAAAAAATGCCCAGTCCATCATAAATTTGATAAACTCACGGCATTCCCTTACACGTGACAGCTTGCTACCCGTTCCCCCGAGACCTGGATGTTTCGACGGCTGTCCCGTCAGTGCAGATGTTTTTCGTTGCTGTTTTTTTTTCTCTACCTCATCAACTGTCTGTGATTTCTGTTCATCTCTGTTGCTAGATTGCTCTCTGTTGATCTCTGCTGCTAGATTGCTCTCTGTTCATTTCTGTAGCTAGACTGTTCTCTGTTGATCTCTGCTGCTAGATTGCTCTCTGTTCATAGACTGTTCTCTGTTGATCTCTGCTGCTAGATTGCTCTCTGTTGATCTCTGCTGCTAGATTGCTCTCTGTTGATCTCTGCTGCTAGATTGCTCTCTGTTGATCTCTGCTGTTAGATTGCACTCTGTTCATTTCTGTTGCTAGACTGTTCTCTGTTGATCACTGCTGCTAGATTGTTCTCTGTTGATCTCCGCAGCTAGATTGCTCTCTGTTGATCTCTGCTGCTGGGCCGCCCTTTGTTGATCTCTGTTGATAGGCTGCTCTCTGTTGATATCTGTTGCTAGACTGCTTTCTGGTGATCTCTGAAGAAAGCCAAACTGCTCGGTGTGTATGTTTGCTCTCCCAGTAAAATTAGACAACTTCATCAGAAACTCAACACAAGTCTTCACCCAGAATCTATCGATCTGTTAGTGCTTGTTTACCTCCCTTGTGTTACCAATCGTTGATTTTAATCGCTCTTGGATTTTTTAGTGCTTGTTTACCTCCCTTGTGTTACTAATCGTTGATTTTAATCGCTCTTGGATTTTTTTTTCTCTTTTCTCCGTGTTTGTTTTAATCTCGTCCTCATCATCATGTTCTGGTTTAAAGTATAAAGTATTTTCCTAAAGAACAAGTATAAAATGTTTCCCTACAGGACAAGTATGAAGTATTTCCCTAATTTCAAACTTTTATTACACAAACACTATCCAGGTTTGGTTGTTTGTTTGTTTGTTTTCAGAATTTGTCTCAACCCAAATAGTTTCTTTTTCTCCTTGTGTCTACTTGCTTGCGCACTCGTCTTGGACAAGAGACAGAGAGAGACACAGAGAGAGAGACAGAGAGAGACAGAGAGAGAGAGAGGCAGAGAGAAACACACAGAGAGACAGAGAGAGACAAAGAGACACAGAGAAAGACACAGAGAGAGAGAGGCAGAGAGAAACACACAGAGAGACAGAGAGAGACAAAGAGACACAGAGAAAGACACAGAGAGAGACAAAGAGACACAGAGAAAGACACAGAGAGAGAGAGGCAGAGAGAAAGACACAAAGAGAGAGGCAGAGAGAAAGACACAGAGAGACAGAGAGAGACAAAGAGACACAGAGAAAGACACAGAGAGAGAGAGGCAGAGAGAAACACACAGAGAGACAGAGAGAGACAAAGAGACACAGAGAAAGACACAGAGAAAGACAGAGAGAGAGAGAGAAAGTAAGAGCGCACAGTTTTTGTAGAATTAGACCTGGTAAAAATCATAGGAAAAGCACTTTAGTGAGACATGAGAGAAAGAAAAATCACACGAGAAATACTTGGGATTCGAAACACGGACTCCGGTAGGACGAGCAGCCGTCTAGCCACGTGAAAACAGCGCGCTAACGAACTGCGCTATATCTCACCTCCATAAAAAAAAGGTGTTTGAAACCGAAGTCATTAGTAACTGTTCAGTGGACACGAGGTTCATGACACCCGGAAAGAAACAAGAGAGAGAGAGGGGGGGGGGCAGACAGAGAGACAGACAGACAGACAGAGGCGGAGGCAGAGAGACTGAGACAGAGAGAGACAGAGAGAGAGAGACAGAGCGAAACGGAGAGAGAGAGAGTGACAAAGGTCATGGATTTGTGTCACAACGTGCGTTGCCCACATGCTTTAAGAATGTAAACAAAACTGGTTCCTGTTAACGATCATTAATCACTATTTGGCATCCACCATCTTTTCTGCTTGTCCGCCACAACATAACAGACAAGCACGCCTTCCTAAACCAATCTCACTGCTACTGCTACACAATCACAAGATGGACGACAGAAGAGAAGATTAAAAAAAAGAGAGACTGACCAAGGACACCTTGACGAAGAACTGCCGAAACGGAGAATGGACAGCAGTCAGTCAGTCAATCATTTGCGTGTCCCTTGTGGAACTTTGCCTCCCTAACAGCTCTCCTGTGGGCCTCTCGGTCCATCTGCAGATTATCAACGATGTCTTGCAGCTAACTTCGCCTTGGTCTTCCTATCTTTTTCCCATTATGTACCCTTCCAAGACGGTCTTCTCTAAATTCTCATGACGTTTAATGTGTTCAAAATATTGAAGTTTTCTCTCTTTAATCCTCTTTACTAGCCAGCCTTACTCAATATTAAGTTCTTGTAGTATGAATATATGTATATTTTTGTGTGTGTCCATGATATTTGAAGATAATAAGGGTACATAATGGGAAAAATAAAGAGAGGAAGACCAAAGCGAAGATGGCTGCAAGACATCGTTGATGATCTGCAAATGGATCTGCCCAGACACCATCTCATAATTGTAAACCTTATCAGTCCTTTCACATACTCCCATTTTGGTAACAGACACAACAAATGGCTTTCATTAATAAATTTGATTTCTCCTGTAGTACCCAGAGTTAGGTGGCTGTTGATGTATGTCTGTAACGCAACTGTGAGGTGACATGTTCAGTTGACTTTTCTATACGATCCACGGTCGTGTATGAACTCTACCTTAATAGTTCCTGGGTTATGTAATGTTACACAGAGAATATCAATGTAATAGAAATGAGGCTGCTAGATCAATCACAGAGACCAGAGTCTTCAGCAAATCAACAATTTCAGTCATCAGCATAGAGAAGAAAAACAATAACACATTATTAGTGGTATCAAAATGGTTCGCCTTCAGCGGTACCCAACAATATTCGTTTATAGTGGTGCCAGTTCGTTTTTAAATCTTGCTTACAACCGAGTGGCCTACAGGAAAGCTGTTAGGAAGGCAAAGCCGTTAGGAAGGCAAAGTTCCACAAGGGACATGCAAATGACTGACTGACTGATACAAGTTAAATAACTAAGTATGCATCCCTGACGGACCCCTTGTTTTATGTCAGACCAAGTTGTTGTTTCACCATTTATTCTCACTGCTGCCTGTTGGTCTAGATACAGCAGTGGTATTACTTGTGTCGCGTGTATTGGAAATCCCATTTTTTTCCCATTATTTTCCAAAGTTTCTGGTGTTGTACACAATCAAATGCTTTTGAAATGTACAGCACGCAACACAATTTTTAGGCATATAAAAGGCTGGGTTCCAATAGTGAGACGTGGAGAGAATTTGTTGCTGCTTCTGTAAGGTTGTCACAAGGTGACCTTGACACCAGCTGGTCCATCAATCAAGGAATGAAGACATAAAAACTTGGACTGTCTTTTTTTAAAATTTAATTTCTTTTTCTTATTTTATCTGTCTTTTTCTTATTTTATCCATCTTATTCTTATTTATTAAAATTGAATATGAAGGTCTTTCTTTAATAAACGAAGCAAAACGATAGATAAACAGACAGACGGACGGACAGGCAGACAGAAACAGACATGGATGGATGGATGGATGGATACTCGTTTATATTTGTCAGTGTGTGAATTACCCAAGAGATTTTGTACTCTGCGAGGTTATGCGAACACATGAGAAGAAATGAATGAAATGAAAGTACGAGAGAGAAAGAGAGAGAGAGAAAGAGAGAGAGAAAGGGGGAGGGGGGAATTGAATGCAGTGTATTCGTTTGCAGCATTGCAGAAAATGTAATAGACTATGCCTGGGTTTCTAGCAGAGTGGACCTCCTATAATCTTTATTGTTTGTACTTATTTATCTGCCTTGTCTCCTCTGTTGTCCTTGAAAAAGGCATTTTTGCTGAAATATTGGGTTGTTGTTTCTCATAACTATTTAAATATTGTATCTCGTGTCGCTACTTTTACTAACCTTTCTCTCTCTTTTTTTTAAAAATTGAACCATACACCAAGGAAAGTTGACACTACCCCCCACCCCAACCATCCCCAATCCTCACCTTACCCCTACCCTTCTCCTTCAAATACTCCTCCCACATCAACTCCCCTCACCTCATCGCATGAAACGAGAGCTACGCTTTTGACCTAAGTGTAGAAATAAACGTGCGAAATATTTTAAAGTACGATGAATCCTATCCGAGTGTGCTGCTCTAAAGATTATGTGAGCAGGGGCCTCCGTATGTGCTCTAAAGATTATGTGAGCAGGGGCCTCCGTGTGTGTTCTAAAATTATGTGAGCAGGGGCCTCCGTATGTGCTCTAAAGATTATGTGAGCAGGGGCCTCCGTATGTGCTCTAAAGATTATGTGAGCAGGGGCCTCCGTATGTGCTCTAGAGAGTGTGTGAGCAGAGGTCTCCGTGTGTGCGCTCTCTAGAGAGTGTGTGAGCAGAGGTCACCGTGTGTGCTCTCTCTCTAGAGAGTGTGTGAGCAAAGGTCTCCGTGTGTGCGCTCTCTAGAGAGTGTGTGAGCAGAGGTCTCCGTGTGTGCGCTCTCTAGAGAGTGTGTGAGCAGAGGTTTCCTTGTGTGCTCTCTCTCTAGAGAGTGTGTGAGCAGAGGTCTCCGTGTGTGCGCTCTCTAGAGAGTATGTGAGCAGATGTCTCCGTGGAGCAGTTCATAGACTGAGGGCCCCTCCTACCCCCGTCCCCAAATCTCCGAGCCCGAGTATCTGAGTGTATGGGTGTTTGTACTGAAGCGGGGAGAAGATTCACGGTTTTTTTTTGGGGGGGGGGGGAGGGTAAAAATTATGAAGTGCTGCTTGCGTGTGTGATTTCGTGTGTGATTACATGTGTGACTGCTTGTGTGATTGTGTTGTGTATGTATTTTGCCTATCTGTTCCTCTCTGTTCTTTTCTGTATGTGTGTGCGTGCGTGCATGCGTGCGTGTGTTCTCGCTTCTTAGACAAATAGCTCTTGTCTACGTCAAGAATAATTTAGACAAGTACCCGAGACACTTCCTGCAAAAAGTCCACCTACCCTGTACTTTCGCTGTAATCGATTTCCTGCGCCGTCTTGTTGGCCGAAAGGAAGACAGAGGAAGGGAGAGAAAGGGAGAGAAAGGGAGAGGAAGGGAGAGAAAGGGAGAGGAAGGGAGAGGAGAAAAAAAACAAAATTAGAAATAACACAAAAACAAACCCAGAACTCGAGATAAAAATCTCCCGGAGACTAAATATATCTCTGGTCGACATTTCTCTCCGGAGAAAACAGAAATGTGAAGAAAAGAAAAAGCACATTTGTGACATCATCAGCAGCAGCAGGGCCCGGATATAAATCCTGATTGTCACTGGATTAAACGACACAATCAATTCCTTTTTCGTCGGCAGGAATTGCTCTGAGTACATTCGATATGACAACATGATGTATATTTTGCGTTTTATCTTTCAGGTTTTCTCCTTTTGTTCTGTCACTCAGCAAATGTGGATATGATGTATCCGTCACCCTACTCTCAGACTCTTGTGTTTCACTTTCATTCTTTCGTTCTGAACTTGTTTCACTTCCATTCTTTCGTTCTGAACTTGTCTTTGAGTGTGTTTTTTAAAATATGCAGGGTGTCCCAAAAAAAACTTTTATACATTTGGAACTTAAGAAAAAGTTTAATGAAAAGACGGAAGGGGGGGGGGGCGAGTTATTCAGCTGGTACTTTGCATCGGGACCCGGAAGGCTTTAAGGGGGGTCCAGAAGATTTTTGAGAGGCCCGTAGTGGATGAAAACAGAATGACTAATCATTAGTAAGCGGGGGTAGGGGAGAGAGAGAGGAGGTGCGAGGGAGAAAGAGAGGGGAGAGAGAGGAGAGGAGAGAGAGAGAGAGAAATTTTTCACCTGCGTACAGAATTCCTCTTGGACGCTTTAAAAAATTTGTGTTACTAAACATTCGTTACACAATTGCTGTTTCCTTCTAAACATACACGGATGCGTGTCTGCCACTCAAGATACGCTCATGTTAGCACATTTGCTATTACTAACGTAACTGCATTTTTAATGTGTTCCTGTAGATATGTATGGGGAGTTTTTGGAACACCCTGTAGATCGGTAATGCTTTTTTAAGCAAATAATAACATGATGATGATATTAACGAAAGTCCAGAAGTAAATACGAAGACATTTTAAAATAAAATGTTTTGATATTGGTAAGTTTATGTAACTAACTCTATATTTTTGTTGTTGTCATTAGTTATGGTTAATTTATAATATCAATTAAATTATAACTGTTATTTCACGAGAAAGTAAAAAGATCTGCTCTGCTGATTACAGAACTTTGTGTGGCTGAGATTAACCGAGACGTTTCAGCTGTTTCTGTTTGTTTGTTTGTTTTTATTTCCAAATTTTCTACAAGCTCTCTCTCTCTTTTCCTCTCTCTCTCTTTTCTCTCTCTCTCTCTCTCTCTCTTCATCTCTTGCGCTTGTTTTTGTTGTTGTTGTTGTTGTTGTTGTTGTTGTTGTTGTTGTTGTTGCAAATGCCTTTACGCTGTTGGTCCTTGTCTGTCATTAGACGTAGGCGCCCAGATTTGGGTTAAGGAGTGACATTTGTGACCAATGAAGGACGCATTAAAGGATATATTTAAGAGAAGGCGGAGAGCATGCCAGTTTAAGCAAGAAAATGAGGCTTCAAGGAAATAGAAGATGGCGTGAGCTGACGGAAGCAAGCACATGGAGCCTAGAAATGGCGAAGACGTAAAAGATTTATAATTAAAAAAGAGACGGATGAAAACTGGAGATGGAGAATTCTGCGAAAGAAATGAGTTCGATGGGACTGAAATAAAATGCCGGGATATTAGAACGATAAGGAGTAAAATGATATCCCCAAAATAATTGAAATCGAAGTAGATCCTGGTATTATTATTCTGTATTGGCTAATTTAGTAGAAGTATCTTCTTCTTCTTCTTTGGTCATGCTTCCCTACAGATCTCGATCCCTGATGTTTTCCACCAGCTCAGTTGATGATCTCTTGTTGAGACTTCTCCTCAGGCTCTCTATGATATATTGTTTTTCTCTTTTGTCTTCCCCTGTCTCTTTTTTTCCATTTATCTTTCCTTTTGTTATCAGGATTTCAAACCCTCTCCTTCTCATTATATGCCCAGAGAATGATGACTGTTGTCTTCCTATGAATTTAATTAGGTCCATTTCCTCATTTGCTTTAGTTAGACATTCCCCTTTTGTCGCCTTAACTGTCCTTTGTATTCTTAACAATCTTCTAGGAAGTTATATTTCTGTTCCCTCTAGTGATCTCTGCACCAAATATTTCAGTAAACAAAGCTCGCGAGAGAAAGGTGAAATGATCTTCAAAAAGCCAACATCTATCTAAATTCTTAGAAAGAGAGACAGAGAGACAGAGGGAGACAGAGAGAGACAGAGAGAGCGACAGGGAGAGAGACAGACAGGACAGAGAGAGAGACAGAGAGAGACAGTGAAAAACTCTCTCAAAGAGAGAGAGAGCGACAGGGAGAGAGACAGACAGGACAGAGAGAGAGAGAGAGACAGTGAAAAACTCTCTCAAAGAGAGAGAGAGAGAGCGACAGGGAGAGAGACAGAGAAAAACAGAGAGAGAAATAAGGAGAGAGAGAGAGAGCGACATGGAGACAGACAGACAGACAGACAGAGAAAGACAGAAAGACAGATAGACAGACGGACAGAGAGACAAACAGACAGAAAAAGACAGATAGACAGACGGACAGAGAGACAGACAGACAGAAAAAGACAGACAGACAGATAGACAGACAAAGACGACAGACAGACAGGGAGAGAGAGAGAGAAATTGTCGTTAGTAACTTTTCTCTTTTATTAATAACTTTTTTCTGGGCTATATTTTGGACTAAAAGATTTGCCTGTAATCCTGTCGTGACCAGACGATTGCTCGTCAAAGTAATTCAATGTTTCCCAAACTTGTTCAGACATAGACCCTCTAAAGCCATATGATAGTTTGCATTCACGTGCCAGATGGTGTTAAAATTTTAAAAAGGAAATCTTCACATATTTCTGTATTTCTACGTTTGCCTCGTGGACTCACACAAAACCTTTTGAGGACTCTTAGAAGGTCCGGGGACATTTGTTTGGGAACCACTGAATTATAGCATAAGTTTCAGTTGTCAGTTACTCATTGCGACTCATTTCTCTACCGAGGTTTCAGCTTTGGCTGTGAGTTATCTGGGATTGTCCCGCGTTATTTATTTTTCCAACATCACAGCTTAGATTTATATTGAGCTGTTGAGTCAAATCTTGAGTCAAATCTGAATCAAATCCTGCTTCAGCCTCGACGTCATGCGAGGAATGGCATGATATATTACCCTAAAACAGGATTTCATTTCAGTCCTGAGCATCGATTCTAGCTGAGGATAATACAGATAAAAGTGAAGGTGTGCACATTTTTTTTTGTTGGCCCGTGATGCTGAATTGAGACTGGAAGTATAATAGAAGGATTAAGATTGTTAGATTTGACTCAGATTTGACTCAAGATTTGACTCAACAGCTCAATATAAATCTAAGCTATGATGTTGGAAAAACGTATAATCTCCTCACAACTCTGATTAAACTTTCTTACCCTACATGCTTCCCGTGCCGTTATATGTCGCATAGGGCTAGCATGATAGTTCACCAGTTTTACAGATCAAACTTTACGGAATTTATCATTAATTTCTTAAATATGCGCGTATTTGTAACATTGGCTACATATACTCCCGCTCACCCACGTTTTTTTGCTCTGAGATCGATTGATTGATCTAATAACTTCCAGCGACCCAAATCCTTGTCATCATCAATTTACTTGGTGATCGACTATATGCCTCCCTAAAATGTATTTGTGTTTACGTGTATTTGTATGCATCTATGAATATGTGTAAATATGTATTTATATATATATGTATATATGTGTGAATGTCTATATATGTATATGTATGTATATGTATTGTATACGTATGTGTGTTACAACTATATATATGGATGTATATGTGTATGTATATATATATATATGTGTGTATGTGTACGTATGTGATAGCATATGTATACTTACGTATGTGTGTATATATGTATATGTGCGCATGTTTTTTATATATGTGGCATGTACTTGCATATGTGTGTGAATATATATATCTGCATATACTTGTGTATATGAAAAGTATATGTATATAATATATATATACATATATATATATACTGTCAAAGTCTAAAGTAGTGTAAAGTATGGCTTGATTGTTATATTTTTATACTGCTTTTCTATCAATTCGTTTGTTTAGAATGAATGTCAGAATGTAAGTTTATTTCACATAGTTACATAAATTAGAGTGTGGAGTGTATGGACATGAGATAAATGTATTATTTATTTATGTAATCATTTAATTGTTGCCTCGTGATTATTACGCTCATTAACAAATGCTGAATGACTGTGACTGAGTGAAAGCTGTATGATGAAGGGCAGAATGCTAGACGGGCCTGCGTGCCCAGTTCTTAACCCTTTGAAAAATAAAGTATGTTGGTTCGTTCTCTCTTTCCTTCTCTGAGGTGTCCACAGCATGACTCAGTGTTGCAGTGCTCCTTCCTTCTCTGAGGTGTCCACTGCATGACTCAGTGTTACAGTGCTCCTTCCTTCTCTCATGTGTCTACAGCATGACTCAGTGTTACAGTGCTCCTTCCTTCTCTGAGGTGTCCACAGCGTGACTCAGTGTTACAGTGCTCCTTCCTTCTCTGAGGTGTCCACAGCGTGACTCAGTGTTACAGTGCTCCTTCCTTCTCTGAGGTGTCCACTGCATGACTCAGTGTTACAGTGCTCCTTCCTTCTCTCATGTGTCCACAGCATGACTCAGTGTTACAGTGCTCCTTCTTTCTCTGAGGTGTCCACAGCATGACTCAGTGTTACAGTGCTCCTTCCTTCTCTGAGGTGTCCACAGCATGACTCAGTGTTACAGTGCTCCTTCTTTCTCTGAGGTGTCCACAGCGTGACTCAGTGTTACAGTGCTCCTTCTTTCTCTGAGGTGTCCACAGCATGACTCAGTGTTACAGTGCTCCTTCTTTCTCTGAGGTGTCCACAACATGACTCAGTGTTACAGTGCTCCCTCCGGAACACACGATCGATCCATTTCCGGCGTCTTTTCTCGTAGTTAGTGTGTTTTGTTCGCACTGGGCAAGTAGATCTCTTTTATATGTGGGCAGTGGCCGTGGAATGTTCAGAATCTTTCACAGGCAGATTGTGCGAAGTAATTATAATTTGATCGTAACCTTGTCGGTTGCTGTACAGCGTTCTGCTCCGTAGAGAAGTATGAACAGCCTACAGCTTTGGTACTATGTTATTTTCACTCTGGTACCACAAGGTGAAGGTGCGGTTGGATGAGAAGGAGAGAGAGAGAGCTAGAGAGAGAGAGAAAGGAAGAAAGAAAGAAAGGGGGAGAGTGAGGGGGGAGAGGAGAAAGGAGATCAAGTTCCAGATATTTCTCATGTTCATGAAAGCTGTTTTCTCTCTCTCTCTCTCTCTCTTTCTCTCTCTCTCCCTCCCAACCTCCCCTGTCTATCTCCCTCCCTCCCACTCTCTCTCTTTAAACCTTTAAGTGCCTAAGGCACATGGGGTTTCCGCAAGGGTCTTCCCACAAATGCCTGTTTTTTTCTCCTTTTTTCTGCTCTTGTCCAGGTGAACTCTCTGTAACTCAACATCCTCTCTGTGCTTCTTTGCCATGTTTCCTTTGGTCTTTCCTTATTCCTGTTCACAATATGGTGTCTATCTCAATGCTGGGTTTTTTTTAGTAATGAATTGTCAGTCATGCCTACCCCATGTCACAATTATCGCCGGCATCTTTCCTCAGTAATCGAAGTCAAAGGCATCATCTTCATTTCTGTCGTCTTGCTCTGTCTAATCCTCTTTTATGTTTGTGTTTTTACCTTTGCCGTGTGATAGCATAGAGCCAAGGTATAACAAGGTATCGTGAATTTTTTTTACCTTTTATAGCAGTTTACGGGAGATAACTGTTGTTTTTACAGAAAGGGCAATTGTTATGATTCTCTTTTTGAACTTTTCCGTAGTCGGTGGAGATCCTTCTGAACGTCATGTGGGCTGAGAAACCCGTGACACAGAATTGTGGGAGAGACTGTGAGTGAGCAGTCAGTCTACGTTTGGATATGCACCTGAGAGGATGGTTTTTGTGATGTCTCTGTCGAGAAAATGGATGTTTATATCTGTTACTGGAGTTGTGGAGGTATGAATGGACTCGCCATGTGGCAGGGCAAACCTGCTGGCGGTCAGAATATCGTCCTCACCATCTTCATTGTCATCCAGTTCATCAATAAAACCTCATGTCAAGTGACACGCATGGCTGGCTTGACTTCTCTATCAGTGTATTGCCAACTTTAGGTTTGAAAGAGCCTGGAAGTGAAGGATGGCTGGAGGCAGTGAGTCCAGAAACACTCAGCAAACACGGCTTCATCTAGTGCCCCAACATTCTATTCAGTAACAAAAATAGTAACACAGTAACCACACCGGCACATACGATTTCACTTTGCCGTGTGTTAGTACAGAGCCAAGGTATACCAAGGTATCTGGTTTCCGTGAGATCTGGGTGATTAATTTTAAATGACTGTCCTGTAATCTCTGTCTCCTTGAGATTAACGCTCCTTGCCACACGTTGGTGACTGGACTTGTGGAATGTTGTTTTCTCATGTACATGTTGGCGAGTGTGCGTTCAGCAGTGCATTTGTCGTCCACACAGTCCACATCCTGTAAAATGGAAAACATTCTCCAATTCAGATCTACACTCGACTGATGTACTTTTTCAGATTACACATTTTCAGCGTTGACTCTTACACTCCAAAACAGTACTAGCAGTGTTGGTGGATCTTGCACGCCTATTCAAATAAAATGCTCATAACGACTTTTAGGCAAAGTCTAAACTTTTTAAAGCAGCACATTTCTAACCCAAGCCATATTTTTAAAATATAGAGTAACTTCCTTTCAGTTTCTTTGTACCAAAATTTCTCATCAACATTTGTTCTGGCGGAGAATGGAAATTAGCTAGGTAGTGAGAGAGTTAAAGAGAGGTTTTTTTTTTTTGTCCCTCGTTCTCCTGTTATTAAAGTTTTCTGTAATATTTTTTTCACGTTATTGGTTTGAGTCTTCTAGACTCCGGCTTCATCTTTGTTCCTGATTCTGTCAGGCAGCGATCAATCCTCGTGTCTGCTCCTTCTTTCGCTTACACATCTTGCGTCTTTTCTACCGTTGATTAATTTGTGATCTGAACACTGATTTCTGTTGCCAGCGTCTGTTGGACACCACGTTTGTGTGTGTATGTGTGCGCGCGCGTTTTATGAGGAAAAAACTGCCCCTTCAATAACTAAGCCATTTAGGTCACAGATATTTATATCTTTCTCCATTATCATTCACTGTTCCTCAACCAAGTGTCTCCGTGATTCTTTCATTGTATACATTATCTGCTCCATCTTTTGGCGTTAAAATCTCCCGTTACTAATTCTTGGATATTATATGCGCGGAAACTACTGGACCGGATTTGCGGAAAATTGAAATGATGGAAGGGAGATTTAAAACATTAGAAGGAAGTTGTTTAGGCAATAACATCTTACATCCTTCCCGTGCCGTTAAACATCACATAGGGCTCGCATGGTAGTTTGCCAGTTTGTCCTGTTTTCAGAGAGCTTTTCAACCTCATCAAAAAATGTTATGCCTACTAATTTGGCCTCTCTTAGCAATGTCCTCTTTAGAGTTTCACGTGGTCGACCTCTTTTTGGAAATAACAAGAACCTAGTATTTACCATCTTGTAGAAACCTGTACATACACACTTGTATATAAATTCACGTAGCTCCGTGTAAGTACAGTACAAGAATATACGCTACAAAAGTTAAACACTAGGGACTATCTGAAGATGACCATAGCCCCATGCAACGAAAGCCTTTGCCAGTTACCTGAACTTGCATGGATTGAATACAGCGGACTAAAATAAAGTAATAAAGTAAAGTAATGTAAGAGAATACGAAAGTAATGTATCAGAATACGAAAGTAATGTAAGAGAATACGAAAGTAATGTAAAAGAATACGAAAGTAATGTAAGATAATATGAAAGTAATATAAAAGAGAGAGAGATAATGTAAGAGATACGCCGTGCTGTCCAAGTTGACGGACTCCCAAAGAATGCTCCTTGAGGTCAAGACATGCTCCGCAGGGAATGGGCGAACATCCTCGCACAATCTCAGGTTCCAGACTTCACATGGATCGACTTTCCTTAAAAATGCAGGAGTTCATGGCAATGAGCAGGCCGATCGTCTGGCTGGAAAGGGCTCCACTCAAGGTGTACTGAAACTGGACAAGTCAGACAACTCAGATCCTGGTTATGGACAAACTGCGCCGGGGGGAAGAGTTGGAATGGGAGAACTAACCCCCCAACATCCTCAGAATCAAAGAACTAGGAGTGAGGCAAGGCTCCATATGTGGACGGAATCACCGAATCCCACCAATAAAGGCGTGACAGGAACAATCACTACACACATTCTGTATTGGTAATAGGAACGGGTAGCGGAACAGATATAGGAATGTCCTGACTGCGGTGATGCTTATCTCTTAAGATCAGTTTAGAAAATGCAGGAAACAGACAATGTTTTTTTTTTCAAATTTATTTGTTCATAGATCTCCATACTCCAACGTGATTTTTCTGTAGCCAAAGACACGGTGTGACACTGAACGTTTAGTGGCCACCAAAGACTATCTTAATTTTTTTTTTTTAGGCTGTTGAGCAGATCCATTGGTTCCAAACACCACGTTGGCCAGATTAATTAAAGCAAGATTTTGTTGCCTGGAACACAATATCGACACATTTTCCTTTAATCCCACAGACGGTGCCGCTGTGGTGTAATGGTTAGTGCACTGGCCTGCCAATCGGACTGTCTTTGGTTCGAAATCAGACTCGGGTTTGTTGGTTTTTTTAAGGGGGGGGGGGGGGGTTCGGACCGACCGGCACCGAGGTCAATCCAGCCTTTAAAAAACTGGGATACCTGGGGATTCCCTAGGAAAATAGAGGCAACGAGGACAGGTGCTGGCATCCCTACCTCAAATGCTATAGTTGCCTAGAAATGCGAAGGTGCTAAAACTTCGTATCCGTACATCTGGCAAATGCTAGTGGACATATCTAGAGGGGACATGCGGTACTGCATATAAATAATAGAAGTTCTAAAATTAAGAGCTTTTATTGTAGAAGACGAGGCGAAAGAGGTTTTGAAGGTTACCAATGCAAAGCAAACAGTGTTAACTATGAGCCATTTAGACTTTACTGAAGCGCATGCGCAAGGTGGCTGCAGACAGTGAGAAGTGGAGAGAGAATTTGTTGGTGACATGCAGCAAACATGACTATAATGTGTCATTCATCAACCAATGACAGTAATGATGTCAAGAAAGATTAATTAGACTTTCATCTACATAAAGAAATGGAGAAGACACTTTTAAAATCAGCATCATAATACTAACAGAAGATATTAATGCCAAATTAGGAACACACATATATATATATATATATATATATATATATATATATATGAGGGGCGTTCAGAAAGTAATGCACCACGTCGTTTTTGTCAGCTAATAATGAAGATAGAAGCATGAAATTTTGCACACGTTAAATATGGTATGTGCCGATTGTGCGAACTAAATTGCACCGCAACCGGCCAAAGAATATGGCTGCCCTAACCGTTGAAATGAAGCTTGTTAGAAACTTGTGATATAAGCAGCGAATTGTGATTGAATTTATCGTTGCAGAGAAGGAAACTGTTGTGAACATTCACAAGCGTCTATGTGATGTGTATGGAAGTTTTGCAGTCGACAGGAGTACAGTCAGTCGGTGGGTTCAGAGAATCAAATAATCAATAAGTGGAGATAAGGAGTTGCATGATCGACCGCGCAGTGGACGTCCTGCCACAGCCACCAAGACAGAAATGTTCAAATGCGCTGAGGGCATTATTCTTACTGATAGGCGTATCACTACTCAACAATTGGCCATAAAACTGCCAGTCAGCAATGGTAGTACAAATGCAGTTATAAAAGCTCTCGGATTTTCTAAGGTTTGAGCAAGATGGGCTTCTCGAAGTCTCACAAATGACCATCGATTGCAAATTTTTTCTTAATTGTTGGAGCGTTTCAATGCTGAGGAAGAGAACTTTTTGGCTAAGACCGTAACAGGTGACGAAACCTGGGCACATCATTTTGAACCTGAGACAAAAAGACAGTCAATGGAGTGGGATCATCCGCAATCATCACGAAGAAAGAAATTCAAGACAACTCCTTCAGCTGGAAAGGTCATGATCTTTTGGGACATTGAAGGTGTGATTCTTGTGGATGTTATGCCAAGAGGAGAAACAATCAATTCACAAGCTTACATTAAGACACCGAAAAAGGTCAGTGAACGTTTTCGCAGAGTTCGGCCGCACAAAAATCCAGTAGACTTGCTTCTCCTTTACGACAATGCGCGCCCTCACACAAGTCTGGCAACACGGGAAGCAATCGCCAAAATGGGTTGGACTGTACTACCCCATCCACCATATAGTCCCGATTTGGCACCCTTTGATTTCCATCTGTTATGTCCACTTAAAGATACACTTCGAGGGGTAAGATTTGAAGACGACAAAGGAATGATTCATACAGCGAAGAAATGGCTACATAATCAAGAAAAAGATCTGATAATACATGCACTTGTTTCGCGCTGGTGTAAAGCCGTACACGCTGATGGGGATTATGTTGAATAATACCGATGTTTACATGATATATCCATGTATATTGTGTATAAATTTCATTTTAAAAAAATAAACAGCTCCTGAGAGAAACGAAGTGGTGCATTACTTTCTGAACGCCCCTCATGTATATACATATGGATATCTGAAATATCAAAGCAAATTTAGCTTCTCTTTTTGGCTGTTTTATTACTATTACAGCCTGCAGCCACGGAACTTTTAATTAAATTACTTTTTGACCTTCAATTTGCTGCAGGGCAATAAGTATCTTGTTTTAGGTTTGCTCTTGGCCAGAAGAGAAAAGTTTTCCCGAGATGTTGACCAAAGTTTGTTAACGCCAACGTTCGATAAGCCAAGTTGCCATTTCGTAGGGGAAATGTTTTCTAGGTTACTGACTTCTGAGTCTTCGATCTCTGGGTTATCGCGAACTCAGAAATCTGGCAACGGCTGCCTGGCCCTGTGAGAGCTGGTGTATCGCAGCGGGATCTGTAGGATTTTTAAGGGTAGGGACCTGGGAAGGGGTGGGTGGACGTCGGGAGGCCTGTAGTGGATGAAAACCTAACTCGGAGGCCCTGACATAGCAAAGCTTTCGACGCCGTGGATCTAAAACTGGGCTTACTCAGGCCTTCTGGTAGCTAGTAGCCATGGTTTAAACCAGTGTTTCCCAAAGTAGGCGATAACGCCCCCCTCTGTGGGCGTTGGAAAGGACTGGAGCGGTGAAAGAACAAGGGTCATTGGGAGGGGGTGCATTTTAGTGTTTCTTATAGCCAGAGCATAAACGCGTATTGCTACCATTTGATAGTAAATATGTGCCCAACTTGGCACTAGCTGAAGACAGATGACAATAGCGGATCAGTACCCAGCTAAAACTAGCGTTGACAGATATAATGCACTGACCAGCAGCCACAGTGGAATATTCTCCACTGATAGACAGAACTATTAAAGAAGTTGTTGGATGTCTACTGTGGTTATCATGATATCATTATTGTTGGTATCTGCCTGACTGATTTTCTACTGCTTGTCAACCAATAGGCAAAATTTGGCCACTACAGTATTCCCACGGCAACACAACAGCTGTTTCCAGATTCGCAACAACAGCAACAACAACAACAACCAGTGTCACAATGACCAAGAACTAGACTTTCATTCGTTCAACTAGACTGACAGAAGAAGTTCCAACAACATAAGAACTCCAAATAGATTTATACATATACAACATTTACTGATGAGGAAAATGAGCGTTGAACTGATGCTTGATAAGATGAAGCCAAACGGCTTGAAAAGAAGACAAATTATATGATTCCTGATGTAATTACGCCAATGAGAAGAAAATAACAATCATATTAGACTAATTTTAAAAAATACATCTTATCTTACATCTTATATCCTTCCCGTGCCGTTAGACGTCACATAGGGCTCGCAAAGTAGTTCGCCAATTTTTCCTGTCTTCGGCGAGTCTTTCAACCTCATCAAAGGATTTTATGCCTGTTAACTTGACCTCTCTTAATAATGTTCTCTTCAGAGTTTCACGCGGTCTGCCCCTTTTTCTTCGGCCTGTTGTGTTCTACTTGATAGCTTGTTTTGGGATTCTCTGCTCATTTCTTCTCATCAAGTGGCCAACATATGTCCATCTCCTTTTCCTGATCACCCGTGAGACTGGTTGTTGTTCAGTCATCTGTCTTATCTCTGCATTGTTCTTGAATTCATTCCACTTGATGCCGAGTATTTTCCTTAGGCATTTGTTTTCAAAAGAGTCTAATTTCTTTTCTATTTCTTTAGTTGTTTTCCAGCTTTCGCATGCATAAATGAGGGTGGATATTACATTTGAATTGAATAGTCTTAACTTGGTTTTTGTGCTTATAACTTTTGAATTCCATATGTTCTCAAGATTCTTGAAGATTGATGCTGCTTTTGCAATTCTGATCCTAACTTCCTTTCTAGTGTCACCATCCTGGTCTATGTAGCTGCCAAGGTATGCAAATTGATTGACTTCTTCAATATCTGTCCCTTCTATGTGTATTTTTCCATTTTGATTGATGGGAATTTTCATTATTTTTGTTTTGTCCTTGTTAATTTCAAGTCCTATTTTGCTAGCCAGTGAAGATAGGCTATCTGTTTTTACTTGCATGGAATTCACATTATTACTGATAAGAGTTATGTCATCAGCAAAATCAAGATCTTCTAGTTGGGTCCCATGTACCTAGTCAATACCTGTGTTACATGTGCAGCATTTTTTTCATTATGAAGTCTATTGTAATCCCAAAAAGTAAAGGAGACAGTATACATTCTTGTTTCAATCTGGAACCATTCACTCACCCTTCTGCTGTCTTGACTGCACAAACATATCCATTGTGTGTATACATGTATATATATATATATACACAATGTGGATATATATATATATATATATATATATATATATATATATTTCTTGCAAAATCCACAAACCCTCCCGAACATTCCGTCACGTGAAGCTCAGTTCACGTGAACCACCATCTCTTGGCATTTGGTTTTCACAAAATCAAAATTTCCGTGCGAGTTCACATGTCTCCGACAATGCACTCTGTCACCAAAAGTTTGACACTTGTGTTTCCATAATTAAGCTTTCCATTAGCACTAAAATCATCTATCTATGCAGTTTTACATTCTTCCCAGTCAAAACGCTGAATAACCCCAACTTTAACATTTCTAATTTTAGTTAGTTTTTTTTTTATCTTAGTTTAAACAAACAACTCGGGTCAAAAGTCACCAACGAGGGGAAGGCACTCTTAATTACTGCATTTATCAGGGTCGTCTCTCTTTGACCAACAATTCTAGCTTTCTATTATATCTACTTACAAGATTCTGTTACAGAGCACTGTAGTTTCTCTCATAGCTGGTGCATTTTTACATGACGTGGTCCTTATTGTAAATTGTTTAAGCATTTGCTCAGAAATGAAAGCTACCATTTTTTTTTAAAGTTTGTATATATTACAAAGGTTATAAACGTCCTACATCATAAGTTTTTCTTTTCTTTGCAATCCAGGCCGGTGCGAATCCTCCATGATAACATCAGCCATTATCTTAGGGAAAAGGAAATTCCTCCAGAATTCTTTCCTTGCAAAAAATTCCTACCCAATTTCTACCCTGCAAAAAATTTCTTGCCTTGAACTTGAAATTCCTCCCCCGGCGAGCTGCTTACCTCCCTTGTAAGAAACAGAATTACACAGTAAGAAAGTAAGTGATGCGTACGGACTATGTTGGTACTCACTGTGACGTGTCAGACTGTCTTTGTACGGACATATTGAGAGAATTGTGAATTTTGTCTTGCCTTGCCTTGCCTTGCCTTGTCTTGCCTTGCCTTGCCTTGTCTTGCCTTGCCTTGCCTTGCCTTGTCTTGTCTTTCTTGTCTTATCTTTCTTGTCTTGCCTTGTCTTGTCTTGTCTTTCTTGTTTTATCTTTCTTGTCTTGCCTTGCCTTGTCTTGTCTTGTCTTGTCTTATCTTTCTTGTCTTGCCTTGCCTCGCCTTGCCTTGCCTTGCCTTGCCTTGTCTTTCTTGTCTTATCTTTCTTGTCTTGCCTTGCCTTGTCTTGTCTTGTCTTGTTTTGTCTTGTCTTGCCTTGTCTTGTCTTGCCTTGTCTTGTCTTTCTTATCTTGTCTTGTTTTGCCTTGCCTTGCCTCGCCTTGCCTTGTCTTGCCTTGCCTTATCTTGCCTTGTCTTGTCTTGTCTTGTCATGTCTTGTCTTGTCTTGCCTTGCCTTGTCTTTCTTGTCTTGTCTTTCTTGTCTTGCCTTGTCTCGTCTTTCTTGTCTTGTATTGTCTTGCCTTGTCTTTCTTGTCTTGCCTTGTCTTGTCTTTCTTGTCTTGCTTTTTCTTGTCTTGCCTTGTCTTGTCTTTCTTGTCTTTCTTGTCTTGCTTTGTCTTGTCTTTCTTGTCTTGTCTTGCCTTTTCTTGTATTGTCTTGTCTTTCTTGTCTTGCCTTGTCTTGTCTTTCTTGTCTTGTCTTGTCTTGCTTTGTCTTGACTTGTCTTTCCTGTCTTGCCTTTTCTTGTATTGTCTTGTCTTGCCGTGTCTTGTCTCCTTCCTCATATACTGACCTTTCAGTGTTGAGGGGCCACCTTGAAACCCGTCTTGACAGGTCTGGTCTGCCTGCTAAACATTGTGGGAAATTTAAGGTTTCTGTATTTCCCTCCATCCATCCCTTGCGTTGGCGGCCTTGTCTCCCTTCCAAGTTTTCTGTATTTCTTTGCAAAAATGTCTGACGGTTTGTTTACATGATGGTGAAAAGCCTGTAAAGTGAGCACTACGCCTGGCACTGCATCTGGTAGCGTTGGTGTCGATTAGGTTTCCCTTGGAGGAGTGAAAGGTAGAAATGAGTACTTCCCTGCCCCTTGTACACAGATCAATAATACATCCCCGTTTGTACAGGCTGGGAATCGTTGGTTGTCGGAGCACTGGCTAACAGGGCTCTGGTTCGCTAGGGGAGACAAGCTCTCATGTATTAAATTACATCCTTAAACCATGACTGGTCCATCACGCCGGTGGTGGATCTCTTCACCGTTCACAGAAAACACAGAGGGTGGATCTCTTTACCGTTCATAGAAAACACAGAGGGTGGATCTCTTTATCGTTTCTTAGAAAACACAGAGTATGGGTCTCTTTATCGTTCATAGGAAACACAGAGGGTGGATCTCTTTATCGTTCATAGAAAACACAGAGTATGGGTCTCTTTATCGTTCATAGAAAACATAGAGAGTGGATCTCTTTATCGTTCATAGAAAACACAGAATGTGGATCGCTTTATCGTTCATAGAAAACACAGAGAGTGGATCTCTTTATCGTTCATAGAAAACACAGAGAGTGGATCTCTTTATCGTTTCTTAGAAAACACAGAGTATGGGTCTCTTTATCGTTCATAGGAAACACAGAGGGTGGATCTCTTTATCGTTCATAGAAAACACAGAGAGTGGATCTCTTATCGTTCACAGAAAACACAGGGGTTGAGAAACAGCACAACAAAGTGATTCTTTATAATCTGCACGACAGAGTGTATTGTCTTGTCTTATCTTGTCTTGTGTTATCTCCTTGCACCTGCGAGCTGTTGTTCTTTGCAGCCGATGCTGTGAAGGTGTTGAGCTACAGCATCGTATCGGCGTGGGAGCGGGGTTATGGCAGCTACTTTTTCAGTCCCGGAGTACAGCTAAAAAGCTGGGGGTGTGCAATGCTTCTTTAGCAGATTCCACCACCATGGGGACTATGGCGATCCCTGCCCCGTTAGCCAGGCTAGGCCTGTTTCTGGGGGTACCAACGGGCAGGTGGGACAAGGTCTTGGTCAGCTATGGTTCGCTAACCCTGACGGTAGTATATCAGCTGTGAGTCGTTGGTTGCCTAATAGAACAGCGTCTTCAACCTTTGCACGGCAGGTAACATCAACCTGCTTCAGTGTAAATAGAAAGTACAGTATTCTTATTCTGTCTCCCTGAAACTGGTAGCTTGTGTTCTTTACAGCCGATGCGGTGAAGATGCTGTTTGGGCACAGCATATTTTCCGTTTGGGGGCTGATCATGGAAGCCAAGAACAGTATCTTGTCATTATCGTAGAGGGAGGTAATTTTAAGTCCCTGTGAGAAGCTAAAAAGAGAGGGTGTGCAGTGCTTCTTTAATACACTCCACCACCTTTGATAAATAATATCCGTGTATGTATATGTACGGTGAGTAGTCCGTGTGGTGTCTGATAAATTATATCCGTTCGTGTGATTAGCCTGTGTGGTGTCTGATAAATAATATCCGTTCGTGTGATTAGCCTGTGTGGTGTCTGATAAATAATATCCGTTCGTGTGATTAGCCTGTGTGGTGTCCGATAAATAATATCCGTTCGTGTGATTAGTCTGTGCCGTGTCCGATAAATAATATCCGTTCGTGTGATTAGCCTGTGTGGTGTCTGATAAATAATATCCGTTCGTGTGATTAGTCTGTGTCGTGTCCGATAAATAATATCCGTTCGTGTGAGTAGCCTGTGTGGTGTCCGATAAATACTGTATATGTGTGTGTATGGTGAGTAATCTCTGTGTAGTGCCCAGGCATTAAACCAACCAGAATCAACTAGGCCATAACTCGCCATTGCCCGGGTCGCAGGAGACAGCTGTATAATACAAGCTGCCACCGTACATCATCACCAGATGTGTGAAATCGATCACGTATCAAAATAGCGCGTCCTGATTTACAACTGCATGAGGAAAACACGTTTGTATCCATATGTGTGGATATGCGTATGCGAGTATAAATACGTGCATGCATACATTCAGCTGTGCCCATGCTACCGTAGGTATTTATGTACGCGTTTGTGTATGCACTTAGGCACGGACATACGTACGCATAACTATGTAATTCTGTATGTATGTACGTACGTATGTGTGCATGGACATATACAAGCATATGTGCATTTAGCTATGAATGTATGTGGTGTATGTGAGTGTGCATGTATATGTATATGTATTCTGTTCTATTCTGTCCCACTAGGTAGCGTTGCCGCTATCAGGACATTCCTATATTTGTTCCGTCGCCCATTCTAGTAACCAGCGTAAGGAGTATGGACTGGTTGTCTCTGTCACGTATTGTTTGTGAGTCCGGCGCTTCCGTCCACAGAGTGAGCTTGTCCCTTCTTCACACTGCCACACCTCCTCCTTCCTCCCCCCCCCCCCCCCCCCCATACCAGTTTCTTCATTCTGTGGATGTATGGGTGTCTGAGTGGCGAAGTGGTTAGTGCACTGGTCTCTCATGGCGAAGGTCGGGGGTTCGAATCCGGCCGGCGGCACCCCAGTCACCCAGCTGTAGAAATGGGTACCCGACTTCTTCTGGAGTTGGGGAAGGAAAGGCGGCCAGGCGTGATACTGACCATATCACCCTCTAGTGTGCTGACAGGTCAAGGATAATATGAGCACTAACACCATATCCCTATGTGCCTCTAAGGCATGACAGGGTTACCTTTACTTTACTTTTTTTATGGGTTATTCTACTGGGTTATGATACTGAAATATGTATCAATGAGGAAAAACTGGAAGAAGTGGAGAGTTTTGAATATCTTGGATCGCTACTAACTAATAATGGAGATACAATGAGGGAAATTAAAAGGAGGACATCTATTGCTCTTCAGAAAGTAAAACAAATAAAGAATCTGTGGAGAGGAGCAGACAGAACTACAAAAATAAGATTTTTAAGGGCATGCATCTTTCCCATAGCAACATATGCCTGTGAGACCTGGACACTTAACAAAACAGCTGAGAAACACATAAATGCCTTTGAATGTAAATGCTACAGAAGAGTTCTCCAAATATCGTGGACACAAAAAAGAACAAATATATCTATACTACAAGAGCTTAATATTGAAGAAGGCTGGCTAGTGAAGAGGATTAAAGAGAGAAAACTGAAATATTTTGGACACATTAAACGTCATGACAATTTAGAGAAGACCGTATTGGAAGGATACATAATGGGAAAAAGAAAAAGAGGAAGACCAAGACGAAGATGGCTGCAAGACATCGTTGACGATCTGGAAATGGATGCAACAGCAGCAGGCCATCTTGCTCACAACCGAGAGGCCTACAGGAGAGCTGTTTGGGAGGCAAAGTTCCGCAAGGGACATACAAATGAATGAATGAATGGGTTATTCTCACTTTCCAAATCTTCACCTCCGTAAAATTTGTTCACACAAGCCTTAGAGATGTCCGACGAGGTCGTCTTAAAGCCCATGGGCCCCAAATGCATGGGGGCCTACCAGCCCATGGAAATATATGAATTCCTAACATTACTTGCATATGTCAGAGAGAAATGGTGGGGGCCCAGTGCATTACTTTGCTTAGGGGTCCTCGATGCTGTTAAGATGGCTCTGTGTCCGACTTCTCCAGTATCGGCACATCTGAGGTGAGGACCTTTCCTGTCAGCCGGTGTATATATGTATGTATGTATGTATGTATGTATGCATGTATGCATGTATGTATGTATGTATGTATGTATGTATGTATGTATGTATGTATGTATGTATGTATATATTGATGCTCACAATGTGCTGAGCAGACTAGCTAAGAAAAATGCACTAAATATCATCATCATCATCATCATGTGCCAGCCTGGAGGCGTCGGTGACCATGTCTCTCGAGTTTCCGATCTTTCATGTTTCCCATCAGTTGTCTTGGTGTGCTTCTTCCGAGCCATTCTGTCAAGCCGTCTAAGATCTTCTCTCTTGGTCTACCTCTTCCTTTCCTGCTTCCCATTTTCCCTGTTGTCACGATATTTTCTGTCCCTCCTCTTCTCACTGTATAGTCAATAAACCTTGAATGTCTCTCCCGTAGTGTGTTCAGTAATGTCCGTTTCTCATTAGCTTTTCTTAGACACTCTTCATTTGTTGTTTTTAGTTTAACATTCTTTGTAGGAACCACATTTCAGTTGCCTCTAACGCTCTCATTGCTGTTTCTGTTAATGACCATTATACGCTCTCATACAGAAATACTGGCTCGATATACTATATCAAGGGTCTTCCTAGTATCTGTTGTCTTGTCTTGTCTATCTCCCTGTAGTTGCGAGCTGTTGTTCTTCGCAGCCGATGCTGTGAAGGTGTTGAGGTACAGCATCGTATCGGCGTGGGAGCGGGTTATTGCAGCTACTTTTTCAGTCCCGGAGTACAGCTAAAAAGCAGGCGGTGTGCAATGCTTCTTTAGCAGAATCCACCACCATGGAGGTTGGGAGGGGGGGGGAACTATGGCGATCACTGCCCCGTTAGCCAGGCTAGGTCTGTTACTGGGGGTCTACTAAAGGATAGGTGGGACAGGGTCTTGATCAGCTTGGTTCGCTAACCCTGACGCTAGCATATCAGCTATGAGTCGATGGTTGCCTCATCGGACAGGGTCTTGACCCTCGAGTATCTGTTGACAAAGATGGAATATTATACATGACCTCGGAGAGAAATTTTATAAGTTCGTGCAAAACTCCTCCATCCCCTCCCCCTCCCACCCCACTAATCCTCCCTCATCTCCGCTTATCTGTTTTCATCTACTACACCCCCCCCCCCCAACTCACGAGCCCTTTGAGTTTTTCGGCTCTCCCTTAAAACAAAAAATCCCTGGCCCTGGAACAGTGAACCAGCCGCTCCCCCCCCCCCCAAACAGGCAAGAGAGAGAGAGAGAGAGAGAGAGGGAAAATGTGATTTGTAAAGCGAGCGCCTATTTTCTTTGCTTATACACAAACCCAAGTTCGTGTTCAGCCAAACAGATCGATACTGCCAGTTTGTATACTTCATTCCCGTCTATTTCTAGTGCTGGTTACTTTTCTTTCAAACTGTCGTCTCTCTCTCTCTCTCTTTCTCTCTCTTTTTCTCTCTCATACACACACACATACACACATACAAGCTCAATCGCTCTATTTAAATTTCTCAACCCTTTAAAATAAAAATTTTTTCTTTCTCTCTCTTTCTTTCTTCCTTTTTCTTTCGTCTCCCCTTGAAGGCAAAGTTCAGTCGTTGGTTCAATTCTCCCTCCTTCCCTCCTCTCTCTCTCTCTCTCTGTGTGTGTGTGTGTGTCTCTCGTTTTCTTTCTGTCTCTTTTTCTTCTTCAACACCTTGAGAATAATGTTCATTTGTTCTATTCCTTTCTTTCTCCTTCTCTCTCTCTCTCTCTCTGTCTCTATCAGCCTCTCTCTTTCTCTCTCTCTCTCTCCCACTGTTGGTATATCCTCTTCTAATCTTTACCTTATTCTTGCCTAACTCTCAAGCACCTGTGTTCTCAAACGAAGTCATACGATCTCTTTTCAGTGAATTTCTGAGGTTAGAGGTAAGGGCGCATAAGAGTAGGGGGAGGGGCAGGAGGGGAGAGAAGAGAGAAAGAGAGAGAGAGAGAGAGAGAAAAAAAAAGGAGGAACTGGAGGGTAACATAGCTAACATATTAAACAACGTTTTTCGTCAGTAACGGAGTAGGGCTGGCCTTATAACAAAGCTGGTGTGCTAAGACAGAAATGTTGTAGCAGAGAACGATTATCAAGCCCTGTTCTAGAACAATCTTATGTAACGGTATCTGTAACACACCGAAACAAAAATGAAAAATATGATTTTTACTTCCAATTATCCCCGTCTGACATAACAACGTTATAACATAAAGCCATAATTTAGAGAAGATCGTCTTGGAAGAAGGCATAATAGGAAAAAGAAAGAGAGGAAGACCAAGGCGAAGATGGCTGGAAGATAATGGACACATCAGCAGCCGGGCATCTTAGCTTACAACCGAGAAGCCTACATGAGAGCTTTTAGGGAGGCAAAATTCCGCAAGGTCCATGCAAATGACTGACCGAACATAACAACAAGGAAGTGGTTTTTTTTTAAAACAAACATCAAAATGTCCGTTGTTGATAACCTCCAATCAACAATGATTGTCCCCGAGCAATAATGTCCTAAAGACAAGCTTACCCGTAATATGGTCTGTGATCTTTCATGATTTCTGTCAGAACTTGATATGTTTACTCGCGGTGATTCACTGCCAACGTTGAAATCATATGATTATTGTGTATCGCTTCGTTTGAATCACAAAATGGAATTCAGATTACTGCACATCGAAGCTCTCCCTAATAGGATTATGAATTCGCTATGATAATGCAGCTTTTTTGCCCCATCGAGAAGATGATGACGTCATTTCTATGCCTGTTTGTGTTTTTATCTGTTGTGTTGTTTTTTGTATGAGATCCTGGTAAATAGAAAGGATTCTGCTGAAGTATTGGGTTGTTCTATGTCCTACATTTATACGTGCTCGTCTTACTTTCTGTCATCCTTGTTTGTTCCCACTTTCCTCATTCTTTCTATCTTCCTACTGAACAATACTTCTCCATCTGCGCTATGGAGACGATATAACACTTCTTCAATGTTTACGTGGTTTTTTGTTTTTTTTTTGGGGGGGGGGGTCTGCTACTGGCCCTCGTGTCGGTGTTCATATTTTCTCTGGTGGCCCTCGCGTCGGTGTTCATATTTTCTCTGGTGTCCCTCGTGTCGGTATTCATATTTTCTCTGGTGGCCCTCGTGTCGGTATTCATATTTTCTCTGGTGGCCCTCGTGTCGGTATTCATATTTTCTCTGGTGGCCCTCGTGTCGGTATTCATATTTTCTCTGGTTGTCCTCGCTCTCTCCAGTTCCGTTCCTGTACAAAAACAAAAACAAAAGTTATTGATGTCTAACGTCTTGTAGGATAGTCTTTCAGAAATTCAACAACTTCTATATTGAGATTATACAGATATAAATACACATTCATATCACACCCACTACCACATTCACATAATCTGAACTCTCAGGTGTGCCCTATAATCTTTTTCTTCTTCGTTCGCTTATACCACCGTGATCATACTGAATTTACTCCTGTGTTCTCGCGATAGTCTCATTTAGGATGGAGGCTCAGAGCATCGTGGGGCTTGGGCCTATATTCTCGGTGGGTCACAGAAGCGGCATTGCGTGACACTGTGGTTTTCGTTGCACCAGTTTAGTCTAGAGTTGGACTTTCTCACCGGAAAAACTCAACGTGATTTGGATATAATATATCCCTGTCGTGTGAGAGGTGGTGACATACCGATTAAACTTAACTTTATCCTTTCCTTCACCTTTTCCACGGCGGCGCCGCGCGGCAACCTTAATCGCATTTTCTTCATTAGCTGGGAGGAGTTTCACCCCACGCACGGCAGCTGAAGAATCTCGCCAGCAGCGGGTTTTAAATCAGAGTTTTTCTTCTCCTAGATGAGGTACCAAACAAGACTCTCATCTACCCGAAGCGTTTGGTTTTCAGGCGCCAGATATTCGCATTTGCCCCTTCTCCTGTCAGTTTAAACAGTTCCGCCACGATAAGGCCAGGAGCTGGACTGTCAGAGGCTATTTGAGACGCACGCCATGGAGACATTTAATTGGAGTGGAGAGCGTATCCCCCACCCCACCTCCGGCTATAACAGTCCTTAGAACCTGCCCTATAATAAATTGTAATGACTCTTCAGAGCAGTTTACTAGAAAAATTAAAAAAAGGAACTTAATTCGATATTTGAATACTCTTTCACATAATATTACTGTCATGAACTGATAATTCCTAATCGCAGTACCTGCCTATCACCTGTGACTTTTGACGCACGCAAACCCTGTGACCTCAAACCCCGAAAGTGCAGAATACCTGTGATTGTTTCCTATCCCCTCGATTAACGGATTTCCGCCGTAATGAAATATGACCTTTTGTCCTATAATTTCATGTCACCTTTCAGCTCATGGTCGGAATATGTAACAAATGAAACTGAAATCGGCTAACCGGATGTAAAACCGACAAAACGCCTCGTTTTGGTGTGTGAATAGAAAAAAAGTGCAGTTAAAAACTTCAAGTAGAAAAGAAGCTGGAAAAGAAATAAGGAAGTTTATGTGGTCAGGGAAACCCTTCATTTGAAAGACGTTATAGGTTAAGCCCAAAGACGAAATAATGGGATTTAGTTAGTAGAACACCCAGTGAAGAACATGAGCTACAGAGGAAGGCGGAGGAATACAATTATTATTAAAATGAGAAACACAGCGTGACAAGTTGGTAAAAAAAAAATAGTTCTATACATTCAGCAGATCAGGGGATATTTTTAAAAGATGAATTAGTTATTGACACGGAATAAAATCTCGAATTCTGTGGTTTCATACTTCAGTCTCTATAATAAATGATCGTGTATGGCCTGCCGAAAGATGAAAACCTGACAGCATCCAGTGATTTAAATAAAGGGCATTAGAATGACGCGCAAGAATACAAATATTGAAAGGTCACGTGGAAACAAGCAGAAAGAGCAACTGTGGGGTTAAGGACATATACATAATGATCAGAGAAATATTAACAACAACAAGTAGCCTGGACTGCCACTTTCATTCTTGCGTGACGTAAAGCATAACACCCAGGGAGTCATGTCCCAGGTGGGGGGAGGGCCTATTCACCTTCACCTTGTAAGGGAGTCTAACAGGCTGGGACACCTGTCTGAAGTCGCAAGTAACATAAACGTCTGTAGAAATGACAAAGGCATGAGCGAATCCGATGACAGGGTTCTAACCAGTGCATTGACAGGGTTCTAACCAGTGCATTGACATGGTTCTAACCAGTGCATTGACAGGGTTCTAACCTGTGCATTGACAGGATTCTAACCAATGCATTGACAGGGTTCTAACCTGTGCATTGACAGGATTCTAACCAATGCATTGACAGGGTTCTAACCTGTGCATCGTTCAGGGGTCCTGATGACTTTCCTTGTTTTAGAAAGGGGTTGGGGGGGGGGGGGGTCTGCCCTATCTGAAGAAGGGCCTATAGTGGATGAAGATAGAAAATTTCTCTGAACCTTAAGTGCCCAAGGCACAAGGGGCTTCCCCAAGGATTTTCCACAGACGCCTGTCCTTTGCCTTTTTTTCTCCGCTCTTGCCCAAGTGAGCCGTCTATTGCTCAACAACTTCTCTCTTGTTCTTCTCCATGTCTCCTTTGGTCTACCCTTACTTCTGTTCCCCTGTGGTGTCCATCTTAGTGCTATTTTTTGGTAGTTAGTTGTCAGTCATTCGGAGCACATGTCCCAACCATTGCCAGCGTCTTTCCTCAATAATTGCTGTCAGTGGCTTCATCTGCATTTCTACCAACAAGATGTTATTTTTTACGGTGTTTGGCTAAAACATTCTTCTAATTCTTCGTAAAGATTTACAAGATAGAAAACAGCTAATAATTAAAATAAGAGAGATTGGGTACGGGGGGGGGGGAGGGCCGCCGAAAGAACTAGCGACTGGACTAAGAAAGCACTGACGTAGAGCCACAAAACTTGCTTGTTATTCCCATATTCAAAGTTCAAAACGCATGGCACATCGTTTCTCAAGTCTCTTTAACCCTTCCAAAACAAAATAAAAAACAAAAAATCTGGTATCTAGTCACTAAAATACTGCTGGTTCCGCTGCTATCACTACCGAATCAATGGAAAATTTATTCCCATTTCAAATCCTTTTTTAGAGTTTCGGAAATAGGAAAAAAATCAGATAGATCTAGTGAGTAGAATGTCTGCCCTATGCCCTCAAATCCCAAATTCTTCATAATCATCCAATGTCTTGTGATCATCATCATCATCATCATGATGTGCCGTGCCGACTGGCGTTGGCTATTATGCTTCTCCAGAGTCCCCGATCCTTCATGCAGGCCATCAGTTCAGTTGGTGATCTCCTCTCACACCATCCCGTCAGACTGTTTTTTATCATTATCATTATCATTTCTCTCGGTCTTCCCCTGGCTCTTCTTCCCTCTATTTTTCCTGCTGCTATAGTTATTTTCATTACCCCTTCTTCTCATTGCATGTCCTATGGAAATACATTGTCTCTCTCTTATTTTTTTAACAAGATTTTTAAAATCTCTCCAGCTCTTCTCTTACATTCTCCGTTAGTTATTTTTGTTGCGGCCACATAACGAAAAGTTTGAAAACCATTGATCATTTAAAAACAAAAATGGCCCACTCTTCAATCCGCATCTAAACGCAACCCACTTATCAACTTCATGACTGGCTATACATACAAATCTGAGCCCATGCATCAAAGTCCTTGTTACCGTAGTTTTTCAAACTCTGTGACAAAATTTTATAGGGAAAAAAAACCAAACTATTTTTGACCAAATTATGGCACATCTGTGCTTATTTATACCATGAATACCGACAGATAGAGAACCTAGAACAACTTAGTAATACTGAAACAGCCAGAGATCTGTACATCCAATCAGGCTCACATTCCACTCTGAAAAGGGGTTCCTTGCACATCTTACATCTTACAAACTTCACGTGCCGCTAAACGTTACATAGGTCCCACGTGATATTTCGCCAAGATTTCCTGTCTTCGGCGAGCTTTTCAACCTCATCAATGGATGTTATGCTCACTGAACCGGCCTCTCTTAACAATGTCCTCTTTAGAGTTTCACGTGGCGATCTCTTTTTCTTCAGCCTGTTGTGCTCCACTTGATAGCTTGTTTGGGGATCCTCTGATTGTTTCTTCTCATCACATGACCGACATATGTCCATCTTCTTTTTCTGATCACCCATGAGACAGGTTGTTATTTGCTCATCTGTCTTATCTCTACGTTGTTCTTGAATTCGTTCCACTTTATACCGAGTGTTTTCCGTGGGCATTTGTTTTCGAAAGAGTCTAATTTCTTGTCTATTTCTTTAGTTGTTTTCCAGCTTTCGCGTGCAGAAATGAGGGTGGATATTACATTTGAATTGAACTGAATCCTTGTACAATAAAACTTAAATCGCTCTTAATTTTCTTTCGTTTGACAATGCCTTATATAACATTTGAATACAGTCAGTGTAGGATACAAACTTCGAAAATACTAAATATATATGATTACCTCCATGAGAGTTCAGCATTAAGAACACAAGGTGTGCCGGGACAGTGTGCCACTGTTTTAAATAGTTTGGGAACCACTGGATAAGCAGTCGCGATCCAGTACGCCTTGTGAAGTCCTGCATGGCAACAACAAATTCTCTCCACTTCTCGTGGTCTGCAGCCAGCCTTTATATTGTGACGTCATGCATGGCAACAACAAATTCTCTCTACTTCTCGTGGTCTGCAGCTAGCCTTTATATTGTGAAGTCCTGCATGGCAACAACAAACTCTCTCCATCTCTCACTGTCTGTAGCCGGCCCTTGTATTGTGCCCCAGCTGTGCTGCATGCCACTCATTTCTGCTTCTACAGTTCTCCGACAGGTAGCCTTTAGTCGTCACCTCTTTCTTTTTCCCTCGGGTGTCCATCTCATACCTGTTTTAGCTATGTTGCTGGAATCTGTTCAGAGCACACAACCAATCCAGTTCCATTCTACCTATTACAATATGCATATCTTCTTGTTCACACTGAGCAAGTAGATTTCTGTTTACAGAACCGTGTAAATGAACGATACTACTTTGCTGAAAATTGTCTCCCCTTCTCATCTCAAAGAAACGACAAACTCAAAAGAGCCTTCTGTGAAACAACTGCATATTCAACACCGTTACATATCACTCTAGCTTTCCTTCCAAATCTGGGGCTTATTCGTTAGATGTGATTCATACACATAAAAGCAACGCTGCAGGTGCTTTTTAACGGCATACACATGCGCACAAATGTTATGGACGAAAGCCTCGTTGTTTCCTATTTATAAAACATTTGTTCCTGTAACCATAACCTGAAACAAACGTTATGTAAAAAGTATTCGTTCGTTTGTTATTGTAGTCCAGTATGCACCAGACATGGCAGAAAACCGGGTGTGTACGTCTGTGTCTGAAAAAGTTCGTACCTGCTGAGAGACTGGCTGGTTTTTCTTTCTCTCACGTCTCAAAGTTCTTTGTCCACGATTTTTTCGAGTCATAATCCTACAAAACTGTGTTCTCTTACTTCAGATATTATGGACCAACGGTTTCAAACTTGATCACGTGATAAATGATTTATTAACCCCACGAGCGCCTCACTACGTAAGTGACTTCTTGTTTGCTTCAACATCCGGGTTCTCAAGAAATGAAAACTAGTTTGCGAGCTACAACAAATTTGGAATTCAATCTTCTTCCTCTTCTTCTTCTTCTTCCTCTTCCTCTTCTTCTTCTAACTTGGAGCCTATTAAGTACAGTTATCAGCAACTGATATCAATGAAGACTTTGAAAACAGGAGCCAAATGGGATAGTAATTTGGTTCACAAGTCCAATGTAGGCCTGATGAAGTTGATCTTCATTCCGTACTTCTCATCTGACTGACGTTAGCGGCACAACAGCCTGAGTGGTAGGAGCACTCTAGGATATAGGCAGGGTCTTTAATAGATGTTGTTTGTTTGTTCTCTAGACTCTCAGTCTAGACACAGAAAATTAATATCCTTGAAAAAAAAGCACTTAAAGTCTGGTGTTGTGGATATGTCAATACAAATCTTGAATGTGACTTTCTTGGTTATTTTAAGGTATGCTTAAGTCTTGGCCATAGAACTTACCAAACAGGCCCGTTTCGTTCACTCTAGCGTATGTGCCCACCATCATCTCTCCCTCTCTCTCTCCCTCTCTCTCTCTCCCTCTCTCTCTCCCTCTCCCTCTCTCTCCCTCTCTCTCCCTCTCCCTCTCTCCCTGTCATCACTATCTAAACCTCTTGAAAAACATATACAAAAGTTAACTCTGCTCCACATGCAAGAAAACAGTCTACTAATAGACAGTCAGTCAGATTTTAGACCAAATTACTCCTGCCACACAGCATTAACTAAAATGACAGAAAGCTGGCTGTCTAATATAAATGATGACAAACTGTGTGGTACTGTCTTTGTTGATTTTAAGAAAGCCTTCGATATGATTGATCATGACATTCTTGCAAAAAAGCTGGAAGGCTATAGATTACATCCTGACCTAACAAAATGTATTACATCTTTTCTCTCAGGTAGAAAACAAGTAGTTTGCTTTAGAAACAAAATATCTGCTCGTCTGTGGTTGACACCGATATTCCTCAAGGCTCCATTCTTGGTCCTCTTCTCTTTGCTACATATATTAACGATCTACCACTACATTTAAAGCATTCTTCGTGTGATCTTTTCGCTGATGATTGTACTGTTTACAATAGTGAATATGACATCAATAACCTACAGACAACGCTCCAAAATGATATAAACAGTTTGATTAAATGGAGTAATAAAAATGGTATGTTGATAAACACCAACAAAACAAAATCTATGCTCATCACTACAAGACAGAAACTGCAAAATGCAACTAAAACTTAACTACAGCTTTGTGCTGGGACTAAGGCAATAGAAAATGTTCATGAACATAAAACCCTAGGACTCATCATTGATCAGCATTTAACTTGGAATTCTCACGTACATAACCTAACAAATTTGATTGCACAGAAAGTTTACCAATTAGCCAAGATTAAACACTTTATCGACAAAAACACAAGAAAAATATACTACATATCACACATACAAACACACTTAGATTACTGTTCCACAATCTGGGATAGATGCTCAGTCTCAAACACAAAAAGGCTCCATTCACTTCACAAGCGAGCATTAAATCTTATTTGTGACAAACACCCAGTACAGACTGTAGATCAACATAAACAACTCAAAATTCTACCCCTCAAAAATAGAATCATTTTTAACAAAGTTAAGTTTGTTCACAGAATTCTGTCGCACAATGCTCCGCCTTACTTGTGGTCACTGTTTACGTATAACACTAAACATAGCCAGCGTTTAAAAAACTGTCTCTTCCTAAACCCAGAATTGATATGTACAAGAAAAGCCTTGCATACTCTGCAGTACAGCTCTGGAACACCCTCCCCTACAATTTAAAATCCATTGGTAATACTTCATCCTTTAACTCAAACCTGTTTCATTATTTACTTGCATGAAATTATATGCCTCCATAAAATAGCCAGCACTCTCTCAACACATGGCTCGTAAACCATCAAGTACTTCAGTGACATAGTTAGAAAAGCAACTTGTTAGATATTGTTAGAAATTATTTTAATGTTTGTTTAAAAAAACATGTTAGAAGATCTGTATTTACAATGTATTTTTATTTATGTATATGTCTGCGGGTGTATGTGTGCGTGAGTGCTATTTTATTAGGTTAATTACTTCTTCTCTTTTATCTTGAATGTAGTAATTAAATCTTACACTCTTTTGATATGTTTTTACTAATTTAATTTGTATTTTTGTACTAAATCAAGTGTGTGGGAAGAATGAAAGATGGAGTGATGAAGGGCAGAATGTAAGACGGGCCTGCGTGCCCAATTCTTTACCCTTGAAAAATAAAGATTATTCATTCAT